>JAINUG010000119.1:767316-1042316 GCA_029706075.1 Aldrovandia affinis
CCTTGGAATGGAACATAATTGAGCTCTACATGTTTTAAAAAAATGTAATGAAACATTGATTGACATTAAATAATGCTTTCATTATACTCGGATACATCAGAATGCTGGAAGTTTTGTAAAATGACAGTCCCGCTGTCCTATTTCGACAGTTTTTTTCCCAGTCTTACAGAAATAAAGTAGTATTTACATGAACTACTTTATAGTGAAGAGGGATGATGAGCACAGGTGACCTTTATGTAATAAATCCTTTTCTGAGCACTTTATAGTTCTGACATTTATACCGAAATTCATGCACTGTATTCGAAATGCAACAAAGAGGCTTGAAAGCCAGAAACAAGAACTTTCCCAACATTTAACAAACATGTGAAGGTACAGTACTGCTCTTAGGAGCCTTATTCTACGGTCTCACTAGGCTATTAAGAATACATGTGAATCATAGTTCGTTTATTTTTAAAAGATTAGTGCATTTAATTTTACAGTGATAGACATCATTGCAGAGTGACTTAGCTGTGTACCATACCTGTAACACTGGGAAGGAAAAGGTTAGACATCATTGCAGGCAGCTTTTACCATACCTGTATAAATAAATAAAAATGTATGGAGTAAGCAGGGATACATAGTGTGAAAATGTAGGTTTTGAGTCTCTTGCGGAAGATTGCAAGTGATTCCGCGATCCTGACCGATTGTGGAAGGTCGTTCCACCACCGAGGGGTCAGGACAGAGAAGAGACCTGCACTGGGAGCGATGGGACAGTCAGTTTACCAGAGGAGGTGGAGCGGGGGTCTGGCTGGGGTGTAGGGAGTGATGAGTGACTGGAGGTATGGGAGAGCAGTACCTCTAGCTGCTTGAAAAGCAAGCACCAGTGATTTGAATCTGATGCGTGCTGCAATGGGGAGCCAGTGCAGAGAGAAGAGTAGAGGGGTGACGTGGGTGAACTTCGGCTGGTTGAACACCAGATGTGTGGCAGCATTCTGGACTAGTTGCAGTGGCTTGATGGCACAGGCCGGTAGGCCTGCCAGCAAGGAATTGCAGTAGTCCAGATGTGAGATCACCAGGGCCTGGACCAAGACTTGTGTGGCCTCTTGGGTGAGGAACGGTCGGATCCTCTGGATGTTGTGGAGGGAGAATCGGCAGTTCCGAGTGATCGCTGCGATGTGGCCCGTGAAGCACAGCTCGTTGTCCAGGGTCACTCCAAGACTCCTGGCAGACTGGGACGGAGACACTATGGAGCCTTCCACGGTGATTGAAGCATTAATCATCGGGGAGCCCTTCGCAGGGAGGAAGAGCAGCTCTGTCTTCCCCAGGTTCAGCTTCAGGTGGACAAAAACAAAACCAAGTCATTAAAGAGCAGCCCCCATCATTATTTGCACCCTCACATGTGGGAGCAGGGACAGCGTTTCCATAAACGGCCCCGGAGCTCTGGAGACTCCCTCTCTCACTCAGTTCACTCTCCCGGACTCTGCTTCGCTCCTGTTCTGCATATCGCTGCATTGACTTTCTGCTCTGGTGCATAAAAATGGCTGGAAAAGAAATATAGATAGATATAAAAGAGAGTGGCCATTAACAGAGGGCAATCTATCTGGTAATAGAAATCATTAGAGGCTTCATGAATAAATAATGTGTCCTCTTTCGTTCTCCCCCTGTATCTCTCTCAATCTTTCTCTCACTGTCTCTCTCTCTCTCTCTCTCTCTGTCTCTCTCTGTCTCTCTCTCTCGCTCACTCTCTCTCTGGGTCTCTCTCCCCCACATGGTGGGTTTCCCCTCTCTTGTGTTTTACCACCTCCATGAACTTACTGGAGTATAAGAAAGAAAGGGTGACTTAATTGAAATCTAATCGAGTCGATGAGGCAAGAGGGGTCAATTTATAATCATGATCGCTGATTGCTGGGGGGGGCGGACTGAGGGGGTGATGGTGAGACGAGGGTGTGATTGAGGTAGTGTCACGCAATGCCAAATGCAAGAACTGAACAGGAACAAGATTTTAATCTTCTAGGATGCTGCATTTAAAATCCTAACTAAATAAGGACAGCCACCACAAATATATTTATGGATCAGAACGCCTTCTTTGGCAGTCACTGAAGGAAACTCAAATCGATGAGTAATACAGAGGGAGAACTGAGTTACCATGGGCAACGATAACTTGCACTACACATGAGAAGAAATGAAGACCAATGAAGCAGAATTTTGAATAATTTAATTTAATTTTCCTTTCATACTATGGAGCTGTGATTCAAGGGATTTGTATCCATGTGCGATATTTGCACTGTTATTATTCACATTCGATAAAAAAAGTACTTTGTCAAAAGCACTTCCAAGTCAGCAGATACATACATAAATATTTTTTTGAGTTGGGAAGACAGGAAGGAATAATAATTAGTCATATAAAGCTTCTCAGTAGAGCTGTGCAGTATATACTGTATATATATATATATACATATGCTCATTATTGAGGGGTCTCCATTCCCAAAGTGCTAAGCACGAATAAATTAAAAAGTAAAAACCACTAAAGACAATGAAATTCACAGGCCAAATATAATACAATAAAGTCTCCCACATGCTGGGTGTGTCCACTTCATTTCAGACCCATACAGGGTTGTTCTGTGCTCTTAATTTTGTTCAAATTCCCACTGGTTTTCTCCCAAATGTTTTGGAGCTTGTACATGCATTTTGTATCTTAGCGTGGGTATATTCTTCATTTCAGGAAGCACAATTCATCTCCTACTGATGTTCATTGTAGAAACACTCAAGAGAGGCAATATATTTTAATCAAATTGCGTATAGCTTCTCTGCATGTAACATAGTGGATAACAGAGCATTAGATGCATTGACAAGGCTACTGTTACTGTTTAAATGAATCATTAAATATCAATGTCTACGTTTTCTCTGTTTTATTGTAAATGTTTCTTTGCCCTTTCAAATGGTTGCTTTTAAAAGTAAGAATGACTTTTGTCTATAAAACACAACAAAGCTTTGATGTTTGTTTTCTTGTTTATTTTGGTGAAGTTAAGGAGAAATGTAGAACCACATGAACATTAATTAACATGCAGTATGACCCCTCATAACTGACCCTATTGGGACTAGAGGTATACATCAAAAGGAGGATAAGAACATAAGAATACATAATGACGAGAACAGGCATCTAGCCTGGACTTGAATAGCCCAAGTATTTCTGTCTCAACTACCTGACCTGGCAAGCTGTTCCAGGCATTGACAACTCTCTGTGTAAAAAAACGTAATCTTGTTCTGCTAACCAAACTAGGTAGATGCGATTTTTATTTCTGGTCACACACTTTCTCCAAAAGAAAAATGGTTTCTAATTCTCTCCCAATGGAGAACACAACCCATTTCCTTTTTACCGACAACATTTTCAGTGTACTCTACCTGCCACAACAAATAGTTTTTTGTTTTGTCTTCGCATGATCACATTAATATATTGAAGTGCTTCCCTTTCATTTCAGCAGGGACATTTTATTGCAAAACTTGCCTGATTGATTATGCTATGTAAAAGTGTGGGCTAAGGGAATCGTAAAGTACAGTACTGTAATTTTAAAGTAATTTCTTCATTTTTTAAGAAGCACGCTTTATTGTCTCTCTTATTCTATTATAAGGAGAACGCATTGATATCTAAATGACGTTGGGTAATGTGATATGTCAGATGTATGGATATCAAAAAGTAATATTTAAAACACACATATAAAATGGCAAACATGTCAAAGTCAAAGCTCTGTTTATTCATAACAGTATCAAAATCCCAAGATTGAACATGCACATTAACTCATATTCATTTTGGTGTATTGCTCAAATATATGTGCAGGCTTACAAGCGGAAAAACCCTTTCCATCACCTGTACAGATGTCATCAATCATTTCTGTGTGAGCGTCAACAATAATTTAGCAGTATATCTGGTGCCCATTGAAATAGTGGATAATTGATTACAAGTCACAATAGCCTTTTAAAGAATGACTTTGATTTCAGAATCTCAGAGGAATGTGCTCGGCCCTTTCTGTAAGTTGCTGATCATTACAATGCAATATGATCATGTTTCAAACGATACAACTCCCAAGTCATTTATAAATAATCATATTTTCTTTATTGTGATGATTGGGATCTTCCAGTGTCAGTGACTTCTTGTAAATGTCTTTAATGTAGTTAAATTCATTAATGCAGCTTTTTCCCCACACTGGTTTGCATTCAATATGACCCAGATTGATGCCCTTATATATATATATATATATACACTATATGGCCAAAAGTCAATGGACACCTGACCATCACACCTATATGAGCTTGTTGGACATCCCATTCTAAAACCATGGTCATTAATATGGAGTTGAACCCCCCTTTGCAGCTATGACAGCTGCCACTCTTCTGGGAAGGCACTGATGTCGGACGAGAAGGCCTGGCTCGCAATCGGCGTTCTAATTCAATGGGGTTGAGGTCAGGGCTCTGTGCAGGCCAATTGAGTTCCTCCACACCAAACTCGTCTAACCATGTCTTTATGGACCTCGCTTTGTGCACAGGGGCACAGTCATGCTGGAACAGCAAAGGGCCTTCCCCAAACTGTTGCCACAAAGTTGGAAGCGCCCAATTGGCTAAGATGTCTTCGTATCCTGTAGCATTAAGAATATCCTTCACTGGAACTAAGGGGCCTATCCCAAACCCTGAGAAACAGCCCCAGACCATTACAAATGCTACTTGTTTATGCTTTTACTAAGTTAAACCATGTCATGCTATCCTTGTGGATCTAAATCAGTTTGCTCGTTTACATTAGAGTCAAGCTTCACAGAGCCCAAACAGTGGTAGGGCTTCAGTAAGCACGGCAGGACTGATATCCCACTCATTGGGTGCTGCACTTTTCAATAAATTGGATACTGCTTTTACACAGCAGACTACAGCACAATCACACATGCATCGTTTCAGATGACAATTTGTGGACAATGTGGAGTAAATTGGATGTAAGAAACACATTTCGGTATGAATTGGGGAGCTGAGAACAGGTTAACTGTTGTTTATGTAACCATGTCACGCATTTATAGGTGCACATTTTCTTACAATAGCCATGCCTAAGCAGCCACTTAGGGCCACAGGCAACCCCCTACAGTATATATACAGTATATATACAGTATATGTATATTTTTATTAAACCATAAAAGTAATGTTATGATATTGTTTTTAATAAAGGTTACAGAGAATGGTTATGACACTGCTGGCTCTTGTGCTTTGTTGTTTGGCCACAGTTCACAGTTTACAAGTAGAGGGAATTCATAATGCATAAAGGAGATAAGTTGCTATGTAGTGCAACTTTTTTTAAAGAGAGCAACATCTTCATACATCAATATTATCACATACTGTATATTATAACACAACACATTTGAACACAAATTTGATTAGGAAACAACAGCAGCAGATTTATTGAATGGGTGAGCATTGTGCAGTTCGCATTCAAAGTCAGTGGCTAGGACTGGCTATTGGTCCATTATAAGAATCATTTGTAAATAATCCTCAATAACTCAAAAACGAAATAATTTGTGCAGCCAATACAAATCAATGGCAAAAAAGGCATAAATGTGTAATTTACTCCAAGCTATTGCCTCAATTTCATTTCAAACTTATTTTCTTTTTTTGTCCCGCACAAGCAACCACAAACCATAAAGAGGAAGACAGATGACCATTCCTTCTCGACCACAATAAGGACTTAGATATAACAGTGTTGTTCGAAAAATCAACCACTCAATTCACTTAATCACCTAATGAATCAAATATGAACAGAATCCAAGTGCAGAAGCAAACTTAAAGTCACTACAAATTGAATTACTGTGCAATGATTACACAAAAGGTAGTAGACAAAGTTAAATCATACAATATGTACATAAAATAAGAGACCATTTAGTGAAGTACAAAAGCAAATAATAAAATTAAATAAATATGGAAAAATGTTAATTGCAAAAGTATTCAAACCCTTTCCTCTGGCAGCTATAAGTTAATGCAGGTGCAAAACATTACCTTAACGAGCCACACAATAAGTTGATTGGCCCCTGTCTGTGTGCCATAACAGTGATTGTCATGATTTCAGGATTAAAAACACCTGTCTTTCTGAGGAACATGGGTTGGGTAGTGAAGGAAAGACACAAAAACAAAGACCAAAGAGCTTTCTCAGGAAGCCAGGGAAATGGTTATCAAGAGGCATAGATTAGGAGAAGGATACAAATATATATATATATATATATATATATATATATATAAAAATATAAATATATTAATATATAAAAACATGAAGTTGTCACACGCGTTTGCTCGCCTGCAATTTTGTTCCACTTAATGAGAAAACCCGGCAGTATAAAAATCAGTTCAATATATCAGTCACACACAGTGAATTAATTAATTCATTTTCCCAAATAGATATGTATCACAATTATTCACACCCCTAATAAAAAAAATTACCATCAGAGTTTGGCATTGGAACTGGGTGTTCTGGTCAGATAAGACCAAATTGAACTTATTGGACATGCACACCAGTAGTGGCTTTTAGCATTGGGAGTATGCCTTAGAACATGAAAAAGAACATATACCTACGGTAAACTATGTTGGATCTTTGATACTATGGGGTTGTTTTGCATCTACTGGTCCTGGGGTTTTGTTAAGGTCAATGGATTCATGAACTCCAGCAAGTACCAATGCATTTGACCAAACACTTGGTTCTCTCTGCCAGGAAGCCAAAACTTGTCAGAAATGGATCTTTCAGCAAGACAATGATCCTAAGCATACCTCAAAATCAATCAAAGAAATCATTGTTTTGCAATGGCCATCTCGGTCTCCAGATATGAACTCAGTCAAAAATGTGTGCTTTGATTTGAAAAGGGCAGTGCACAAGCACAGACCGAAGGATCTTGAAAGATTCATATGGAGGAATTGTCAAAGATCTGGCCATCCCCAGACCTTTGTGAGTCACAATAAACTCTCTGAAAATGCACATATCCAAAAAGGAAATGTATTTCAGTACAATAATAGCTAGTGCAACTTGAATTGTTTCATACTAGATTTGCATTTTGGAATATGATGAAAAGGTGTTTCATCCTCTTTTTACATTTACATTTTTACATTTTAACCATTTAGCAGACGCTCTTATCCAGAGCGACTTACAAGATGTAAGATCCCCTTTTTACCCTGAATTGTGAGCCAGTCCCAAAGCAACAACATCCTCTGTCAAATCAGCGGGTGGGGTGCTCATGTGTCCCCCAAAAAGTGAGTGGTCAGCTGTTGCCGTGGCTGAGGACTGCATAACCAAAGCAGCTGGCAAACAACAGGTGCCCCGATGAACAGGTGACCAGGGCACGGGATACCCTGCCCACCAAAGCCCTCCCTCCCCGGGCGATGCTATGGCCAGTTATGTGGTGCTCAGCAGGGCTCCACACCATAGTCAGCCCTACCGCAATTTGTATTTGATTGTGACTGTGGGGTGCATCAAGAACTAGTGCCTCAGCAGAATATGGAAGGAACAATCTCCGCAGTACTTGGTTTGCTCTGTGATAACATGCTACGTAGTACCAGCTCTTTTATAAAATACAGAAACCCCCCATTGCAGACTCCAAGCGTAATATCCTTACCTCAGATCTGCTATTAAATCTATTTAATGCTATTTAATCTGCTGTCACCTTTGCACACCCCATCTTCCTCGTTGAAAAGCTGCGGCTAGTCACTTTGAGCGTTTACTCGATCACCTGCACACAGCTCTTAGTACACTCCTGCCAAGGGTGGCCGTTCCCTCTTCCTCTAATCACGCTCCTGGGGGTTATTTGTAAGCGAAATGCCACCATGCTACTTTTTACTTACCTCCCAAAAAGGGTGAAAGTGACATTTTTATCGTAAGACTTATTGCACTGCATGAACTGATAAAGGACTGACTGATTAAAGTCCTGCAGTTTGCATCAGTCAGTCCTCTGGATAAGGCCTCACTTGCTTGAGATGTTTAAACAGGAGCCTTTAACATAGTGCTTTGTGTCCTTTCGTTGCTTTTGTTACAGCAGCCGTACTTGAATAGGGATGGTCTCAAGGTTTCGAGTCAAAGCAGAAAGCAGATTTTTTCAAGATACCCGAGATCAGAAAACATACTTTGAAATGTTGTGAAGCCACTCGTCAGTAAGGACTGTCAGTAAAAATGGCCGCTGCCACTGCTGACTGTGAAAGAGGCACAGGAAGCGTTTGCCGCCATTTATTTTATGCAAAGTATTCCTTGGGTTGTCCCCCCCCTCCCAATTTTCAAGCAACTTAATATTATCGCTGTGACCTAGGGAAGAAAGGCAAATGTAATCCCCCTAGTGACGGGTGTAATAATTAAATTTGAAAAAAACTCTATTTTGGAGATGAAAATAAATAAGTGTTTTAATTAAGGACGTTTTCCATGTAAAGATAGTATCGCAGCATTTGAAAGGGGCCTGTGACGAGCTAATCCTCTTCCTGATTCTCTTTCCACTAATGAAGGCTGCTGACCTTCCTGATGAGTTCTCTCTCCAGAGGGGCAGGAATTAGATGTGCTCTTATGCGCCTAAAACGTCTCTGAAAAGAAAAACAAAAGGGGCTTATTCTCTCCCTAGGCCTCTGCCTGGCCACTACGTCACAACAGAGCATCTAGATCCACATTCCAATCCAGAGTTTTGCCCTTTTTCTTTGCTAAATATGCAGGTAAAATACTGCGCTCCAGTTGTTTCAACAATGAATCTGTTAACATCAAGGAAGTAGTAGAAGAGTTGTATCGCCGGAAGAGGACTTTTCTGAAAGCACTGTTGTTGGAATATAACGTTTTTTCTTATTTCTAAAACTTATGTGCCCTGCATTGACTGAACATATAACAAGGCTTTCAATGAATCCTTGTCAGTAATCCTGCTGTCAGTGTCATTTTCCTCCTTTCTTCCGTGTGCTAAACCCATGCACTGATATTGATGGATCACAATTAAGCTGATTAAGCATGTTTCCCATGGTCTAATGATGAACATTATCTTTGCAAGATGCTGGCCCTTTGGCATGACCAATAAGGCCAGCATCACATTTTCACATGATTGTCTTTGTTCCCTGAAACATAGGAGAAGCTTCATATTAACTGTCTATCACTTGAAAATACAGGGGCAAAATATCCAACATGCAGTAACCTTTGGCCAACCTAGCAAATGATAGCAATGGCAATCTGAACGATGTATATTTTAGACTATTATATCTTACCTTCACATGTACAAGTTCAGGTTAACAAGCTTTGAAGTTGGTGTCTACATCCTCTAGTTTAATAATGTCACTATGTAGCCTTTAATCCCTGTGTTGTTAGATTAAGACATACTATGTTCAATTGTCTCCTTGAACGTAAGTCTATGCTTTTGTTTGTACCCAATATAACTCTGGGTCTTTGAGTCAACTCTCTAGGTGGTCAACTCTCTAACCCAATTATTTTCCCTTTAGTGTGGGAACAAAGAGCCAACAGAAAGTGCGTGTTTATCTTCATCAAGATCCCCTGCTCCTCAAGTACGACACAGGTGTGTTGTATCAGTTACATTTCAATACATTTAAGGTCCCTTGTCCTTTAGATACTGAGGCCAGTAGTTATAGTATAAGGGGTAATCCACTTTGTGACCATAGAAAATAGAAAACTATGCAATTATAGAAAAAATAATTAATTTGACAAATTTAAGCTCAATACTCCCTGCTCATTTGTATGCATGCATCACATAGACATGTATTTCCTTTCAAAGTGCACTCTAAGGAGGTGAGATTTACACTAAGGATTTTGTTAAGGAAAGAGGAAGAGACGGGACTAAAAACTCTTCATGTCATTGTTGCTCTGACTTTGAGCAAGAACAAGGTAGGTCAGACTGTCTGGTCACAATGGCCCATTTGGCTCCTTGACGATACAACAAAACAGGCCAGACGACGGTACAGCTGCAGTGGCTGAGAATCATGTGCGATATGAGAGTGAGGTTTTGTGAAATCATAAATGGAGCTACCACATGCGATCACTGAGTCACTGGTTTGAACAAATCACTGTGTTTTGTTGTGGAGAGCAAAACAGTTTGATTTGTTCAATCAAGTCCATGATTGACAGCCTATTGTAGTTCCCACCCATTATGGGGTCCATGATACCCCATGCTCCCACCACTACTGGGGATCAGATGCCCTGTGGTTTCAGGTTATTACTGAGATACAGTAGCGATTCATGAAAAACAAATCGCTGTATCTCACAACGTGCAATAAAGCTGAGCAAACAAATTTCAATTCAGTTGGGTGACAATTTTTCATGAGCATGAGATCAGATTAATGGATATTTGTCCATTTTCCTTGAATTCCGACATGGAGAACAAAGACTAAATCTATCCTCAATGTTAGATGATATATAGATATGAGAAAATGAAAGAAAAATACTATCACAGAATAAAATTGGGAAGCTATACCCATTGGTATACTATCAGATAATGAATTGCTTGATTGATAATCACTGAAAATAAATGGAAACATGTTGAGAGTAATCATCAGTTTGAGGATATGGGTTTCAGCATCCTTTATTTAAAGGATGACCAAACGCTAGTGGTGAGATACTAAATTGGTACGATACATCAACGGTATTGGCATAGCCAGGGGTTTAATTATCATAATTGTTTGTGGGGGGTGGGGTATGGGCAAACTAATCTTTGATGGGGGGATTGACAAGAACGAATTGTTCAGCATGAACAGTTCGGAACTGTCATAAAACATTCAGGGGGGTTTAAACCTGGAATCCTTCCGCCCACCCCTGGTTACACTAATGATCAACGGTGCATGTGACCTGACAAGACCTTTAAACACATTCTTGAATATCAGCTCACAGCACAAATCATTCATGAATCAATTGTTTTACCCATTGACTGTGCAACAAATGAACAACCACAAGTACTACTGTAATTATCTACCATGTGCTTTAATTTAGGGTAGTCAATTTTCTTGACATTCAACTCATTTAATTTCAAGGCTGATGAAATCAGCACTTTTAGAATTGAACTGTCTCCTTATTGTGCCATTGACCCTGGCAAATATTGCTTGAATATTTCAGGGGTTATTTAGACTCACTGCAGATATGATAGAAGCAGCATCCTTCATATGTTTGCTATATGTTTGGTCCTGCCATTGGATTTTTAATTAGTTTATGAAATTGTTTTGCATAACTTGTTTTCCATTTTCAATTGGCACACAAAGTCATGTGCAAGAGGATGACTAAGTGTCCTGTCATGAAGGAGACAATTTACATGTCAGATCTAATTAAAATATAAATGCATGCTTAAAATTGTGGACATTGTGGACTTAACTAATAATAACAAACATGTTTTATTTCATGTACAGCTTCACCGATTAGCTGTATATGGGAATTGGCAACCTGCCAATGTCAGGCTGAACAAATCTAAAACCACACCAGCTGCTGGCCAATGACAGCATCCCTTTCACTATAAAAGGGGCTCATGCCCATTGAATCAGCCTTTTCTTAAAATTCCAGTTATCCATGCGTGCCACTCACCCCTCATCAGCTTGCTCTAGTGCGTATAGCTACATTGAGAAGTTATGGAACTCTCCAAATTCCCGGTGTCCTCGTACTCACAGTAGTAGACAGCAAACAGGCCCTAGAATGGAGGACTCCCTCGCTTACTAACTCCTGCCATTGGCGTATCGCTGGTCTAATAAAAAAAAACAGCTCCCCAGCCGCAAAGATCAGATATCCGCCTCCCTCGTGGACAGATCTTATCTCTTTGCTGCTCAGGGTAATCATTTGGCAATCCTCGCTATGTATCAGTCAGAGCTGTTATAAGTTCACCGGTTACCTTGGAGGGCTTATTTGAACTGACAGTGTCAGAAGCCAGCACCCACTTTTGGAGATGGGACGAGGAGCAAGCTCAGCTGCAGAGGCACCTTATCAAACAGGGTCCCAAGCTAAGGGTTCATCCAGGAAGTTGCCCGGAGCCCCCACCCACCCCAGTTCTCATCTACCCTGCTCCAGAAGTCGATCGATCGAGTAGCTGGCACAGAAACCAAAGTGGCAGCTGGCACAGCAACCAGCATCTGAGCGGATGCCAGTGAAACCGTAGACTCGAACGTTTTCGCCCTGCTGAAAGGAAGCCGCAGGAAACCCAGGGGAGAGGGAAGTGGTCCTGATGGCCCACAGGAGTGTCCCGTGACCGACGCCCCAGCTACGAGAGCTCAACCCTCGGATACCGGGAACCACTTCACGGTTCAACTGTGATGTCGCCGATGTTGAGTGAATTCCCCTAGCCCTTACGTGCCTAACTGTGCATCCTGCCCTTCGTCTTATGAAACCAAAGGGGTGCTGTATGCTAAATTCACAAGCACAAACCCGGTCTCCCCCAAAAGCAAAGTTAAATCACACACTGCCTCTCTCCCAGCATGAGAATGCGATGTGTGGCACGCACAAGCCCCCCCCGTCTGTCTGTCACTGGGACATCACTGGGCAGTAGTTTGCGTGCATGCCTCTATGAGCACAATACCAGCCGTAGACCTGGCCAGAGTTTTGATAATAAAAAACGAATCTGCCAGGTCTCATCACGCTAGGCAGGCTGTCAGCCTTCTCGGCCCCTCCTCTCTAGCGTCTCGCTATCAGGAGTGGGTCAGAGCTTGCAGACTGACACCCTGGCTGGATTCAATCATCCGGATGGGTTACTCTCTATATTTAGCTCAAACTCCTCCTGCTTTCAGTGGCGTCAAAGAGGTGTCCATATCCCCCGCTCTGACTCCCTCTCTTTCCAAAGAGACCACGGACCTCTTGGCAAAAGGAGCTCAGTGGTACCACAGGCAGTACTGTCTCCACTTCCTTGTCCCAAACAAGGATAGCGGACTGAAACCGATTCTGGATTTGAGACTATTGGACCACAGTTGAATGAATTGGCCAATTAAGATGCCCCCTCACAAGTGACTGCTTGCCTCAACGTGCCCCTTTGTTTTACATTCCAGGGAATAGTGTGTAAATTGAACAGCTCCTTGCACCTTTTGTGGAAGTGGGTATGAGCAGCTATCGATCCCCTGCATCGTCTCTCCATTCAAGTTTGTGTAAGCGATAGTAGCCTATACTTGCCATTCGCATCAGGGTGTTGTTCTACGTCGTTCCCATATAAAGCCAATCAGTGAAACTTTACATGAAATGAAATGCCCGGTTACGCACATAACCTTGGTTTAATTGGAGCTTTTAAACAAAGATTCGGTAGAGAAATGATCAGACAACCTCTGATGTTCCCTCAACCAGTTGAAATGAATCTTCCCAACAGGTATAAAATCATAATGCACCTTTCTTCCATTGTGCTAAGCTGTTTCCAGGGCCATACCGTCTCCCCCATCTCCTTGTTCTATGTTAGCTTTCATTTTATTTTTGTCTCGCCTTTGGCTCTGATGTCCAATAAACCTCGTCTGACGGCCAGATGCGATCCTGCCTCTGAACTCCAAGCCCAAGAACTCAATCCGAAAAGCTTAAAATTCTATGTGCTGTGTCAATAAACCTTTTGCTCTAAACACATTTTTTGTTGTGTGAGAATTTCTTACTAGTGAATGAATGTAAGAGTGAACTGATTGGCTCCACTGCCCTGCTGCGGGATACGCTGAAATTTCATATTATTCCAAGGCTGATTCAATGGGCGTGAGCCCCTGTCATAGTAAAAGGCATTCTTCCATTAGGCAGTAGCTGGTGTTGTTTTAGGTTTGTTGAGTGTGTCATTGGTGGTTTGCCAGTTCCCATATAGAGCCAATCAGTTAAGCTCTTACATTCATAAGACCAAGGTAACCTTTGTAACTGGACATTTGACAAGGAAATTAAGAAATTGATTGTATAAATTAATTGTAAATTTCAGAAATAAAGCTAGCAAACAGATATGTCAATACATGTGTATATATCAATACATAGAGTACAAGAGTATATTACACTATAGATAATAGGCATAATGAGTGGGGGGGGGGGGACATGTCCTCCCAAATATTAAAAACAGCCATATCTCTGCCCCCCCCCCCCAACAAATTTCTAGATATAAAACATCCCCTATGTACCATAGCTAATACAAATCCCATCAAACATTCCAATCTCACTCAGAGAAGAAAAATAAACATGTTAGGTCAAAACCTATCCATGTCTATATGGAGAAAAATGTGCATGGATTCTACTTGCCATTTAGCAAGCTGCCAACTGCTCTTTTTTATTAACGCTTTATTAGGAATATGTCTTGTTCACATTAGATTGCAACAACAATCATCTGGCTAAATAATGAACGAATTAGCTACAATAATCTAGGTACTCTCTACTCTAGGTAGCTTGGTATGTTTTTAAACAATGTGGTAGGTCTCACATCCTGTATGACACCGTAGAGTGAGCATTTGAAGTTAAACTTGTGAGGAGAAACAGTTCCGTTTCCAGAGTAGGAAACCACGACCATAACTGTGGTAACTTGTGAAAAGAAACACACATTTTAACATAAAGGTGTCTGTACTGTTGGGATGTAAAAGAAATGCACCCTTGAACACGAACATTGCTTAAGGAACATAGGGGCATTCCCCTTGATGGCTGCCCTCTCATTATGTGCACTCACCCTCCAAAAGAGAGGTGCATCTCCCTAATTGTTGGGTGAGGGGATCACTGAATGTCCTCAGGTCCCATACTAGAATGCACTTTAATAAAAGAAAACAAACACATTAGAACAATAACCAAGACCATAACCACAACCATAAGTAATCCTAACAGATAACCATTAGTCTTCCCATGTTTCACATATACTAATAAAACCAGAAGAGAGCTGCAATGGACTGTGGGAGGAAAGTAGCTCAAGTACCACTGAGTATAGAAATGTCGCTATACAACCACAAGGCAATGGGATTCTTTGACTCATTACAAATGTTTGTTGATGCATTTAACGTGTGGGGCAATGTGCTCATTTGTACCACTCCATGATACATGCCTGTGGTCCTGTTATTGTGTGTCCCTGGCATGTCTCATGCTTTACTTCACAGGAAGGTAAATCTATTAACTTTCCCCATTTCCTATTTGGTGACAGTAAAGTACCCATTGAATGAAATGAAAAGGCAAATTGCCCTGAGGTTTGTATACTTGTTGTACATAAAATTCCCATTAACACTGAGAGTACTTTAGAATTAAAAGCTTTATCAATGAACAATATGCACACAATCACTGACTAGCACAGTGCGTACAAAATATAAAGTTGAAAAGGGTATGAGATATAGGGTTATTTATAAGTTTAATATCCTCCACAGAGCAGAGAGTGCACTGATATTTTATTTTAAAAATACCTACTATGGTTTGAATTATGTGAAATAAATAATAGCAATTATAGAATATAGCTGCAAGCCATGATTAAAGGGGGGCTAAGCACAAGGACCCCCCTAATATTATCACATTCTACATTTCTTTCATAAGAAGAAGAAGAAAATAAAGAAGAGGGGAAAAGTATTGTCCTCATTACCAATCAGACAAAAAATATAATTGTGACTAGGCTACATCTATTTGGCCTCCTAATTACAAGCAAGTGCGCCTACAATTTTACCACTGATGTGCAAATAAGAAACCAATACCTTTCTCAAATGTGGGAAAAAGTGTGGCTTATTAGTGGAGAAGATAATATTCATTCAGTCCAGTGATATAACCACAACATGTATCATGTATTGGTGTCCCGGCTCACACTATACAGTAGATCCTGTGACATCATCACTCACGGTTACTACGAGACGACAGTGAATATGCCCCTGCTGCTGTCGGGCTCCTTCTGGAATTCGATCTGTAGCTATATTCCTAAATCCCAGCTAATCCTGTCCCCAAATCAGCAGAAGGGGGGAGCAACCTCTGTCACCATACTAGAGGTGTGCAGAGTCATTACTGTATCTGTGTCTGGGGATCATGTGACCAGTAGATCAAGATGGCAGCGCAACACTAGAGCTACCGGAACCAACCCCATATTTCAAAATGTATTATTTTTTTTTTACATTTTAAACATTTAGCAGACGCTCTTTCTTATCCAGAGCGACTTACAAGATATGCATTAATACAAGGTAAGAACAATCACAGTTAGCGCACAAGATCAGTGCAGTAATACAGCAATAGACATAATTGCAGGCATCTGCGTATCATACCTGTAACACTGGGAAAGAAAAGGTTCGTGTTTTTTTAAAATTTTATTTAAAAATAATAATATTTTTATAGTGTAGAACAAGTAAATAGTGGTGACGAATTGAGGACCAATTGAGAAGAAACAACGTCCAGATTGTAGGCTTGCCATAGGGATCAGAAAAGGACAACCCAATTGGTTTTGAACAAAGTAATCTCCAAGTGGTTCCCAAGTCTGGCACAACGAGACCTTCCTATTGAGAGGGAACATCATATTTATGGAAGTCAGCCTGTTGCAGGCTGTGAAAAGCCCCAAGTATTGATTTATTTGATACATGGACCGGCAACTTCTCCTGAAGGAATGTAAGCTGTCTAACCCTGTTTGAAGAACCTGAGCTGCGCTTCATAAGCTCCTTTTCTGCTTAGAAAATTTGATTCATAGATGTTAATGTCTCTAGTCTCTTTGTATTTTCTTCTTTTCTAATATACGCCATACGCCATTTAGCAGACGCTTTTATCCAAAGCGACTTACAGTAGTGAATGCATACATTTTTCTGCCTAACATTAGGGTGAATTATTTGTCTTGGCATTTCTATGTGGGGGTAATTGTACTATGTACTATGTTGGGGTAATAATGCTGCTGATGCTTTGTTTGTTGGTAGCATCAGTTTTGTGTGAAAACAATAAAAACTTTGTCACAAAAAGGGGGGAGGCAGGTAGGAGCATGCGTGTACTGGAGTAATGGTTGACAGCTTGGGGGGATCCGTCTCAGAGGAAGCGCTTCATCTGCTTTTAGTGCAAGCACTGTAAAACATTTTTTTTTTTTTTTTTTTTTTTTTTAAAGCTGTACAGGCAGTCCCCAGGTTACGAACGAGATCCGTTCTTAAGTCTGTCTTTAAGTCGAATTTGTATGTAAGTTGGAACAGGTACATCACTTCGTCAAATGTTTGTCTTGGTATAGTATTTATTTTACCTTCCTGTGCACATAAAAACACTTTCGAAAAACCTCCAAATACAATAAAACATCTTAAACATAACATTCAGTACATAGTAATACTGTAATAATAATAATAATAATACAGTAATAATAAAATTAACTATGTACATACAGTACTGTACTGTAAAAAAACATTAAAGAAAGGCTTTGAGCCTTTTCTTGCACTAAAGAAAGGCTAATAGGCATATTACGCTGATTTTGGTCTTCTATCCAAATTATCAATAGCATTTCCATCTCAATAATTAAACCACTGCGTTGCTTGGTAATAATCGTGGCATTCATCGTGGCATGGCCTTTCACATGCTCCATTATTCTCCCTTTGTCTTTTTAAATTGTTCTGATCGTTGACCGGCTGTAGCCTAATGATTTCCCAATGGCTGATGGCGTTTCACCTCTCTCCGATCTCTTTATTATTATTTCAACTTTACTTTCCATGGTGAGAAAAATGGGACCGTGATCTGACTTAAAATAACGGACGGTGATCTCTGTTCCTTGAGCCGACGAACTGCTGAAACCGCAATGTTTTCATGAGCATCACAAAGTAGTGTGTGCGTTCATTATTATGAACCATTGTATTTAACAAATTTATGGAAGTCCGTTCGTAAGTACGAGTTGTCCGTAAGCCGGACCTGTATTTTAAAACACAGCATTAATCTACATGCTTTAAATGAGTAACAATACAACTGCATTTTAGAACAGTCTCTGTCTGAACTCTGCAAGAATAAACAGAGATATAATTCCTGATTCTCATATGGTAACAATGGCAGCTGGTGAGCTGGGAATAAAGGAGGCTGAAATATACCTTTAAACCAACTATTAGTCTCAATCTGTTTTCATTCATTTCGCCTTATTAACAAGACTGCCAAAAAAATTAATAATCCATTAGTGAGTAAGAAACAATGTTTTTCTTGAAAGTGATGATGTTGGGTCTCCTGCATTTTGGAGAGCTGGCTAACTAACTGGGCAAATGGTGAGCCCTCTATGGCAATCAATTGTGACACAATTTAAAATATTTTTCTCTGAGCAATTGTATTAGTATAAAATAGTATAATTTCCCCCTTCTTTTAGCATAGAATATAGCGCATTAACTGTATTGTTTATTTATCAAGGGTGTAAATAATTTGGGAGGGTACTGTAAGTGTACTTGATTCCTCCAAGGCTGAAAGCAGCATATGTCTGGAATGTCATAGTTATTTTATATCTAACTTATAATATATATGTGTGTGTTGTGTGTGTGAAAAATAAATCTCAGGTTACGTATATACTATCCTTAATGAATATGCTATTTTCTGAAACCATTTCTTAATTTCTTTGCATCCAGCTTCTTGAAGCATACTGTAGAGTACAAGCATTTGTTATGGGAACCTGGGGTAACATCCATTAAGAAGGTCATGGGATTACTGATGGACCTTTCTTCCCTTTGCCACAGTAAATAACCTTCCAACAAGCATCATAGATAATTTGTCTGAGAGCAAGTTCAGTACTTCTTCCATCATATCACAGAAATGTGAACCAGTCTTTAGAAGTCTTAATGGCTCTTCCTGTCACCATTCCTCTGCTTCCCTTTGGTAATTTGACCTTGTTTCAGCCATCAGAGTAGATGGGGAGCATGCATCAAACATGATGTTCTTTTAAACGTGGAAGAGTACACTGCCATCATGGGAAGAGGGATCCTTTCTTTCATTAAATGTGAAAAGAAAGAAACTATGTTTGTAATGAAAAAAATAACATTTGAATTTAATTATGATGCAAATTTAAGGACAGGTATCAATTCAATGAAGTGTGTATCTAGGAAATTCCACGAGTTTGATGGCGATAGGGGTCTATCACCCCCACCCCCTTGCCCCCCCGCACTCATCCCTGTGCTCTTGATAACCCTGCTGAACTATTCCAACATATGCAGTGTCGTAAATATTAATTATGGGTGATTTTAACCTGGATTGGCTGATGCACACCTCAGAGAAGCTTAAAGGTTTATGTGGTGATCTAAACTTGACACAGGCAATATCCAAGTCCACAGGGCTTAGAAATCTACCCTGATCAACATTATTTTGACAAATAGATGTTTTTGCTCATGACATTGGTGACCAAAGAGATGTGAGATGACAAATTTCCACTAAGGTGGACAATAAAGTAAATCAAATCAAATCAAATCAAAATCGCATCATTGCTTCTTTACTAAAAGAAATGTCAGAAATTTTAATGAACAAGTTTTTTTCCATTACTTATATCTAAATGAAGTTGCAAGAATATCTGCTATGCCAGAACCTGAGCTAGCACTAAATTCCTCCTCTAAAGTTTTTAACTTCATTGCAGATAAGCAAGTCCTTTACAAGAGATTACGAGTTCTAGTTTTGGAAGGACGGTGGTGAAAACCCACCTGGAAGGTAGTGTTATTGCTGGTTTCAGCTGTCGGAAATGTAATATTTATTGCCTCCACCCAGTTCGGTAGATTTTCTGCAATAAAGGCATTTTCAGTGCAAGTTTAGGGCACTGTGCAAGTTTTGTCTGTGATAATTTGTTTGGGTTTTTCGTGTACCCTGACCACCTCTTTACTCAAACTCAGGCCAATATGTGCTAATTTGGTGACGTTAATAATGGGCATTATTGGCAGATATGGGCACATATGAACAGATAGCAATAAATCCTTCCTCATACAAGACTGCTGTGTGGATGTTCTGTATTTGACCTCACTCTGAGGCAAATCATTCAATATACAACCATTTATAATACTACCTGCATTCAAATAAGCAGTTCAAAGTATTTAGACAACTGAGAAATACAGTAGATGCCTTGTGATAATCTGGTCCGCGTTAACCTGGGCAACATTGAGCAACATGGGCTGCAGCCCAGGGCCCCGGCCACTAGGGGGCGCCAGGAATAGCAGATTACTGTAGGCCTAAATTGAATTTTTGAATGCGAGTTTATGGTGTTTTGACTGTTACTGTACATTTTGGTCCACTTTCCCACCTGTAGTTGTCCACATTGTCCTGTCGCAACAATCAGTGTCAGTGAGAGTGTGTTTGTATAGTCTGTTCCCTTTTGCGTAAGGACGGCTTTGTCTCGGGAGCTCGATTCTACAAGTGGAAATCGCCGTCGGTCCAACTCGGTGTGTCGGAGGACTTTCACCTGTTGCTGTAGCGTCACGAGCAGAGGTAAACCTGTCGCACGGCGCTATCACGTCGCTACATGTATGCGCGCTGTCATTCTTCTTTAGTGAAATTAGAAAATGACCTATGCCAATTTCACATGCGATAACATTTTTATACTTTAGTTGCTGAAATTGGCGAGAGAAACGCACTTAGCTAGAGCTATAACCTGAGATGTCCAACCAGAAAGTAATAAATTACTATTTATAACGGGTTTCGCTGCAAAAAAATATGTTGTAGCCTATTCCCCCCCAAGCAACCACCATTTTATAACTGTCAACAAACTATTTCAGATAAATTCATCTTAATTCGAGTTTGACTGAAGAAAACAAAGTGGGTTAATTTTGCATGACCGAATAGCTTAGTTGTGTTGCTAAACAACAACAACGTTTAATAGCCTAATGTTCTCTAGCAAGTTGGCCTGTAATTTGCTGTTTGGACAAAAGCTGAACAACAACATACATTCGCATTTATTTAATAGCCTAATGTTCTCTAGCAAGTTGGCCTGTAATTTCATTTATATCAATGCTTGTTTTGTTGGTGCTAGCAATGTTTGGACAAAAAATGTATTTTTAAAAACACGTTAGCCAGTATAAAGCCAAGAAGTCCATTATAGATGCCAAGAAGTCCATTGGGGCGGAACTGCTGAATTCTGGGCTCCTACTACTTGCAACACCCATTATTGTGTATCTGTTAGCTCATATTTTCAACTTAATGTTTCTTGCTGGAAGTATTCCAAAAGTGTGAAAAGCCACCCATGTACTACCAAGGGAGGGGGCACTAGTGAGCTAAATAACTTATTGTTCAATGCCAACATTTCATGCCAAGCTAAGATGGATTCCTTTTTATCTGAAAATGGTATTCTGAATTTGTATCACTCATGATTTAGACATGGGCACAGCACTGTTTCTGCTGCCTGAATGGTTATAAATGACATATATAGCTCTCTAGATGAAAAACAAATATGTGTTGCCTATTTATCAATCGAAGACACAGTGGATCATACCCTCTTGTTGAATACATTTGCAACTATCGGCCTGGACAAATAAATCCTGTGACTGGTTTCATAATTGCCTCAGTGACAGTGGTTGATGATCTCAAATCGGAATTCCTTAAGGGCAGAAAGGGGGTTCCTCAGGGATTCATTTTAGGTCCGCTTTTATTCACCTTGTACATAAATGACATTGGTGCTGCAGTGGTCATTTGTAATATTCATTTTTATGCTGATGATACAGTATTTTGTTCCTTGGTCTCAGCGTTCTCTAACTTACAGTCAGATTTTCAGACCTTATGGAATTGGCTTGTGGACCTTAAACTAGTTGTAAATGCAGATAAAACAAAAGACAAGCTGTTTTCTAGGGCTAAAGACAACAGCCCCACTGACCTACTGTATGTTAGCACCATAAGTGGAGTTCAAATTGAATGGGTCCCATTATATAAATATCTTAACATTTGGATCGATGACAAGCTGCTGTTCAAAACTCACGTTGATGAACTAACGAAGAAACAAACTGAAAATCAAACTAAACTTTTGAATATAGGAACAAGGCATGCTTCACACGTGACCGTTAAAACAAATTGTCCAGTCAACATTCATGTCAGTGCTAGAGTATGATGGTGACATAAGCTCTAGATGCAGTTTACCATAGTGCCCTCTGTTTTCTAAAGGGTGATAAGTGTCATACTCATCTCTTGCTATGAGGAGAGCGCAGCATCTATTTGTCTATAAAGCTCTCCAGCAGAAATTGCCTTATTACCTCACATCTCTCTTGAAATGCAGAACGACAAATTACCGAATTGGATCACAGGATTGCTTGGCTCTTGAAAGTCCACGCGTTACCACTGAATTAGGTAAATTAGCTGTCAGCTTTTATGTGCCTCATACATGGAACAAGCTACAGGATACACGAAAACTACACTCTACAAACTATAATTTAGGTTGAAGGCATGTTTACAGAGGAATGCATGTGATATATGATGTCTAGTTTATTTTGTGTTATTTTAGTTTCGTATTTTTATTTTATTTTGTATTATATTTTATTTTATTTATCTATAGAATATACTTTCCTGTCATTGAAATGCATTTTATTGTACAGTATTAATCAAAGATGGTGGTGATTAAAAATGTTACCATATTTCGTCCATCAGTAGTGATCTTTGTCTGTATCTTCCTCTTCCTCTTCCTCTCTCTCTGGCTCTTCCTATGGCTCAGAGTTTGATTTCATCGCCGTCAGAATGTCAGTGAGATCAGTTTCCAATCGACCTCCACAGCAGGAGGAATATGCTGATTTCCATGCTGCAGGAATTCTCCTAAATCATGCTGTGAGACAAAAAGTTAGATTGAGAGACAGTGACGGTCACTGGTGATGACTTGAAACTGGTTCTAGACAAGTCTAGTCGCCACAGTGGGCTGATAAACTCTTCTGTTTCTGTCTGTTCTGTCTGTCCCGGTAATCGTTTCTACAGCACTGGCATAGGCCTTGTCCATTGTGACTAATGTGAGCACATCCCAGGACTCATGCATGAAATGATTAGCAGTGGCCTGCATTCCAGTGAGCAAGTCCCTCAGAAGAAAAGGCAGTTCATATTTTCATTTCTGAAACCTTTTGTTTCTGATGTCATGCCCCGTGTGTAGATGGGCTCTCTGTCCCCATTTCTCTTCTAAGGGTTGATGACATTTTTCCATTGACACACTTTTCTCCTTTTTGTTGGCATTTACACTAATGACTTTAGATGATTGCATCTATTTGTTGTCTAATGTGTGATATTTGTAAAAAACAATAAACATCCTTGGTATTTCAAGTCGAATCCAACGAATATGCAGAAAACCAACAAAGGCCTGAATTCAATCAACATTTTGACTTAATTTTGACTCTAGCATTGAAAAAGTAACAATTGCATTCATTGGTAAGTTAGGTTAATGGCAAATGTTGATTAAATCAAGCACATTTGAATGAATCTGTGCACTGTTTATTCTATACCATACAGTAAAGCTCCGGATACAGGGAAAGGCCTTTCACAGCTGCAGACTGTACACATAATTATGTGCATATTTTAGTATACAGTAATGTAAATCATTCTCAATATTTGAGGACTCTGTTGTTTCTCATAGTGAGCCAATTGGGATGTGTAGGGGGGATATATTCCCATTGTGTGGCATCCTTCACCTCCTACTGTAGATTTGAATATGTGTGTGAGGCCTTTGACCCTTTCTGTTTTAGGTATTCATTTTTGAACAATGTTGTTTGGCCAGTATATACTGATCTCAGCTATTGCGCCCACCACAAGACACGAGGATAGCACAATCATTCGAGAGGCGCAGATGAAAACTGTTGCTATCCTGGGGCTGTTGCCTCTTTAAGCTCTGTAGTGATTTTATTCATTTCCTCAAACACTGAGTGCATGCAAGCATGTATTCTGTAAAAAAAAGATTATTCCAATGTGCTGTGTGGAGGAGGAGGATGAGGAGGAGCTGAACTGCAGATTAACGCTGGAAACCATGCAGAGGATAAATCAGGAGGGCAATGGAAGGAAAAAGGGACCGAGATATGTTTACCTATACATCCCACTGTTTGTGCAATTGTTAGTGTTGCTGATTACACAAGCGTGATTGTTTGCCGACACAACATTTTAAAAGCTGGTATAAATCAGTCCCCTCTTGCGGTACCTGTCTGATGTTGTTTGACAAAGGCCGGCCCTATTAATATGCCTCATTTAAGGCCGGTCAGTATAAACTACACACCTCAGGGATTCGATGCCAGACGTACACATAATTTAATCAGCAGAGTCATTTTTATTTGAAGGGTTGGGGGACACCGACACATAACTGAGGCGGAAGGTAATTCAAAAGTAAAATTGGAATGAAGCATTTTACTATTTGCAATAAAGAAAGCCTTGAAGCAACACTCCAGTTTATGGATTCTAAATGGTTTGGAAATTGTCAACGCAATGAGTAGATTTTTTATTAGGTTTAATGGTAAATACGAGCATCTTTTAACGTGTGTGTGCATACCTGCATGGGTTTGTGTGGATCATCTTGCACACTGTCGGTATCAGTGGTACTGTTATAATAATTGTTACTGAAGCACATGACAGCAAAAAACATATTTTGCACTACATTAAGCCCAATGTACATGCCAATAAATCCCCCTCCACCCCATCCTTGCTTAAAAAACACTGTATTGGTTTTGGGTACTTCTCTAGAAGCAGACCAGGGAGTAATAATAGGTGCAATAGGAACAGGAATAGTATGCAATAAAGCCTTCTGCTCACAGGTAAATAAATGGCAGCTTCAGAAGGAACTAAGCACACAATTTCTACCATTTTAACAATATGAACGGATAAATCCTGGAATGCGCCAGAAAAAGATGGTAAAAAAAGATTTCACCTGATAACTGGCCCAATAATAATTTACTTGGCAGTTCTTTTTTTGTCTATGCTGGTGCTAATGATTGTTGCTGAAATAAACACAGCTATAAGGTTTCAAGGAAAAAAGTGGACTCCTTTTTCTAAATCGGCATAGAAATAATCTGATTTGCAAAATGAAATGGAATACTTGTGAATCTAGTATTCCAGTCTATTGACTGTGTTTCGTATATAACAAAATTAGGCAACACTAACGTTGCTAAACATGTTTTCATGCTTTTGAACTGCATAAGTAGGCAGCCTAGTTCAACTAAATGAAGGCTACAGTGCAGAGGGTCTACCTACCACCTTGGTTGGCTATACAACAAAGATGCACAGTGTTCCATTAGGTTCTCAGTTGGCAATAAAGATTTGCCTAGCTATCTGATTTTAATACATGGTAGCCACAATAGCCAAGTGATAGGAATAGACTAGATAGCTAGCTTGATTACAACAGCAGTAATGCATTCTTAGCTAGCTACCACGTTATAATTAATATGAAAAGAAACAGGGAAACAGTCCTCATGGTATTCCCCTCCATACCCCCAGTCAAAGCAAAGGAATCTCAACACATCCTAGATAGAAAAGAGATAGTAGTCCTGCATTCCTGAAATGGTATCTCTAGATAATGTAATGTAAGGTCTAAATAAATTCCAATAAACTGCTCAATAATACAGCATGCTGCAACTTACTGAATGTATGCACTCTAAACAAGAGATAGGTAGTCCTGCATATGGTAAATATTATCTTGTGTGCAAGAGAAAACACTGGAAACTATCTTTGTGGCATGAGAACATTTTCCCAAAAAATATTTTTCTGAACATCTCACTTCAGGGGATCCATACTTTTTGACAGCTTGAAAGTTTTATATTTTGATCATTGGCCAAAAGTGATGTGCTGTTGGTCATGACAGTTTATTAAGGAAGGTGTTTAGTGGCCTTGTGATAGCTAATTCTAAGGCAAGTTTAATTATAAATGGGGCCTGTAATCAGAATAGTGGTTTATTACAGTTCAGGGTTCTCTCCCACCCCAAGAGGATAGCTTACCTGCATCACTTCCCATGTGCCAAAATCCAAACAAAACTAGCTTATTTTCCAGTATTTTTATAGCTATTGAATAATGAACTAAAGCATAATGTTATTTCAGTCCCAAGCCTGTATTCCAAATCTCTTGGTTAGAGCACAGAGGCCAGAGCAAGTGCTAGTGTCACGTCTATGTGTCTCAAAGGAAAATTCGAGCGTGAGACTGTGAAAGGCAGGGACAGAGAGAGAGAGATTTTGCACTTTATAATTGTTACATTTGATGGAAACATGAATATTGATTTGCCATGCCAATAAAGCTCATTGGATAAAATTGATTTGAGAGAGGGATAACCAGATTGTGCTGCTGAGTTGATTAGCAAGTCGAACCAATCATTCGTTGATTTAGCCATATAGACTGTGAATTTGGTTCTTTGCTTTGAAAGGGAGGATGCAATTTACAGCATCTCTTTACTATGCATTTAACAACATACTCTAACAACTTCAGTGAAGCAATGTTTAGCCGTGAACAATTTTTTTATTTCTCTGGGTTGTTTGTTAGTTTTTGTCATATCATGTTGTTGTTGCTGTTGTTGTTTTCAGTCATTGTATGCACTGATTTTAAACTGTAACAATGTAATTGTATTGATTGATTGAACTATGAATGCCCATCAAGGGACTGGTGTTGGAAATGAGCTTTGGCTATATACACACATGTATATCGGTGCATCGGGCTGCGCTGCTTCTGCGGCTGTCATTGTTCTCTGTGCTTTTTTTAAATGCAAATCTTGTAGAACTAGAGAGCTAGACCTTTTTCTTTTCTGGTTCCCTTGTACACATCTTTAACAATAGAAGCTAGCCATAGCCTACCAAACAAAATGAATGTTAGGGGTGAAATTAAGTCACAAGCTAGTGCTGAGGGGAGGAGGGCATGAATGCACAGGCTCCAGTGTGGAGGAGTAGTTGACTTGATTTCACTGAGCAATGACAGAGAGACACTCGGGTTTCTTCCTCTCCCAGTCGGGGGCCCCCTGGCAGTGTGGGGCCCATTTCATATTAAACGACCGAGACATGGCCACGTCTGCCTACGCTTGTATTATTTATATTATCTGTGTATTTTATTCATCTGTGATCTCATGAACTCCGAATGGTGCTTTGTGGTGGATTTGCAGTGCTATATGCCTTTTTGTGATTAAATAAAAATAAATAAATCAGACAATGGCAAGACCGGTTACCTAACCATAAGTTAATGTGCCAATAATCATGGAGTGTGCAGTGCTTTAAATGCACCCACCTGTGACCCTCTGCAATTGCACACTATTCTGCCATCAATGTTATACAAACACACATCTGATTTCAGGTCAGAAGCCAATTCAGTCATTCCTGTTTATTGTTTAGTCCTGTAAGTGTGTGGGCAGTCCCACAATCCACTTATCTGCCACCACCATAATCCCCACTCACCCCCTCGCCTTTCTAAGGCAGCAGTGAAAATCACTGAACTGCTTATCTCATCTACATAAACACTGCATGAAAACCCAAGGTGCTGCTCTTTAACTTTTATTAGCACTCCTTTGGCTGTATTGTTCCAGGAGGCAGGGAGGGCATGAGGAAGCTGGGGCCAGCTGTCTGTGAGAATGGCCAGACCACCAGACCAAACCAGGAAACTGCAAAAAACAGGAAGCGGAGCTTCACTTCATGAAAGGGGTGTCTTCATTGCCAGAGGGGAGGATGGGAAGGGAACATGTGAGAAAGGCATCACGGGTTCTTCCACTTTGTGGTATGAGCTGGCCATAGGGTATTATATGGTAGGCAGTGTCCAGAGGGCTGAAGTGAAGTGATAGCATATTAAATGTTTAAGAGACTCTGTGACTCTTTACACGGTAAAATGAAATACACCACACTCACAAAGGTAACAGATTAACTTTCTTTTCTTTTTCACAGAACAACTTTCTCCCCATTTTTATTTGCATAATTTAAAGTTACAAAATATATTTCCAAGAAAACAGGTGCTAACAGGCTACTATTTGTCATCGGCGAGAAAGAATGAAGTGAAACAACATTCACTTAAAATGTTTGAATTACTGCAATTTTTGTTTTTAATTGTGCTTTTCATTTGCGATTACTTCTTTTCTACTGGTAGAAAGTGCATAGAAATTGTATATCTCGCATTATGAGAAAGTCTTCGACATTTGTCCCCGTACCCATTATACATTTTCTAGCTTGCAAAGTCGGTGAAAAATGGGCTGCAAACTATAAAAGGAAAGCCAGCTACACTTGCATTTGAGATATGCATTTCGAGGCATGCTGGGAATAGGCTCATCCACTAGCTCCTACCTGTCTTAGGAAAGGGGTGCTAGTACTTTATTACTGTATTACTCATCCACTAGTTTGGTTGCCACCATCCCCACCCTACCTGTCCTCCGGGATCGAGACACACATTCCTGGTTGATTTCCCGCCTCTTTCGAGAAATCTTCCACGGACTCCTTAACCTTCTCCTCGACTAACTCGTGCTTACTTTATTACTGCCTCCGATCGGGGCTACGATCAGGGCAGATTTCAATCCGTTCACACCACTTTGGTGAACTTGCCATCCGAGGCCTTATTACTGTATTACTTCAACAGATGTTCACCTTTGGTGAACTTGGATTTACGTATTAATAACTATACCATATGTTGTTTTCAGGCATTATATATGGTACATTTTTCTAAAAACCTTTTGTATATAATTGTTTTTTTTTTTTTTTAAATGATATGGGTTGGATAGTTGTCAGCCAGACTACAATACATTGAGATGGAGAAAATAATGAAGTAGTTACATAATCACAAAATGTGTGTTCTGAGGATGTATACACACAGCTGGGGTGGTACTGTGGCACGAGGCTATGAGCCGAGTTCCCACCCCAGAAGTGTGTATATATCCTGAGAAGCCACGGCTTGCAGTGGTTTATTATGCTTCTACCACTGCTACATCTCTGTCTGGTGCTCACTGTCCAAGTGCTCAATATTGGAGTAGCTTTCCCACCCAGTCATTTTGTTCACAAATGCCTGACTCTACGTCACATCCCAAAAGTTCTATTGAAATAGGAAAATGTATACATAGGCTTATTTATATGTTTGCTTGTCACAAAGTGAAAAAATCAGGCGCCATACTACTATCAAGGATGTGTGGTGATAGGTTTAATTATCTTTGGCTATGTTTAAAATTGTGTCAGGTGCCCTTTCAGAGTTGCTGTAAATTGAGAATTGAATTTGAAATGTTGGTACAGCTAGGAGTGTGGCGGCTTAACCCAGCCATGTGGATCTTGCTCAGGACTGAGGTGCACTAAAGGTTAGTGTAGTATTTTTTATGAAATGTCAACAAACTGACTTTTCACAATGTGGTGCACCTGAAAACAACAGGGACCAAAAAGCGTTGTTTTCGAGTATTTAAAGATCAAGAGGTGGAGAAACTTGCCTCTTGCCTGCACCTCAGCTCCCAGGGGAACTGAGGAAGCTTAATCTGGGGGAGACCTGTTATAATGAGCTAATGAGAGGCTATTTATGGCACATTAACTGCTGCTGATTTGCCTGCTTCTGTAGAGCAAGATTTCAGCTCTGGCGAGATGAACAATGTCCATGGTGTTACAGCATGGTGAGGTCACGGCTGGGGCTGAAGTGCACTCAGTGCAACCCACAGGGTTCCTTTACTTACTTTTACAAACTTATCCAACTAGCAGTGACCGTACCATTTGGGTTGGCCACATCGGAGGGAAGCTTATCCAAGGAGGTGGATTCGAAACTGGCATCAACGATGGGTGGAGACAGATTTTCAGCCCCGTCTGTGCTGAACATTGAAGCAGATTTGACCGCAAAGTTGGTTCCAGAGAGGATAGTGGGCATCTACACCAATCGGAAAGAGGTGTCTTGTTCTACATTAAGGTAAGACACTGCTATTTACTAGTTTGTTGTCCGCTGGGCAAAAATGAACAAGAATGTGGTAATATAAGGCCAGGCTAGTGTGAGTTGTGTGTGCGGCACTCAATGAATTAGGAGGAATATTAGGCCTATTCGTGCATATGCGGTATTCCCCTGCTACATGGTTGTTTGTTTAATGTAGTCCTGTACTTAATACAGAGATAGATGGACAATAACCTTTCATGCATTTGGTATGCTTTTTAAGAAGCTTATCTAAATACTTGCTGTAAACGACCTCAGTCGGAGAGAGAGGCTGCTCGCTTTTACACACACGAGTGCAGTGCGTGTGTGTGTCAGAGGGCCCTCTCTGCTGTTTGTGTGTGTCTCAAATGGAGAAAAGTGTGACAGCCTCTCTTCATTTTCAGTAGTGTTTCTGGATTTTTAGCAAGCTTTCTGATTCGTTGCTGTATTTTTGTGCACGTGACATATTCACTGTGACGTACTAATGTCAAGCTGTGACATCGGTTAGGCTCGTCGGCACATATCAATTCAGGATATGTGAATATATATATTTTTCTGTGGCTTTTGTGCCCCCAAGTCAAAAAGTCGTGGTCCGCCCATGCCTTCGACTATATCCGATAATTATGCCAAAAAATAATGGAAATGACTACAACTATAGCATTCACCATTAGCCCCAGTGTTTGTCTGTGACGATAAATCTTGAGCCAATCATGCCTGTCAGAAAATGCTGAGCCTCTGGCTTACTGGAAATTAAACAAGAACAAGTTTCCTATTTTAGGCCAACTTGAATTAAAATATTGTCATAGGTGCTGATGAGGCAGGAATGGCGCGACTTCCATGGTGGTAAGCAAAGCATTCAGTCCAGAACAGTGTATTTTAAACGATGCAAAGTGTTAAGAGCCTATATGTGTCTGCACAGCAATGTTTATTTTTGAATTCAATGACTGAAATAAACATAGTATTCACACAATGCTTGGTTATGGTTATGCCGTAGTTCAAATAATTGCTTTATTTCAATGAAACGGCATTATACTGTATATCATCAACAATTGTACTTTCTTAATGTTAGTATTTGTTAAAATTATTATTATTTATTGTGTGCTCAACAGTTTCTGAAAGCATATGTTACATAATGTCTTCTGCTGTGAGCCAAGATTTTAGGAAATACATTACCAATTTACATTATTTAAAAAAATGCACTTTAAAAAGTGTTTAACTCTTGTCCTGTCATGGTTTGAGTGCCTGTTTAGCCCTGTGTGGGCGTAATCCTTTTCTATCCTCTTGAGTACGTTCCGGCTCATCTGCATATCTAATCAGCGTATTGTTTTCAGGTGTTCACTGCCTGCTTCAGTTCGCTGCTTTCACTACTCCGTGCTTCAGTGTCTATTCATTTGGCGTTGAAGCCGGTACGGTATCAGTCCTAAAAGAAAGAAAGTATTTCGAAAAGTATTTAGAAAAGTATTTAGAAAAGTATTTAGAAAAGTATTTAGAAAAGTATTTAGAAAAGTATTTAGAAAAGTATTTAGAAAAGTATTTAGAAAAGTATTTCACTTTAGCTTTCTCGCCACTTCTACGGAAGTCTAGCTTTTCTTATTTTGTTTGGTCTGTGTTTCGGGGTTACTTACTGGCAGACCCAGGGCACTTATTTTATTTCCTTTTTTTCCTCTGCGTGTGGTGTTGGGCTACACGCCAGAAATTTCTGTTTGGTTTTACTATCGTTCGGTACCGTTTGCGGACCGCTTTTATTCGCCCTTTTTAGGGGTAGTTATTATTTCGTATTACGCTGGTAGTTTTGTTTTATTTTCTGTAGCGATTCTCGGGGGTTAACGCCCCTTGCTCCCTATTGTGTTTTAGTGACATCCTGATTGTTCAGGAGTGTTTATGATCCTTATTCCCCATTGGTCGCACTTGGGCCTCACCCCTACAGCCTTCACATGTCCACAACTGAAAACATACATGTGGGGAGTATTCATCATTGTGGGCAATGCTCATATTTGCTCATAATGCTTTATATGTGCATTTATTGGCACTGCTTATTTTCTTTATGTCAATTTTTGCACACTGGTTTTTATATTTTCAGTACAACAAACAAAACAGTGTTGTTCAATAGACTGCACAAACACAACACATATAAAGGTTTAGCAGCCTCCTTGGATGTTCCTTAGAGAAGAGCTTTCCCACTTATTGTGTGTGAATGTTCCCACATGCTGCTGCTTTTTGGCAATGACATACAAGTTCAATTAAATTTACACAAGAAATATCTTTCATTGGCAGCCTTGATTTCTTCTAAGAAATCAATCCTCAAGGGCTGGCCGAAGTTCACGCTGTAAAAAATGATTTGTTGTTTCAACTTAAAAAAATGTGTTGCCTCGCTGCCTTACCATTTTGATTTAAGTTGACTAAGAATATCATGTGGAATTAACCTGATCTTTATTGAGTCAACTTTTTAAAATGAGTAAAACTGACACAGATTACATTTTAACTCAATTTACAATTCCCATTTGTGTCAATTATTTGCAAATCAATATTTTTGGTTGTGATAACAAAATAATTCAGGTGGACTAAACCTACAATTCCTATTCATGCCATTCATTCATGCATTGATTGTGCACAATCAATTTAAAATCAGTTTGGGTATCTTATTCATATATTTGTTTTAGAGACGTCGACGGTGAGGTTTCACAGACCAAGTTCCGTCACTTTCAATAGTTTGTCAGATGCTGTTGACGTCAGCCTTGTCTATAAGATTTCGTTTTATTTTAGAGCGGCCTTCCCCCATTTTAGAGCCCCTTTTTTTCTTTTTTCTGAATGATTTGTTGTTGTTTGCTGTCGTTGTATATATTCTGTAACTGCTGTAGCAGTGTTTAATATTGCACTTGAACGTCTCCTCATATTCTCTGCCCAATGTCAATATCTTGTTGTAAGACCTCTTGATGTTGATCAAAAGAAAAAGAACATTCATGGCACTTATTGGATAAGTCTCCTGAAAGTATTTGTTTTCCCATACTTTCTCATGGCATGGCTAACGGGGGCAGTGCCAATTTTATTTTTGTCCAATGTCCTAGTGTCCCACCTTCTCAATTGTGATTGGACGCTAAGACTGCAGAGTGACATTTATTTCCTGTGATGAAGAATATCTCCTCTTTGATCAGATGTCTTCTGGCGCCACTGATCCCAATTGAGACACATTGCAGATCAATACCTGGGGCTGCGTGTGCATCAGGGAGTAGTGGGAAAACGTTCTGCTTGGAAGAAGTGGTGCATCCTCATTGCACTCTCTCTTTCTCTCTCTCTCTCTCTCTTCCTCTCTTCCTCCTTCCCTCTCTCCCTCTAATTGACTGAAATGCAAATATGGCTTTTACAGACGCACTTCCGTCTTTTTAGTTTGTTTGACAACAAGGTGACAGCAGAATGATGATGACACACAGACATTTTGTTTTCATTTAAGAAAATGTATTAATGTGTTCAAACTGGGGCTCTTTACAGTCTGTATGTTCTGAGAGCCTGTTGTGGAAAACCACCAATGGTGCTTTTTTCTCCCCAATGCACATTTGTTTGTTATTTCACAGAACTGGCCAGCAACAGACTTTTCTGCAGCAGACTGCACGGCTCTATTTGTTTAGACTAGCACCACTCATCATTTGATTGACGGGTTGGGAGTGCACATCAATAAAATATTCATCACTGCACCATTTTTTGTCTTTAAAAATAAATCTGCAAACCTGTCCCTCCGTGTACATCAAAATTTCATATAATGAAATGTGTAAGTGTTCACTTGTAAATTTTAAGAAATGAACAATCCTTACTTTTTTTTAAAAAGGACAGAGCAGTTTCAGCAAGGAAGAAAGCAGGCAACCGCAAGGTTTTCAAGTGGAATGGCAGGTGAACGAGATGTCAATTGTATGTTTAGAGGCAATATTTGCGATATTTGACAAATAGCACTTGAATGTGAATGCAAAAAAATGTATACCAACTATCACTTTTAATAAATTATATTATTATTTCATCTGTGGTTTCATTGCTGAAGGTGTCTTCTAGCCTTTTGAAATGTGCTAATAAGAACATACGATGTTGCAGCTGTGGATTAGGGTCCGCAAAAAGCATTATAAATGACTAATATATTATTTATTAATATATTTAATCGACAAAAACATGTATAAATGATTGTAGATTGCACATTTAGAATGGGATCCAGAAAATGTCTAATATGGTATTTACAAATGTATTACTAACCATTTATTATGATTTAAAAAGATCATGATTAATGCTTAATAACACAGTTACTAATCAGTTACCAATCATTTATAAGTAGTTATTAGACATTTACAAACCATTAGCTAATAGTTTGTTAATGATATATTAACTTTACATGTGATAAAGTGTTACCAAATCAAATGTATGGATTGCAGTGTTACCTTACTGAGCACGGCTGGGCCAGTTTAATTGGATTTGAATGATGTCATATTGAATGAAAAGTGCAGCAAAAGATAGAATGTTTGGCCATTCTGGCTCAAATGACCAAATATATAGCAGACGAACTCTCTGGTACTGTATGTCTTGTATTTGCCAGAAAGACATGGTTTAATATGCTGCAGGGTACCCATCTTAAATGGATATTAATTTCACCCCGCAACTCAAACGTGTGTGAAGACCTTGCCTTGAAAAGCGCAGAGGAGGTCTGTGTGCAGGAACAGTTTTCCAGTTTGCTTTTTGACAGGTAAACATGTTGAAAGTAACCTCTGCAGTTGAACATGTGGCCGATGATTTGTAGTCATACATAATAGATGTGAGAAGGTTTGAAAGGCTTGCAAGGTTCATTGATTTATCCATTTGGAATGCATAGAGATGACTTTTGTGTTTTTCTTCACTATCATTTATTCCTTATGAAGTTTCCATTTGGTACCGTTATTATCAACGCTCCATTCAAGTGAGGCTTTCATGTCTTTGCTATGCTCTGAGGCACCCGATAGGATGACTTTCACAGCCCCAGCGTTATCACTGCCTGTGGTTATACACTTTCATTGTCTTGCTGAACTTCAATTCCTTGAGTTTGTTGTCAAAAAATTCAGTTGACTTGGACATTTATTTCCCGTGTATCATCTGTAGGTGACGGCGATGAGTAGCCGGTTTCTAGGTTTTGTTTGACAGCACCAAATCTCAAGTGCTTGTCGCTGTATTGTTGCATTTATTTCATTTTGTTTTTGTTTTTGTTTTTTGCTTGTGTTTCACTTGAAGTCCCACTGTCATTTTTTAGCTTACTAGGCAATACTTCCCTCTACCCTCAAGGCGGTTAGGGAATTATACAGTGCGAGGAGTGGTGCATCCACTTTACACGAAGCCAGACGGTACACAATTCCTCATGTGGGGAATATGATGGGATGTATATGGTCATATTGGTCATATATGGTCCAAATATTGTCATATTTTTTGTAATCATTTTGGGTCGTTTTAAGTTCATATTTTTTTAAGTTTGTGGGCCACTAGCAGCTATTTTTCTTTGCTCATAAAAATATGATCTCATCTGTAAAGTGCTTTGCACACCTACAAGAAAAGTAGTGAATACAGTTAATTAATTTATAAATAATGTATTATTATTATCAAACCTTATCAAGCACATGCTGGTTTTTAAAATGGTGGCTATAAAATTGGTAATGACAAACTGCATGGCATGGGAATACTTGGAAAAAATGAAACAATAGGATCATTTATGAACACAAACATTTAATTATTTTTCCCTCCCACTGCACTTTCTGTGCACTTGAACCGCATAGATTTAAAACAGCATTAGTAAAAAGTGCCAATCCAAGCAAATGGATGCCTGGCTTGGGAATTCCATAGATGAAAGGAAATCATGCTGCTAAATTAACAATTCAATAAAATAAAATAAAACATGAGCTGCCCTAGTGGTGACACAACCAAAACAGCATTAAAAAGTGCCAATGGATTCAACGGGAATCAGAATCAAACAAATCATTGCTAAATTAACAATTCAATAAAATAAAAAAACATGAGCTGCCCTAGTGGTGACACAAAAAAATTATTCAATCAAAGACCAAAGGGGCAGCAAAATGAAATTTTTCCAAAATTATTCAATGACCAAAGACATCATTCCAGTGTTTCATTCCAGTGTTTCCACACACACAAAAGAAGACTATAAGGTATATTCTATAAGTCACTTACAGACGTTTAAAGTCACTAGAAGTTCCATTTCTGAACTTAGCTATAAAAAAAAGTTTAAAAAAGTAAAAAAAAAAAAAAATATATAGAAATAAATCTTTGACAGACATGGTTCATATGTAGACTACTAGTGTTTATATTTTACTGGAATTTTAATAAGGTAAAATCAGATACACAACATTGCATGCTAGGTAAGGTAATGTTAACGTCCACCTGTAGACATCCCATTCTGTGACATCAGTTGAGCCGAGTGAGATGAGGCGGACAGGGCAGGTGTACCAGTCTCAATCACCACATCTTTGCCCTTAAATGTTATGCACAGCAGCTCTCACGCACATGCATGAACACAACAAAGCACAAACAAAGAAAAAGAAAAAAAAACTGAATTGGAACCACAAAATCGAATATGTTTCCATGCTGGTTTGGTGCTAAACTTGCAAACATTACATCTAAGGCTACATCTAAGGCCTTTAGCAGACACTCTTATCCCGAGCAGCTTACAATGAGTGCATTTAAACACGGTAAGAACAATCACAGCTAGTGCAAGGGCTCAGTAAAGTAGCTATAAAACAGGCATCATCATAAATAAGCTGCATAGTGTACTTATAACACAGGGAAAGAAAAGGTTTATTTTGCTTATACATGTAAACAGTGGTCTTGGCAATGAGTTTGATTATATAGCGAATCGATGGTAATGGAGTCTGAAGAGATGGGTTTTTAGTTTCTTGCGGAAGCGGGCCAGTGATTCTGCGATCATTCCACCACCGGGGGGTCAGGACAGAGAACAGGTGAGACCACAAGGAGCAGATGCCTGTGGCCCGGAGGGGTGGGACTGTCAGTTTGCCAGAGGAGGCAGAGTGGAGGGGTCTAGCCGGGGTGTGATGAGTGTCTGGAGGTAGGAGGGAGCAGTTCCCCTTGTGGCCTGATATGCCAGCACCAGTGATTTACATTTGATTCGTGCTGCTATAGGGAGCCAGTGAAGTCTGGACCAGAAGCTGTGCAACCTCTTGGGTGAGGGAACAATCTCTATCTTGGGAAACAATTTTGGGTACAAATCTGTATCAATTTGTTGCAAGTGCTGAGTCTGCACTTCATTACATCTGACCCATGTGTTGCGCTGTGATGTTTATCTGATCTATCACAGGGAAAATTAATCAGGAAAGAATATTCATTCCAAATCCAAGCCCATTTCAAATTATGCACTCTGCACTTGTATTGCTAATAGAAATAAGATCGATAGTGATGAAGATACAATGTTTATTGTTATCACCTTTCTTGACCACAACAATAAGATGGATAAGCTTATCTACTTCTGACAGATCATTTAAAAGGGTTCAGTTTGAAAATGATGTGCCTTTATTGATAATCACTTTCAATTGCAAGGATATCAACCATCCAGTTACCTCCATCACTGGGGCAGCGAATCAACGTCTTATTGAGCATAATAATGACAAAGGGAATCAATTTTTTGATCTGTTTAGAAACAGAAGCAGAAAAGAAACATTGGACAATTAAAAAGTTCAGTTATACGAATCAGAAGGCAGGGAAAGAACCATCGCTGTGTTCCCAGGAAGGCCCACCGCATAATGAATGAAGGCGATCATGCAGGCGTGACAGGGGCCTATTGCAATTCTTTTGTTGCATAAAACCAGTATCAAGCAGGGTTTTCTTCCCCATCCAGATATCCGCAGTCTTCGGGGCATGCTCGTTCTTTAACTAGAGGTCCATTGGAATTCATAAATAATTTAATTAAGGAGTAATTACTTTTGTTGCAAACTCTGTTTATCCCCTATGAGATTGGTCTAGAACCTGCTGATGGCTTTTCAAATTAGAACTGCTCTGTGGCGTGGATGGCAATTGTGCCCAGCTGCCACGCTGGCACTTTTAATGAGGTACAAATTAAAAGAACGTCCGGACTCTGATAAAACCCCTGCGCGCTCAGAAAGAGACTGGCCTTTAATCAGAGCGAGCGTAAAAGGGAGCCTGGCAGAACACAGATTGGCCGTGTGTAGCGTGCTTCCGCGCATTCTCACAGCGCTATAACAACAACCTGATCAGAGGTGCGGAGCTGTCATAAAGGCGCCGCTAATGATGGCAACATTAGAATGGATCGTGCGCGGTACAATTCACCCTGCAACCGAAGATTAAAACGCAAGTAAGAGCAAAAAGGAAGAAAGCGAATTCCAGTAACACACGTATGGTGAAAATAATTCTAAAATTATTGCTAACAATCTTTATGTGGAACACTGAAATTTGTGTTTTATTTGGTTTGTTACCTTGGCAACATGGTTCAATTTATGTACGGTTATCAACAGAGAATTCATGTCATCGTCCCCCCTCATATTACCACTCTGTGATATAGCTTAAAGCCATCTACTGGCTATCTATAAATTCTTCAGTTATCAGCTGGCCATTTTTTATTAGACATACGCATTATTTAATACATTTAGCAGATACCAAACTCGCCTCCCCCAACCACACGCCCCCCCCTCACGGAGGAAAACTTTTCCTACCTCTGGTCGCTGCATTTCTGCATTCTATTTACATTTGTAATGTTCACTGGATGTAACGTTGTTTAATACCCATTTAAAATATGCGTTGTTGTCGCACTTTAGATATTTATGAGCCCGGGGCTCTGATTCTGAGTAAGACATTTGCCGGGGCGCAAAATCGGATTCTTGCCATTTGTCAGCTAGCCCTGGCACAAATTAAGCACTGAATACAATATATAGACGAACATCAACATAACGAGCAAGTTAGCACTGTATTTGCACACGAGTTTTCATTAAAAACAACCCAATCATGGCAAAATGATTATGTCTGGGTTTTTTGTGTCTTGGAGTCTCATTGAATGTAAGATATAATCACTCAGGCTATCGCATGGGGTTAATTTGTTCACCATTTGCTTTTCCAACATGAATTCTTCACATACAGATGATCACAATGTGGTCACATTTTATTTCCCTGCCCTTTCTGAAATGAAATTGATCGTAATGATTTTCCTGCTCGAGTCAAACTCTTTACAGTTCCTTTAATTATGATTGAATGTGTCAGCTTGATTTACACACCACTTACATTAAGAGTAAGGTTTTTCTGTACTAGTGTTATTTCGGTACTAGGGTTTTCCACTGCTCCGTGAGATTAAATGGACAGTGGCACCATGAAATGGTACCCTGAACTTTTGTGGTCAAGGTCTTTAGAAAGGGAATGATGGAGAAAGTGTTAAGCGCCGTATAACTGGTGAAGATTGACCTTGTAAGTGATTGGCGTCTTTGTAGATTGAAGATAAAAACCTCCAACCCTGATCCAAATCCACTGACCCCTACAGCGAGGGAGGGAGAGCAGGGTGAAAGATGTGTGGTTCCAAAAGGCTGAACCTGCCTGTTTAAACTTCTGGCAGTTTTTAATGGAGGCGTCATGTAATTCATGATATGTGTGTTGAACAAATGTCACTGTTAGTCAATTGTCTTGAACCGATGACAATATGTGTAGCTATTTTACAAACAAAAAGCTATTTTTAAAACAGTGGGTACAGCTGGATACGTAGAAAAAAATGGAATATGAGCATAACGGCTCTCCTACCAGATATATGTCATGACAATGGTTGCAAGCATGGCTTTTCTAAATTGTTCCTTACCATATTCCTAACAGCATGCACTCCAAGGCTCCTGTCCTATAGTTCAAGCGATGGTACTGACTTGATCTTATTACTCTACTTAAGACAAAAGAGCCACTTTGCCTCAAGATGACTTGGTACTTCGTATTGGATCTAGGCCAAAGTGTCAGTAAGGTTTGTGACATTTTCCTTATAATAACTTTATGACGTCTTTATGAGGGAATATGATAACCGTTTCATCATTTCAAGACTGCAAATAGGACAAAGTTAATGTTGGGTCAAGCAAGTCATAAATTGTCTGCCTATGGGCCAAGCTTTCAGAACATCAATCCTTATTATTATCAGATATTCGAAATCTAAGCAGCATTTCAGGATCTGGCAAAGATTAGGTTTCTAGTTATCATTCAGCTGTGAAGCCTCATTTGGACGTATTTATCTGGATGTATTTTTTCAGTGACCTCCCCATCGTTTGTCATTAATCTCTACAGAAGATTAACTTGGCACGAGAGACCCTTTATAAAAGAATGATTGGATTACTGACTGCATTAGATACAAACACAAGCTGCAGCCTGATTCTCAAAGCCAATTTAAATCGGGGGAAAGGTGACGTGAGATGGCATAATTGTCCATATTATTTATTTGTTATTTTCATTTTGACAATTTGACTATCAAATATTATATCACAATATGAGAGGTCCATTTGTGAATGATAAATACATTTGGTACAAAAATGTCTCTCAACAATGCAATATGTAATGCCAAAGGTTTTCGCTGTCTGGGAGCAATCTGCAATAAAGTTTTAATAAATATATTATATTATTGCATCTCTATATATATGTATATAGGAGCAACCTATGGATAAGTAGAAAACTTATATCCTCCCAATAATTTAAATTTCATGTTTGTATCATAAATTAAAAATAGTTTTTGGTCAAATGTGATATCTGAAATATACTGTATATTTTGCCCAAGTTGAAAGCTTTGTTTCTTTCATAGCTTATCTGATGCAGTGTTACTCATATTATGTTGATTATTTTCATTGTTTCTTTGTGTATTTTGAATACTATATGGCTGCAAGTTGACCAATCACGATCCCAGGCTACTGCTATAGTTAGCTTTCTTAGTGGCGTGCTAACTAAAAGCATAGGTTCACAAATTTGTGATTTTCATTGTAATCAAGAAACTCAGGTATTAGACTAATTGTTGGAACCTGTTGTATTGCTGTTCTTAAGTAGACAATGGAAAGGCACAAGCAAAAGCACATCAGGTTGAGGGACAAGATCAGACAACAGGCTCTCAATTTCCTAAAGTTTTTATAGAAAATTGGACTATCTACCAAAACATTCTACTTTGCTATGACCTTAACTATTATTTCCTAACTGTATATTTAAGTGTGTAAGAGATCTTTTCGCCATATTATTAGGGATAACGGATATATTGTTATATACCGCCCCACTGTGTGTTTCTTTTGGCTTGGTCTTCGCATGTTAACATGCTAATAAATAGCTGGCTCTACTCTTCAAACAATCAAGGATTATTCTAATGAAAGATGTAGAAACTAAAAATAATTTGCTCACAATTTGTTCACCTAATTTCTAAGGTAGAGGCGAAGTGTTGAATTAAGGTCATGTTTATATGCTCTCAATTGGCAAATGGGCAGCAACCACATTATGGGGTACATAAGGTACCCAATAAACATGGGGAAAGAAAAAATAATAATATTTCATTATTCATTCTTTTTTTTACTGCATGGAATCTCATTGAACCCTAAGACATCCAGTTGACCCATCCCTATACAGACAAGCTGCTGAAACATACATGAGCGTCTGTTGATAAGCTATTAATGCTTCATGTTTGACGACATTGAAACAGCTGTTTACCATATCGCCGCAGATGTTTACGCCATGCAAACCCAGTGTGCTCATCGCCGTGCTGATTGAGATACGCTGGGAGAAAAAGCCACCGTGCCAGGTGCAGCACCAATAACCTATCTGTCTTTCCGGAAAAGACATTCATACAGTGTCTCGTGTTGAAACCGCGCAGAACTCTCCGAAAATATCGATTTGAGTGCGCTGAAGAGGTAGATCACATCAAGGTGACACTGAGAGGGTAAAGGCAATTTGCTAAGGACTCCTGTGGATAATGTTGAGAATATGATTTGCTTTCGAAAATCGGAGGAGCGTGAAATTTGAATTCGAGCACATATGTTGCTATTATGGCATATTATTCAGGAGGCCACTAATGCAACGTCTGAAATCCTAATTTTAAAGATATTTATACACGGTTTAAGCGACCAGCTCTCAATGATCTATTCAGGTCTGCCATTTGCAAGAGATCACTGTGGCAGTTTAGGAGACGATCCACGGTTTACCTAGCAAACACATTGACCAGCTGTACAGAGGGCCCCTTGTTTTGTGGAAGAAGAAGTTGCATCTGCCAATGCTCACTCCAAATCTATTCTGGCTCCGGCCAGTGTGCCATTTCTAACGGGAGTCAGCTGCGACAGTAACGCCTCACGGTAGGCTGATCCTTGCCAGACCCTTGTCACAGTTTTGTTGCCAAATTTCTGCCATTCGTTTGCTAGTGGGCAATTCGGTTCAATTTGAGTGATATGGTGAATCGTGTGTGTGTGGGGATGGGTGTGTGCTCCGGTTGCACATCAGTGCGTTAAATGGACACAGTGGTAGCTTTGTTAATGGGTAGGACCAGGTGTTTCGACGAACACTGAGTTCTTTGTCAAAGGGCCACCCTATTAAGGGAAAAAAAAAATCATAATTTGAAATGCTGTCCCTTACTTTGAAAGCAATTGTGCGAACTATTTTGCGACTGGAGTTGAGCCTGGAAATATGGGACTGAGGCAAATGCGTCTCGAAGTCTGCACGTCACCCGGAGATGAAATGTGTGTGAGGTGCACCCCCGCACCAGCGCTGTGGGGGTGTGGGGTTAGGCGGTGACACTGAGCACTTTCTAAAGCCTGCAGCTGCGAGAGAAGAGTGCAAACCATACCCACATCCATTCAGAATCAATGACACTACAGTGCCACAGTGGCCTTTTAGGCATCTGAGTCTCGCTGCGCATTTACTAAGCCATAATCTCAAAAATGATTATCCAATTTTGCACTCACACAGTGTGGGAGCGTCTAGCACAGTTAGATACTGAGAGGAAGTGCTTCGGTTTCCAGATTACCAGATTCATTTTAGGATCTGCAATAATTTACACCAACTGTTTTAAAGGAAGGAAACCACAATTTAGGATTTTTTGCTCAGTGCCCTTTCATTTTGTGAAGGTCATTCAAAATGTGTTATTTTTTCATTTTTATTTAGCAACACTGTTTGATTTTAGTCTGCAGTTGCGTTCACTGAATCTTTTCAAGCTTGCCTATGTGTATATAACACCACTTACCCTTTCAAGGTCAAGCACATGCTGTGATGTATAACAGGAGAAGGTACTGTAGACCACTAAGGTGCCTGCAAATTCTTATCCTTTAAAAATACACTGTCTATTTTGATTAGGGTGGAGAATATGATAAAGTGTTTATTGGTCCTGACTTGCACCAGAGCTACGTGTTTCTGAAGCACCACAGAGTAAGAACAAGCTGCCGGTTAGGTGCCCATACATCATAGTGACCTGAATCCTATAGGACTATAGAATCCTTAATGCTGTGCTCTTCATGGAAAGGTACCTCGGCAGCTAAATATGTTTGACTAGATATTGACCAGACAATTTTCCCAGGACATTTCATGGCTCCTATATGCTCAGCAGTTGACACAAATGCATTCACTGCTGCGTTGTCATATGACCTTGTGGTAAAATGTGTGGTCAAAATAGGAAAATGACCCCCCCTCATAATGTCCTGCTGCTCTTGATGTCTGAGCCAAAGCAAACTGCTGGCACTAAAGGGTTTCCAAGGAGTCAAAGGAGGAGTAACCATATTTTCGATCACCAGTCGTGAGTCACCCTTGTGCCAACTCGCACCCGCACAGAGAACTGTGCAGCTGAATCACGTGCACTCGCCCACGACCCATTGGAATATTTTCCGCGCTGCAGACCAGACTGCGCTACAGCAGAACTGGTGCCGATCAGAGGAGAGGCGTATCTCTCGCCAGCTTCAACTGGCAGCCTGTGGAGTCCTGGTGCATTTCTGGGAGGATTCAATCCAGAGGTTAGCAGAGGAACCCTGGCTGATCGTAAACCCACCCTGCCCCCTCGCAGCGTAAAGCCAATTGTGCCAATGCAAACGACATTACATGATACATTTTAAGCATTTAACAGACGCTCTTATCTGCGACTTACAAGATGTACATTTGTACATGGTATGATCAATCATTGTTCGCGCAAGAGATCAGTGCAGTAATACAGCGATAGACATCATTGTTGGCAGCTGCATACCGTACCTGTTATACAGGGAAAGAAAAGGTTAGTAAAAATGTTTTAATTAAAATGTTAAAAATAGATATTATTAAACAAATACAAAATATGAAATACAGTATGAAACTGTGGTGATGACAATTAGTTATCATAACATCATATAAGACATGGTTGTTGTCAACTAACAACATTGCTCAGGCTCGAACCTGCAATGTCTAGTTCCAAACATACTCAACATGCAGCCTGCAGGTCACTTGCGGCCCATGTGTCATTATTTTGTGGCCTCCGACACTTGACTCATGATTAACCTTTTATTGTTGAAGATTTATTTCACACATCCATCCACATTTCTAACCTATAATGTTCAACAAAGCTGCCCCTGATTGGTTGTGTGACAATAAAAACTATGAACAGGTTTACACAGACCTTGTACACGTTATATACACAACAAGACGCATGCAATGTGGAGCGGCACTTCACTACAGTTCACAAGAACCGTCAGCGTGGTTTTCCCCCTGGCAGCAGCCTGCAGTCTGAGAAGGTGAGCGAGCTAAAAGCGCAGTTGCAAAGGCAGCAATCGTTGTTCACCGAACCAGTGAAGTAGTCCCAAGCAACACCCATTTAAAATGGCTCATCATTTAGCAGAGAATAAAAAGCCTTTTACACACGATGGATTAGTTGAGGATGTAATTACTCTGGTGGCCAAATCTTTATATAAGGATCACAAAAGCGGGCATGAACGACGGATACGCATGATTACAAAGCACTGGTTTGCCGTGTCAAGCCGCTCATTAAAGGTAAAAATGCAGTGTAAAGTTACTTAAATGCAAATGTTACTCCAATCACAAAACTAAATAAGTAAACTTGGCAACAAAAAAAGGAGTATCTTGCAACATTTGTTCTTTTTTAAATTGCTCTAATTATAGAAAATGTTGGAGACCCCTGACCTAGATCGACCAACTCCTTCATAAAAGGGTTTGCTTATCAACAAATAATTCAAAGAACAACGCCTGAATGTTTTTTCTTTTAATTGTTATTTTATTCAAACGCTTCACTTCAGTTTCCGCCTTTGCAGCATATTTCATCCATTGCATCAATGGCATACAAGTAGTACTACCCATCCTTCATCATTAATTTGCGCTGCCACCTTAGCTATGCCCAGGACTCCACAGCATACACATCAATCATAGATGAACGGAGGTAAAACAAACCGTGATCGCCAACCAACCAAACCCAAATAATGGAATAAAGTGGAATTTAAAATGGATTTTTACATTTTTTAAAGATGTTTTATTTATTAGCCTATTCTTAAAATGATATGGGGAAGTGAAACCTTTTCATACAAATTTGACAGTATTGGCTATGTCGTTCACAATAAATTTGAAGACGGAAAAACATTTTAATGAATTGAATTTGTCATTGAATTTATGTGATGTCATTCCTACTATTCACGCTAACCCTATCACACAGAATGAATTGCACGTTTTAAGCATGTCTGGTTTTAATGCATAAAAAATAATGGTCTCAACCTTTTATTTCCTTCTAACCGGTTCGGGAATGTTATGTTGTTGGCAAAACACAAGAACAGAAATGCTAAAATACCGGTTCTGCTTGGAACGATTTCTAAGCCCTAATGATGAGGTCCGATGGATCTCCTGTCAGCGGTGCGGACATTTTTTGCCCGCCGTGATTTACTCTCACATTTGAATGACGGGACATTTATGCACAACACAGCTTTTCTGGCTGATATCACACGTCATTTGAACTCGCACAATCTTAATCTTCATGGAAAACAAAAGATTCTGCCTTCTGTGCCGAACGATGTTGCTGCACTTGAAACTAAAATGGGCCTCTTTGCCGAGCGGCTTAAGGCGACATTTACTTCCCCATCCTTCAGCCGCAAGTGGCACAACCGACACCTTTTTCAGCCCTTTCTACCCCTGCCTCATGGAGCTGTATTCTCCTCTTGGCTCGCAGATGTCAAGTCCCTGAAACCCATACTTGCAATCACAGGAAATCCATTCTCTAGGGAAGCGATGACTATCTCAATCGCAGCGGTGCAATTCGGGGGTTGAGAGGGCTGTGTTTGAGGAATGGGCTCCTAGAACTGCAGTGCAAGAGCGTACTCGAGGGCAGGCACAAGGAGGAAAACATTGACATGTCCCAGATGCCTTATGCTCGTAAGCATAACACACGCTGCATTACTTGCTTTGCGCCTACTGTACGTATGTGTGTGAAAGCTCTTTTTTCCTTTTCTGGGACTCATCAAGTCAAAACAACGCTCCCAAGCTGACAGACATCTGGCAGAATGCCTTGGAGCAGCTACAACTGAGCAACAACCAGTTCTGAAACACACTCCACACTCAGTCTTCACATTAATGAAGTATTTTCTCTTTTACCGTAAACAAGAATATTATCTTAAATATGTCTGACACTGTTACTGCACACATTTTGCTTGTAGTTGAGTGAGGTTAGGGCTTCTTAAGTTGACTACCTCATAGTCCAGGCAACTCAGAGAATACAGGGCTCCACTTTCTCTTTGGCAAACGTTTACTACAATTTGGGTTTTTATTAGCACTTGAGCCATTTGGTGCTGCTCCATGTTTAATGTCAAATGTTTTTTGTATGTAAAATGAATAGTTACTGGTTTTCAGCATACCAGCACAAAAGTAAAATGACCATAATTTGTAATGTGTGATGAAAGCACACCGGTCTGCAGTCAGTGTATAAAATGAACCATTGTTTTCCCGGTCTCCCTTCCAGAGGATGTGCTGTGTTTGGGTAGTTGTGCTCTGAATTCTAAGCATGCTGTCAAATGCAATTTCAACCACACTTTCTATATACAGGGCTTTTAACTCTCATACGTTTTTAGAGGAATTTCTGCAAATCCATGCGGACACTTCATATTAAGCGTGTCCAATTTAAATGCAATTTTCTCTCAATATTGTCCGGCCCATATGCTATGAAACATTTTTCACATTATTACTCATTTTTTTAGTTTACCTGCCAGCAAATAACAAACAACAAACCTAATAATGTTGCTTGTGGAGCATTTCTTTCAGTATCATCATACTATGCGGTGCAATTTTATATTTGAATGGGTTTGGTCGTAATTTGAATACATGCTGGTGCCTGCATTGTTGATCCGATCCTGTGGTTAGCTGAACAGATATTGTTTGTTTGACCTTGGATGAGAGCCTTGAACTGTGGAAATCTGTTGAGACCAAATTAATGTTTTTTAAAGTCTAAGCTACAGCATCACATGAATAACATGCATGTTTTGATCATGTGATGCTATAACTCACAAAATCTGAAAATGAACAATAGACTACCCACAAAGCAAAACACTTACTTAGATTGTGATTGCTTTTGCTTCGATTGATTATGTGCTCACTGCAAGACCCGGAGTTTCATTGGCTCATGACCACCTTGTACTAATTTAATTAACAACTTGGAATAGACGTACTTGAGAGAGGTTCACAGAAAGTGTTTTATGTTGAACAGAAAAGCTTACATTTTATTGACCTACTACAATTTTTTAAGAAGCAACTTTGAACCGAATTGCCTGTGAACAGACAGAACACACAGGAGCTGATATCTATCACCACAACCACTTCCACCCCGTTCCCCTCTGGAACACTACAGTGTAATGAACAGGATAACATCAAAACCTGCCCTTTGACAATGATGCCACGGTGCTGTGGACTGAGGTCCTTTTTACCTGCCAAAGCTTACAGGGGCTTTGTCCGTCCCCATGAAGAAATAGAGCACTCGTCAGGATTAGGGAAAGCTAATGTGGTAATGCACGCCAACTGTTATGGGCCTGCTTGTTTATTTTTTATTTAAACCTTTATTTAACCAGGAAGTCTCATTGAGATTAAAATCTCTTTTTCAAGAGAGACCTGGCCAAGGTAGCAGCAGTAGGCCTACACAATAGTTACAGACAATACAACAGTCAACGGTACATACAACAATACACAGAGACGACTATTCAGTCTGGAGGAAACATGGCATCTCAAAAACATTTACATTCCTCAGTTACAATGTCTTGTATGAGACTTTTAAAATCACCCAGAGGTATGAGATTAACTAACTTCAGCCCTTCCTGTAGATTATTCCACGCCCACGCTGCATAATAGGAAAAAGCTGTTTTGTGGTCTCCCACTTAAGATTTGGGCTTGTTTCTGTTTCTGTTAACAGGGCCCTATTACGGAGCTTTGTATCAACGTGCGTGTATCACAGTCCCAACAATTATTTGTTGATGGTGCCCATTCTCGAGTGTTGGAATGAAGTGCCAGGAGCCACATTTGTTTGGCTTTTTATACTCCTGTTTAAATCATTTATCGAAAGACGCGAATAAATGAAACATGCAAGGTGGGCATGCAAGGTACTCAATGTGAGAGGCAACTAAAAATATGTTATGGGTTATTGGTGGTGGGTAGAATTGTAAGGGCAAAACAATGCTGAAAAATACAACATCAAGCAATGAATGTATTTGAATGGGTGTTGCTTTCGTTTGTTCATGAATATTTTCAATGTCACATACCATACACTGGGCAGAGTTGGCAATCTGGGCTTAGAGGGTGGTAATGCTCTGGTTTATAAATGTAAAAACATGCCTTACGAGGTGAACAGAGGGGTTTAAGTTAAAGGTATAGTGTATTCTCTGTAATGATTCAGTTGATTTGCACTCAATTAAACCTCTCATTGTCATTTACTTTCTCTAACGTGATGCGAAGAAAGATCAGTACAACATGAGACACAATTAAGAGGAGGCATTGTGAGACTCTTGTGGCTCTCTTGTTATTTTAGCAAAATATATGAAAACAGGTTGAAACCAATGGTCGATTTAAAGGGTAAGGTTTCAATCTCATCTCACCAGCCGCCACTGGGGTAGACCATATAGATATCAAATGAAAACATACACCCGATACCAGAATTATATTGTGATGGCCTCCCTGGTGGTGTAGCGGTAAGAACCTCGGACGCCGCCCACTGCGATCAGGGTTCGATTCCACCTAGGTCACGTCAGCGACAAGGAGTGTCACTAGGGGGAGGCAATTGGCTGTCCGCCCCAGGGAGTGGGGAGGGAAGCCAATACGAGCTCGCTGCGTATAGGAGTGGTCCTGTGTGTTATGGTGACCGTGGCGGGTGCCGGCTCGAAGGTGGCTCAGAACTACGGCAAGGACCTCTCATACGAGGGTGGGGGTACTTGGCATGAAAAAGAGAGGGTATAATTCTAAAATAGGGAGAAAATGGCGGTACTGGAAAGTAAATAAAGGATGGCTAGCGGGCTACTCTACACGGAATAACAATGTGCAAAAATACTAAAATAAAGACATGAATAAATACATAAACACACTAATATTGACTAAGGAGTCCTGACATACATTTGAATGTAAAAATATCTAAAGTAAAGATGCAATAGAGATGTGAGAAGAAATGTGTCATGTGTGCAAAGACTAGACATTGTTATTCAATATTCACATTAATTTTTTTATAATATTGATTTTACTATCACTCAAGATGATTTACTGTATCATTTTCAGTGTATTAAGCACTTAACAGTGGCATGATAGGATACAATTTACCATCTAGGAGGAGCTGACCCCAAGTTCTCACCAGGGCATTTTTAAGGCTAATATTGGGCACCTAACTGGGTAACACTGGTAACTGGGCACCTAAAATTTGTATTTAGTTTCAAATGAAACTAAGTTTCAGTGAATGTACAGACCATCAAACATACTGTACATGCCAAGGGTTTGTAAGAAAATTAGTAAGCAAATAAGTATTTAATTAATGCAAGCTCATTACGACCAATTTCCTTGAAGAAGATTGAACCTCTTCCTTTATCATTTCACTTTTTGATCTCCTGCAAAACTCAGCGCAACAACATATTATTGTTTTCCTTAAATTCCTCAAGTAATTGATTGCCACAATCGAAACAGCTCTAAAAGTGCCTATGCACATCTGTTGATTAATTCTCAAAGTCATGGGCATTGAATTTTTTATAAGAGGAAATTCATAAAAATGCATCGCATACAGTAGCTTTTCCTCACAGAGTAATGAAGAGACTCCACTGCTTCCCTCCAAGAACCCGCACTCCCAGGAGGGAGACTGTCCCAGCTTGTAGCTTCCGGTCGCTGTTCTTCCATGGTATTACTCAAACTTTAAGCCTCACTTGACGATGGGGTTCTGACTTTCAAATTCATCTTGTGGTCAGATTGGGATGACCCTTATTTATAGCAAACTGGGGCAGACAGGTAGCACCAATTCCCCAGGGTCGGACTCTTGTGGTCAAGGGTCTTGCTTTCCATCCTGTACACCCTACTTCCCTCAGCAATGCAGATGCCTGACCAACCCTTGGAGTGAGCGTTTCCCCAGGGGAAAAGCAGCCTGGCCTATCAACATATTCTGGGAAAATGTCCTTACCTTGCTATTTTAGGTAGCACCCAACCGGGCCCCTTGTACAGATTTAAAACATGCGCAAACTAATTATTGTATACTGTACAATATAATATGGCACGGAGAATTTGAATGCAGGTATGTCATCCACAGAGTGATGGGTTGGCAGGGGCAAACGTTATACCTATATAGCATTGAGAGTTCCAGTCCTTAAAATCATTTAATTTAGTGCCATGTAAACTCACTGAACATCTAAACATATGCTTTGGATAAAAACTTGGGCTTCCTTCATTCACTTCTGCTTATGAATTTTTCTGCCCACTGCATCATCGCAAATCCTCCTGTACCTTTAGCATGACTTCTCCCCATTGATCTTTATCGTCAAGACAGCCTAAATGGAACCTAATTAAGCCAATAACAACACATGGTCATGATAGCCAATTTTGAATATTTCTTTCTTACTTCGTCTTTGTGTCCTTTGTCAGTAACTGTGTGCACAGCTCCATGCATTATGGCACAGTAATGAATCTCATAGGTTTATCCATAAGTATGTGAGGTACTTCTCTTCAATGTTCATTATTTAGGCTACTAGGATTAAGCACCCACACCTAAAGACGTTTTTTAGTTGAGCACGTTGACATTTCCCCCTTTAATATTGAGGCTATTCTACAGAATATTGATTTGTACTTAGCGAGTCAGGGAAGAAATGTGAAAAGGCATGGATAACTGCTCATACATTCTATTTGACTAATTCTTATTGACGTAATTGTAATGTTATGCTTATGGGGATAGCTTCACTTGTAATACACCTGAGACATCAGACGAATGCAAGCTAGCAAAGACCTTCACAAACGATTGGCTAACTAGACTATGACTAATATACAGTACGTAGGATATTTCAAAAGTAATTTCAGGTCATTTCAAAGTTTTCATTTTTAATAATAATTTTGATAACAAATAATAACAAAAGCTATGTTGCTAGCTAGCTAGCTAGGTAAGGAAACAACTCCAGTCACAGTTAGATGATTTCAATCAATTACTTTAAAATGCTTTTAAAACATTGTATAATGAGTATTGAACAATGTAAAGTGAGGCTTACTTAAATTGTGGTCTGCACGCATTGCATTTTTTGATTCAGGGAACTGTGAATGTGTTGATCAAGATGCCCAGCTGGGATTTCCACTCATTTCAGCTGTGTTCACATGTTTTACCCCCCATTCTGCCCCATAGATACAGCATATGCTCAACAGAAAATGTTTCAATTTACTAATGTATGCAGTAAACATAAATTCTATAGACATCTGTTAATCTACACTTGCTAAATTTGTCTGCACATTGATTATTGCAATTACTGACATACAGATCAATTTTAGCAAGTGTTTTTGCAGATGTATATATAAAGTCCATATATGCTAACAATGATGTCTACTGCAGTGTTACTACACTGATCTCTTGCACTAAACATGATTCATCTTATCATGTATAAATGCACTTTTTGTAAGTCGCTCTGGATAAGTCTGCTAAATGGCTGAAATGTAAATGTTAGTAACTTTAGACAAGCTGAAATTATGCTGTCTGGAGGATTGTCCTGCTTATGTTTTCAAGGGCTTCACCTCTTTATCGCTTCAGGAAATATCACACGATGGAAACGCAACGTGATCAGGCCCAAACAGAAATGCTGAATTTCAATACTATGAAATAAAATCCTAGAAGGCAGCAGAATTAGGTGTGTCTGAACAGAATGAAAAATAATGTGTGCTTTTGAACAAAGTGTTCAGAGCAAGAAATCTAATCTACATTTTTTTTTGCAAGCGGAAAATGGGAATGGAAAATGGGAAACTGAACTGCTTTCTGTCCTTACCGGTGAAGGGCAACAAGTCAGTACACAATCACACTCTGCGAGTGGAGGCTACGGTGAGCACTGCTGAGCGCCGTAAACTTTCGATCTCTGTGGGACCCTTCCGGATCAGTGTTTAACTCTCTTCTGTTCCGTTACCATACCATCACAAGTGAGAGAATTGCTTTACTGAAATGTATCTCAGTCTAAATACATGATTTTATATACACTTTGAGTGTTGTTCCTTCCAGACAGTTTATTGTGAATATTCTACTTATTTATCGCCTAAATTACCACAACTTCAAGGTAATGCCTTGGTAAGCTGTACAGCTGTACATGACTCAACCGCTAAAATACTAATACGAAAGTAATTTTTAACTAATGTTTTTCAACCAGGACTTTGATTCTCTGAACCCCCAAGAAGCCAAAACTTGGAAGAGAAAAGCACTCCAACAGTGGGAAGAAAAAACTCTGTAGTGGGAAGAAATCTCAGAAGGAACTCATCTTAAATGTAGATAAGTTAATAGTCATAAAATAATATTAGTTAGGTACATGGGGAGTCCAGATTAAAACATGGGACAGCCCTAGTAGGCTATGCTATGACAGCATATCTCAAATATGAGCAGGAAGTGGGCGTGTGAACCATGAGAGTAAACTAGGACTGACAGCACCATAACAGCACAGAACAGTTAATAGCATTGTATTTTTATAATAAGTGTCCATGGAAAATACATCAATGGGTGCAACGTCGCATCAATACTATCTGCGCTTCATAAATTACTCTCTCTTTCAGTGAAATAAAACCTGTTTATTTGACTAGTCAAGCACTAATCTCATATGGAACTTTCATATGCGAGTTTATCATTTTTCCATGCACCCGTTTTTAACCAAACACATTGCATTTCCCCTTTTCCAACAGGTTTTGTAATCACAAATTGTACTACGCTGTCACTTCTATGCACTCACCACTATGCCACCCACACATGTGCATGGAGCACGTACGTACTCTGATAGACTCGCCCACTACTATTATTCACATTGCTAGACACACAATCGGAGGAGTGGATCTCCCACTGATTACTGGTTGACTGTAGGTACCTGGTGAGTTGCCATGGGGCACTTCTGCAACAGTAATTTAGTGATCTAAGCCAATTGTGTTCTGCCACTGTAGACTCACAGGCATAGTCAGCTAAAGGCATATCCCATGTCAAGGCTATGGGGCTCAGCCTACGCTTTTGGCATGCTCCTTTTCCCCTGCTGAGCCACACAGCGGTCTGCAAAACATACTTTTTAAAAGTGTTGTAAATAGTAGGACTCCCAAAGCCGAACATTTCTGAGCACAGCATTCAGGCTATTCAGCCCAAAGCCCATACAGTAATATAGCTTCTGATTGGGAGGCCTCTTTGTGCCTCTATATGAAAAAATTATCTTCTGGCCGCAGGTATGGCTGCTTCAGCTGTAGTAAGGTGCGCTTCCGTGAGTTGTATCCCAGTTACTGTGAATGTTCTGAATGAAAAATGAACGGCCATTGTTTTCTAAAATTAAATGTGGTTGTTTGTTAACGCTGTCCTATTGTCTGTGCCGCTGGGTTGCTAATGTCTTCTGTGTTATAACCTGCTCCATCTTGGTTTTTGCCGTCTTACTGTACAAGCTGTTGAAAGGATGGACAATGCAGTGAACTAATCTAATTTAACCATCGGAGTGGTTTTCTATCGAACAATCTGTAAGCTCTCAACTGTTTGCATTGTTAGCCGTTTATCTGGCGGTAGGTTGGCGTGCACAGCAAAAGTGGCAAGGGCGTTTACGTTGATGTGGTGGCCATCCTATATGGTCCTTCTGTCTTTTCTGTATTTTGAGCATTTCTTTTAACTTTGAATGCAGAGTTAACTGACCTCACCTTGTTTCTTGGGTGATTTATTTCTAAATTGGTTGCATGTTCATGTGGAAATGTAAACCAGTATACCCTTCAGCCAGTGTTCTGCTTGTAAATCACAAGGTGGCAGAGCTCGAAGTCAATGAGAGGCGGGGTCTGCATGGGGCATTCACAGGTCCTGGAGCGCTTGAGTGCCACATACGCACATTGAATGTGTCACACAAACAATGCCCAATAATAAACGTAACACACATTTTCAAACCACAGCTACAAATTACACAATACGCTATAAAGAAACTGCAATGATTGTAAAAAGTAATTTTTTAAAATTTGGAACTCATGTACACTTTAATTATTCCCATCACAATTAAGTGCCAATAGTGTTCTCAGAGGTCCCAGAATGCAGACGAGCAAAGCTTTCCAGATGTGTCAGAACACAGCTTCAGCTTTCTCTGGCCTTCCAGAATCACAGGTCAGGACCCTTATTTTAAAGGGTCACTCACTTGATCATTTGTTATATGATGTGTTTGAAATATGACTTTTATAGCTGAGAGTGCTGTTAAAGTTCAGTAACACACAGTCAAATTCCCCCCTTTGACTACTGAGGATGTAACTGGAGCTAAGGCAGCTCTACGGTGTTGCAGTGATCTAGTGGAGATAAGGCACAAATACCCTTTTAAAACATATGCTTTTCTTAAAGAACACAAGATTACAAATGTACATGTTGGCTTTAAGGCTCCAATAGACAGTCTGCAGGTCTGTCCCCAAATATTGAGCCAAGCTTTCATATAATTAGCATGCATATTTCACTGCCTGGCTTGGTTACATTCAGAGGCAAGGAATTATAAACCAACTGTGTCCTACTGCTGTAGATTCCTGGCCAGTCAGCTGAAGACATAGCCAAGATATTAGCTACAAATTAGCTGTAGGGCTTAGCCTATACAGAAGGGGGGTCCCCATCTCTGGTCCTTGACGGCCAGAGGGTCTGCTGGTTTTAGTTTTCACCTTAAAATCAACAACCAATTCAGGCCTCAGGAACCGAGCGAGGTGAGTTAACTGACCTAAGTTTAATGAACGGCTTTAGTTGATCAATTAAGTGCTGAGCAACAGCAAAAACCAGCACAACTCCATGAGCAGCAGGGTTAGGGGACCCTATGGTCTAGTGTACAGAAATGAGTTGAGAAATGTGAGCGTTTCTGTAGGTCAATCCGAACATGTTTCAGCAAAGCCACGCAATCCAGGATGGTATTCCACGCTGTCCCCTTTTGCCGCGAAGCCAATCACTTTACTTTATTGTGGCACGCAGCTGTTGTATCAGCTGGAGATTGTATTGTTTGGGTTTTATCTGAGCCGGTGCCCCTTAGCTTAGTCAATGTGAAGCTGAGCGCTGCCAGTGGCTGTCCCGAGAGAATGAGGCAGGAGTGAAAAGAGCTCAGCGAACCACACAAGGCGTGTGGCGTGCGAGCCAAACGCTGCCGCCCCGACAAAGAGAGGTCATTTGCAAACGAACAAAGAGGAACACTAACGCGGAAACAGCCGCGTAATGGAGAGTCAGGTGGAAAGGCGCCCCTGGGCCTCTCCTTTTCCTGTCCTCTCTCTTTCTTTTCACTCCCGCCGCACATTCTTTCCATCCCGTTGCCTTCTGTCAGCGGAGGATCTTTTTAAAACGTGTGAATTATTGATAAACTCCACGCGCCCCGCGCAAGCAGCCTTTAAAATGTGCGGCTTTCTCCTGCGTCGTGTTCTTTTGTGTCTGGGCTGCGCTTCGCCGTGCTCCATGTACATGCTTTATGAAAACCTCTATTCACCCTGTCGCACTTTAAGTGAGGTTTCAATTCGGTATGATATGGGCATGACATTTTGATCTGTTCAACTAATCAGATTTATCCAAATAGTTTACGTACGTACATACGGTGTTTCTCAACCTTCGGCCCTACTATTAATTACCAATCGTTGATCACTGGATGTGTGTTCTGTGCTCTTTTGTTGAAAATTCCAATTAGGGACAGTAGGTTGAAGAAACGTGTGTTTAACTGACATGTGGGTATTTTCATTCTTGTTTTGGAGTTACATGGGGGACAGACAAGGATTGCAGCAATTCATTGACACATCTACGGGATTAGTTGCCTATAGAATTAAATCATCAAGTTTTTAAATGATACTGTTATAGTTTACTCACACTGGAAAACCAAAAGGTCAGAGAGTTCTAGTTTAAGGTGGTCTTTTTAAGAAAATAAATAATAAATAGTCAGGAAATAGTTTATCGTAGCCTGGTAGAGGAAAGCATTGTTTCAGCAAAAGCCCAGTGATCTTACTTGCGTGTATCAAATTATCGCTTTATCGTTAAAAGTGATACTTCAGCAGGTGAATGAACTGATGTCCAAAAGTGAATCAAATTGTAAAAAGACAAGAGACTAACGGAGATACATATGAATTCCAAAATCGACTCGTATTCAGCCAGAGCTAAATATAACCTCAGAGCATTTTGTTCTCAGCCATTTTTTCCCCACTACAAAGTCGATCATCGCAGGAATGCAGAAATCAATTCAGCCATCCTACTCCGATGACGGGCTTACCCTCCCCTGCCCCCACCAACCCCCCCCACACACATCCCACCACTGTCATCCGTATCTAACGCTCAGTTGCCTCCTCAGTGCTGGAATGAGGAGCGGTCATCCCATCAAAGATCAATACTCCCTCCTGCGAGAGAATCCGTGGTGTTATTGTTGTGGCATTTCTCTTATCACTTGTAGTTTCCGGGATGCCCGAGAAATACATTTTGCTCGTTTTGATGCAGCCAGACACTATGCAACAAAGAGTGTGTGCTGTGCTATGAGTTCAATACAAAGACAAGCATTTAAAGTGGGAAGGAAAACAGTAGGGACACAATCATGGAAATCTTATCAGGCTGATTTTCAGCACAGGGTTTAGAATGATATATATATATATATATATATGTGCAGTGGGTATAAAAAGTATTCACCCCCATTTGGCATCTTTCATATTTTATTTCCAGCTCGCTCCAGCCTGATGGAGCTAAAAAAAAAAAAAAAAAAATTGAAGGATGGGCAACACAATTGCAATGTTCAAATGTACAAGCTGGTAGAAACTTACCCAAATAGACTCACAGCTGTTATTGCAGCGGAAGGTCCTTCTACCAAGTATTAAGTCAAGGGGGCTGAATACTTATTTAATCAATTATTATCTGCTTTTTATTTGTAATCAATTAACAAAAAGCTTTAGAGTTGTTGTTTTTTATTTGACATTATAGAGTGTTTTGTGTCGATCAGAAATGCAAATTAAATCCATTTTGAGTCCATGAAGTAAGAAAAATTATGTGAAGCAATTATTTTTGAATACATATAGTTATACCTATGCCCTTTCAGGAATATAACTATTATCGATGTGATTGTGTGAAAATGAATTGTTTCTATTGAGGAGGTTACAGGAAAATAAGTCAATATCTGATCGGCGATCTGATTGATCTGTTTTAAGCCCTTAAAGAACACGTTTGAGGGCAGTGATGGATTTTATGGAATTTTTGTCCAAGCTGAAAATGCTAAGACCTGGAACAAAGGGTTTGCACTGCTGTAGTTTTTCCTTTGGTGATGGTGTCAGAATTCCATATTTTACCACAGAGAGAAATATACTTAGCCGGCCCTGGCAGAATTGTCTGAGCTGCCCAGAATGCACATCGCAGACAATGTGGGGAAGTCCGGCAGTCTGCTTTCTGCTGTCACTGGCTACAGTTACAAATGTCTAGTAAGCAAGCATCAGGCTACTGAATGGAGTTTTAGCCAGCATGAATAATTCAAACAGAGTGATAAATGCCTCCTCTGTTTTTGTTATGTCCCCCCCCCGTCCCCGTCCCCCTGCGCCTCATGATTGTTGGTGATTATCACAGGCTTCTAATTTCAGTGACTTTTCTGAAAATAAGGTTTGAAAATTCTGCAGGCAGGTTCTTGCAACAACCACCGGTCCTACACTATTGTGTTCTTAAACGATTGTGCAAATTAGACACCACCTCTCCAAGCGCTTGGGGGAATAACAGGCCTGTCTTGTCTTCCGCGGCTGGTAATTAAAGCTTAAACATTTCTTAAAATACCAACGGCCGCTGCTAGTCGTCTCCCTCTCATGCTTTCTCTCTTCCGCTCCCTCTGCGTTAACAATGTACACATACAGAACCTTTAGAAACCTTGTGTGCGTGCGTATTCCACAGGACGCAAAGCCAGTGAGTCAAACTTGGAACGGTGCACGGGATCAGTTTGGCGAACCGACCCTGATCTTAGAAATTTCCTCAAATCTGCCAACGTTGTCTTTATCTCACCGCTCCCCTTGTGATGTGAGATCCTCTCGTGTTGCGAAGTGTTCAGCATTAAGGAGGGAGAAGGAGAGAGAGAGAGAGAGAGAGAGAGAGAGAGAGAGAGAGAGAGTGAGAGCCAACGGACAGGGAGGGGGGTTGAGCAAGCAAATGAGAGGAAGAGTCGGAGAGAGTGAGAGAGTTAGAGCGTGCACGGAGCGGAGCGAGAGAGAGAGAGGGCAGAGGGAAGCTGGAGCGCATCGTTAGAATGACTCCTGTACTTTCTATGTAGGATATGGTACGATTGCAGCAGAGGGACTGGTTCTCGGCTGCTCGATTCATCCTTGTTTTTTCCTTTTCCTTCTGTTTTGATAAACTGGACCCTTTCAACTGTATCATCTTCAGTGTTAACTGAAGGTAACTATGGATTTTAATAAGTCATAAATACAGCATGATGCCTTTAAATGTGCCTATATATAACTACAAATGTATGGATCTATATAGATCAAAAGACATGAAAACCTACTAGAGCTAACCTTTGATTATTAGCATCAGGGTTTGACAGCTAGTGAGTGCATGCTTAAGGATGGGTGGCTTTGCATGTAGCACAGAGCTAGTTTGTGTTAGTATTGTTTTTAAATTCCGGTGACTGCAGTAACTGTTCCTTTTGTGCTTAAGCTACAACCTGCTGTGACTGGGGCACATTTTTATAGTACTCTAGCGCCTTTTGAAAACAGGTGCACAAGGAAAAGGGGGAGTGTTGCTTTCCTTGTAAAACCAAAATCTGAATCACAAAAGTATCAGATTTTATTTGATCATATATTACTGATTTCTTTCACTTTTAAATCAAATGTAATTGTATTTTATTTTGTTGTTCGGTGAAGCAGGAATTCTTTGGTAGTGATTCTTGTAGGTAGCCAGGTGGATCTCTGATTTGGATGGAATGCTCTATGCTGACAGGAACACAACTGGGCTTGGTCACAGAGTTCTGAATGGAGAATAATATTTACTCTCTAAATATACCTATGGGTGTGGATGGGAAATGCATCTCACTATGACTGCCTGTCTGCTAACCTACGTTGACATAGGCCATGCTGGCATAACTGGGGTGCATTTTGTGTTGAAGAAGCAACAGGAAGAAGTGCTTGACGATGCTCAGTAAAATAACTCCACTAATTCAAAACAAATCAAAACCCACAGATTTCCTTAATTTGTATTTATTTTTTAAGTTTGCAGGATTGTGAAGTTTTTTCTTTTCTTATGACAACTATTGTATATGGCAAAGTAAGATCTTTTGCATTGAAACCTAAATAAAGTGATTTATAGATGTAAGGATGTAAGGTAGTTTTCATTTGTCATTTTGTTTCGAAGCAATGTTTGAAGTGTTATTGCCTTAAATGTAGATTTTTTAGAGTATTGCGTTTCAATCATTTTGCAGCAGATTGAATCGATCTATTACTCTTTCAATAATGCAATCATGATCCAAAGTTTAAATCCCATTTATTCTTAACATGAGAACAGAAAAATATAGCATACTAACATACTGTATATATTCATTCTAGCTTTTTAAAGATGCCTTTAAAGAAGTAAGACCAATTTGTAGTTGTGTTTACTAAATATTTTAATACGTTTGAAACCTTGTTGAGTTCCTAGTTCAACCTAGTTCAAACTAAGTGGATGAAGTCAAATATGTCTGCGGTTTCAGATGTAAGGGACGTCTGTGTGTTTGTACAGGGTGGCTTGTCTTTTTAAACAGACCGTTACAAAAACAGAAAGGCCAGCTCGCCCCAGCCAGTACTGCACAATATCTAAGTTAACATGTGTTGTGTGTCTTGACAGGTATATAAAGAGACCACCATACAAGGAATAGAAACACCAAAACAAGGGCCTTTCAGAAAGCGGAGACGCTGAAAATACACTCCTGGGCTGGGTGGAAAGTGAAGGAGAGAGTGAGACACCCATATAATCAAAGCTGGAGAGCTATCCGGAGAGAGAGAGAGAGAGAGAGAGCAACAGAGGAAAAATTGTCTATCTTGCAACTTCAGAAACCATCATCACAATTTAATGTGAATCTGAAACGCAACAGCACTGCATCAAATCTGTCTTCAGACAGGAGAGGCGCCAAGCAAAGCCCAGAGACCTTAACCATTAGATAGCTGGAAGGCCTTTACGTCATTACTTTACAAGCCAAATATTGTTAGTACAGAAGCACAGTATTATTGTGGGTGGATTTCTATAAGAAGGGCCTCCGTTTTTAGGTTCACTTTGCCTTAGGCCTGGCTTTTCTCCATTATTCCGATAGCCGGAAGTCAGTGTTTAGTCCCCGGTCGATGTCCATTGTCACCTTTCTCAAGTTTTGACGATGAAAAAGCACAGTCCGTCAGCTGTCTTTAAATCCTCCTCTCCTTGAGAAGCGATCCCGCCAACAAACAAAAACCAGATCTGCCGCTGGATTCCGCAGTTCGAATGATCAGATTGCAAAGACCGACCCTTTTCCTCCTGATCCGAAAAGGTCCGGCGATAGCTAGTGTGCCCCCGCTGCCTCTGTCTCCTCTCATCCACCGCCCGCCCCATCTGTTCCAGTAACGTGCCGAGCCACTTGAGGAAACATGGCCGCCGGAGTGGCGACATGGCTCCCCTTTGCCCGGGCAGCAGCAGTGGGCTGGCTCCCGCTGGCCAAGAAGACCATGCCCAAGCCGCCCGTGGACAAGAAGAGTCGCAGCGATGAGATCCTGTTCGTCAACGTCAGCGGGCTGCGTTTCCAGACGTGGAAAAACACACTGGACCGTTATCCGGACACCCTGCTGGGCAGCTCAGAGAAGGAGTTCTTCTACAACGAGGACACCCAGGAGTATTTCTTCGACAGGGACCCTGAGATGTTCCGCCATATACTCAACTTTTACCGCACAGGCAAGCTGCACTACCCCCGGCACGAGTGCGTCCAGGCCTTCGACGAGGAGCTCGCTTTCTACGGCATTGTGCCGGAGATCATCGGCGACTGCTGCATGGAAGAGTACCGCGATCGCAAGAAGGAGAACCAGGAGCGGCTGGCGGAAGACAACGAGGCCGAGATGGCCAACGACGTCCCTTTGCCCCCGGACAGCACCTCGCGCGAGCGCTTGTGGCGAGCCTTCGAGAACCCGCACACCAGTACCATGGCCCTGGTCTTCTACTACGTCACCGGCTTCTTCATCGCCGTCTCCGTCATCGCCAACGTGGTGGAGACCGTGCCGTGCCGGCCGATCAAGGGGACGGTGAAGGAGCTGCCCTGCGGAGAGAAGTACTCCCTCGCCTTCTTCTGCATGGACACGGCCTGCGTGCTCATCTTCACCTTCGAGTACCTGATGAGGCTTTTCGCCGCGCCGTGCCGCTGCAAGTTCATGCGCTCGGTCATGAGCGTGATCGACGTGGTGGCCATCATGCCGTACTACATCGGCCTGGTGATGCCGGAGAACGAGGATGTCAGCGGCGCCTTCGTCACCCTGCGCGTGTTTCGGGTCTTCCGCATCTTCAAGTTCTCCCGCCACTCGCAGGGCCTGCGCATCCTGGGCTACACGCTGAAGAGCTGCGCCTCGGAGCTGGGCTTCCTGCTCTTCTCGCTCACCATGGCCATCATCATCTTCGCCACCGTCATGTTCTACGCCGAGAAAGGCACCAGGGGCACCAACTTCACCAGCATCCCCGCCTCGTTCTGGTACACCATCGTCACTATGACAACGCTGGGGTGAGTCTTGTGCCCTCTGCTGTTGCTCGTGTTCTTTGCAGTCAAATCGATGCAGGGGCGATACTTCAAATGGCTGAATGAGGTTACGCGTTTGTGCACTGTAAGGTGTATCTTTGTCCCTTCCACACATTTTCGGGATGGATGGGTGTGAAATTGCGGGAGCGGCTTGCAGCTGAATTGGAGAAAGAGGGGATTTCTCCTAACTCGAGAGAAATGTCTCGGTCTGTTCAAAAGATCCCAGAGTACTCTGAATGAGTCATTCTACGGTCTACACCTACACTGCTCTGTCGGCCAATACTATCATATCCACCAGTCTCCCTGCATGTGTGCTGTGAATGGAAAGTGAATATAGGACAGCCTACAGAAGGCAAATAAGGGGTGTTGCTGGACTTGGAAGCATGGCCAATTTGCACTCCCTACCATGCATTGCTAAGCATTTGAATGAGAAATAAAAAAGGTAGCAGCTGTTGTGTAACCACATTAGAGTTGTTCACTGTGCAAGATGGGACAGAGGAGAGGCAAATGTGCTTTTTTAATTTCACTGGCTGCTAAATTGAATGTAATTTAAAGCAATTAGAATTGTTTTCACTTAAACCCAATCCAGTGAATTCAGCATGTGCTTGTCAATAAAGATGAAAGGTTTTTCGGTTAATAGCCTTGGGTGGCGGATGATGATGGAACAGTCATAGAAAATGTGGTGAAATGGAGATGTTTGTTTTTAAATTATGACTTGCTTTTCATTCCTTTGCTTGACTAGATTTATCTGGTACCATGTCTGAAATATTCTATACACATATAGAACTATTCCGTTTTGGGTATTCATATACAAGAATTCACATACCCTGGTGTTTGTAAGACTTGTATGGTATGTGTATCCAACATCCAATAGTATACACAATGTCTATCACCTTACCAGATGGTAAGGAATTTCCGTAGATATTGGAGACCATGCTGCTGTAGCTGGTGAATTTGGCCCTGCATACTAGTGCTAGAGAAAGCATGCTAAACAAGCTGGAGACATATTGCAGGTATTTTACACTTTGCTTTGTAACTCTGCTGTGAGCTGTACTGTTGTCATACTCTGATGAAGGCTTTCCAGCTGAAATACGTAAGTGCATACCATTTTTAGTATCCTTGTCGGTATGCCACCACAACGAAATTAAATGTTTTGATGAAGAATAGTGCCTTGGATATTGCAGGTGATTTATGCAATACAGTTTAATATATTATATCATGATTATTACCTGGTTAGGGATGAGAAAATGCAAGGAAATGGCTGGCGTACAGTAGATTAAATGATCTGTGAATTATCCCGTCACTGTGCATTGTGTTGGGAATATTAGGAAATATTAATATGATCTATTCCACATAGAAACCTATGGAATGTTCATCTTTTGAACAAATATGATGTAGAGCCTGTTTGGTATATCAAGAGAGAGGATATTAACCAGGCACCTCTGTGCTTAATTTCTACTTAGTTTGTAATGCACTTCACAATCAATAGAAATTCTTATAACCAAAAACGACCATGTTTTCATGATCTTGTGTCATCGATTGAGATCATTGATTTCCTGCACCTCATTGGAATGTAAAGCCTATTGTAGACTACATTACATATTGCTAAATATGTTTCAAGCAGGGCAATTTGAGGAGTAATTTAGCATTAGTAACTGAAGGGCCACTGCTGGGCATGGGCAACTCCGTTTCTCAAGCCTCTTTCTCATTATTACATTTACGAGTCATTCTCCTTGTTTTTTTTAAGGGGTGGCAATCCCCCAGTCCATTAAGCACAAATCAGTATGTGTCTGTACATTTAATGGGTTCAGGCAATGGCGATTGCTTTTATACCCTTCCATATACCTGCAGTTAAATGTACAGTGGTCTCAATGGTTTTCAGCTTTGCACCAAAAGGTGTATTTCGGGGGAAATGAACAAGTAAATGTGAGAGAGATATGTAGCATGAAGTCATAAAAAACCCCCATGAGGTTTGCACGCTTGCCTTTGTGGAATCACGGTTTGGCCCAAGCGGTTCTGGTTTTAACATGTCTCCGTTCCGATCCATGCCGATTTCATGGCAACTGCAATGCACGTAATGCCGTTGGATGCAAGAAAATGGATGCTTATCACAGCCACGTTGTAGCTCCCTGGCAGCAGTGAGAAGTCAGATTCAATCTCCAGGCAGGTCCTGCTTGTGTTGCCCTCCCCTGAATGGCACACTATCATATGTTGGCTAGTTAGCCCTTCAGTAACTCAATGATATCGTCTAACATATATCTATAGAGGTACACGTGGTGAAACCAGCTTCCACAGAGTGGAAAAATGAGCACTGTCAGATCTTCCCTGGTTTTTATGTATTACTGATACAGCATAATCTCTCCTTTTGATTGATGACAGCAGGCTATGCTTCCGTGTCAGAGTGTGTATGGAAGAGCAGGGAGGAGAGAAAGGGGAATTGGCTTTGCAAGTTTTTATTTTTATTTTTTATAAACTATTTGTCACATTTAGGCGTGATGTCAAGTGGCTTGTTTGGACCTTCCTGGATTTTCTATTTTTTTGTCCGATCTGGAAAGCTGCTGCTTTTGTGATGGATGGAAGGTCTGTCTTTAGCAATCAATTGTCTGTGCTTTTCCAGCACAGGGAATCAATTAACACCACAGCTACGGAGCAGAGTGAGACATGCCAGGTCCTGGGATTCACAGGTCCTTTGATATACGCAAACCTGACAATTTGTGGAATTTCGCAGTCGCTGCCATATTTCAGCTGAAACCCTCAAAGATGAGAAAAGGGAATTAAGGCGTCATGTTTATGTGTGCCTTGCGACTCCTGTTCTGCAGCAGTGCCTGCAGCTACAAATGGGTTTACATACCTGTCAACCCCGAAGGGCTTACTCTAGAGAGGTCCGATCTGAAAAAAACATGAGACTGACGTAAAACCTCTTCTCTACACAGCGGCGAGACATAAACCAAATTATACATCCTTGAGCCTTGTTTATTGTGACGTAGTAACAGAGCATCACTTCAAAATTCCATTTTCTTTTTACAAATACCTGAGATGCTCTATTAAATAAGAGAATGACACCATATCTATGCTCAATCACTTTACTAGCGTGACCGTGGTCCATTAAAATAGAGGAGGGGGGGAGGGGAAAGGGTCAATACCTGTGAACATGGCTTTGCAATGATAAATGTCTTACACATCTTAATGCATTTTCAATGGCATCCTTGAAATAAAAACACTTTGTACTCATAAATACTATAGTGTATGTAAAGATGTATTCTCAAATACATTCCAGTAGTTTCTAAATGTATTGTAAAAGATGTAATCGCATTCCTAAATTCAGATTTATCTGGATTTTAAAATTTGTACTTACAATTATTTTAAATTCTTTAATTGTATATTTGAGTTTAAAAAACGAATAGAAAGTACAAAATATTTTTTGAATCCATAAATCACCCAGATAATGTTGAATTTGGCAAGTATGCACACACTTCATCATGAAAACAAATGTAATGTATTATGGCATTTGCCAAAGAGATTTTTAGAGGCTAATATGACGCTGATGCAATGAAATAGATTTGTATTGCAGTTACATACATCATGAATGCATTTTGTACACAAATCGTAACGTGCACATGCGTAGTGAACTGATCGACCCAAAATAACCGAAGTTTGTATGTGAAACCATGAATCCTTCATAGTCAATCTCGATGTACATATGATCTCTCCACTCAGATTATGTGCATTTCTGGATCAAATTATACAATTCTGTTGATCATGCCGTCTGTATGTTGCTACATAACCATTTTCCTTACCCTCTGAAACTATACTTTCTATATTTTCTGATTCCCTCTAAATTATCTTGGTAAAAATATATATAATATTGGTGAGCAGTGCATCCTGTGAATGTGTGTATGTATATGTGCTCTTTGTATAGCATGCTGATTTGCAAAATATGGTAAATATTTGCATGTTAGAACATTGTGGACTGTGCAGCCATTGATGCGCACTGTAAAACACAGAAGGCTGTGGGCAAGTCCTTTTCGCGGTTCATGAATCACAAAATTAATGTGCACTAAAATATATGATTCATTTCCAAATGCTCTAATGATGAGCACTGGCCAGTGTGCTGTGCATTTAGGTAATATAATTGCGTATTAAAACAATCCTCATTTGCAGGATTAGAATAGTCAGCAAGCAGATAGCAAGACTTAGAGGGATGGCAGTGGTAATGACACAATATTTTTCTGCAACTTTTTTTGTTAAACTAGTGTTAGAAGCTGTTTTAACAGTTTCATTTATAGCAGAGCTCACTTCAGGTGGCCGGTATTGCAAATGGTATTATGTTTACTAAAGTTTGTTTCCTTTAGAGTTCATTGTGTCTGAGTTGAGTCCTGTCGGCTCCATGGTAAGAATGGGATAGCCTATCAAATCATGAAGATACATTATAAAGGTGGTTCGGATTTGTTGCTGTATGTTAGGAGGCACAGTGAACCTGACATTTGTTTCCCTTACAATCTTTAGAATTGTATGTTACACTCACATTAAAATGTAAGAACATTTGAGAATGTATTGTTGGAATATTCTGTCATAAACTTTCATGTTGACTACATGGTTAATGGTTCAGGGCTATCACTTGTAAGATAGAACTTATTCGCTGTACAATGATATAAAGATTCTAAGATCACCACACTTAGGCAGCAGGTATTGTAATGTAGCCTAATGTAGTGTCCTCCCAACTCAAAACACACTTAGATGCTTTTCTTTTTAGCACCCAGGATTAAGACCGCTTTATGTTCTGCTCAAGCTGGACACCTTGGCTCCATGCTGCGTTGTAGTTTCACACGTCTGTCTTGAGGGGTTACTAGTGTGGGTAACGGCCGATTATCAGCTTGTGAAGGGACTGTGACCTCTGGAGGATCCGGTGGAGAGTACGCAGTCGTAGGAGCCAGCCTGTCCCTGACAGGGTTACCACGGCGATAATCCAAAGAGGGGACTTCAGGATGGCCCCTTCCTCACATACAGAGCCGTGCCGAGCAACAAATGGCATGAGCAGACGAATGAATTCGGGAACAATAGAGGTTACCTTCACGATTGCATGAATCAGAGGCTTGGATCCAGGCCCAAGCTCCCTCCCCAAGATTTCTCTCTGGCGGATTTACATGACATGGTACCCGGCAGAGTGGAGGACTGTGGAACCCTGGTCTGTGTGGCAGGATTTGTGCTAGCGGCTCGCACGCTACGTGGATGGCACGAGTCGCCGTGTGTTGAGCCAGCCTCCGGCGGTGTGCAGCGTTCATCGATGGTAGCTTTCCCCAGCTTCATCCATTAATGTTAGTGTGCACAGAGATTGCAATGTATGCTCATCAGAGCGTGGGGGTGGGGGGGGGGGGCTCTTCAGAGACACCTCTCAATGCGACTGCGAGTTTCTATTTGCAATTACTTGACCCTGTCTCTGGCGGCAGCTGACTTGATTTCTCATTAATGGAACTTAATATCTACATTTTTTTCTTACTCTTTTGACCTTGGGCCTATTTCCAGACCTAGGCCAACACTTTTCTTTCTAGGAAGGAAGCCATTCAAGTTAGCACATAATAGTGACATAATAAAATTAGCAGGTGACCAGCCTCCCCACGTTAGAAGAACAGGGTTAATTACCCTCTTCCTCGCTAATATATACTGTATATATATATATATATATATATATACACTGTATAATCATATATATATATACACTGTATATATACCACAGCTTGGAAAATACTTGATTCTGATTGGCTGACAGCTGTGCTTTACAGTGGGTATAAAATGTACTCACCCCCTTTGGTATTTTCTCCTTTTTATTTTCTTACTTCATGGAATAAAAATAGATTTAATTGGGATTCCTTGTCACTAATCAACACAAAAGAATTAATAATTAATAATTAATTACAAATAAAAAACAGACAATAATTGATTACATAAGTATCCACCCCCTTGACTTAATACTTAGCAGAAGCACCATTAGCTTCAATTACAGCTGTGAGTCTATTTGTACAAGTCTTTGCACTGAGCACTGCAATATTTTTGTCCATTCTTCTTTACAAAATTGCTTGAGCTCCTTCAGGTTGGATGGGGACCATTGGGCAACATACATTTTCAAATCTTTCAACAGATTCTCAATGGAATTGAGGTCTGGGCTTTGACTGGGCCACTCCAGGATATTGTTGTTGTTTTTTTGCTTTTACACCACTCCAATGTGGCCTTTGCTGTTTGCTTTGGGTCATTGTCCTGTTGGAATATAAATCTAGTCCCAAATCCCAGGTCTCTGCAGACTACAGCAGGTTCTTCAACAATGGTTCTTTTTGCCACCCTCCCATAAAGTGCAGATTTGTGAAGTGCCCAGGCTATTGTTGTCCCATGGACAGTTTCTCCCTTCTCTGCCGTGAACAACTATAACTCCATTAGAGTTGTCATAGGCCTCTTGGTGGCCTCCTTAACAAGTGCCCTTCTCGCATGGATGCTCAGTTTTGGAGGAGGGCCTGTTCTTGGCAAATTCACAGTTGTGCCATATTCTCTCAGTTTCTTTATCACGGACATAACGGTTCTCCAGGGGATATTGAAAAAATCTTTGAAATCTTCTTATATCCTTCCCCTGATTGTTGCTTTTGAAGAACCTTTTCTCTGATTTGTTTTGAATGTTGAAGCTCTTTTTTGGAAATGCATTCACTAACCAACTGTGTGACCTCTCACAGACAGGTGTATTTAATTTGAAATAATTTGAAACACATTAATTTGTTTTTTACATTTTATTTCATTTTTTTCAACGATTTCAACAAGCTAATTTTACATCACGTTTATTGTAATTCTGGGTTTTTCTGAGCAGACATTTGGTTGGAAACTCACTGACTTGTGTCTGGACACATTGTTGACAGAATTTGTTGTGAGTAAGCAAGCGAACAACTATCGGACTGCTGTCTGGTCATTTGCCCAGGATTCAGGAAGAGATGAAGCATTCAGTATTTGCAAAATATATGGCAGCAATGGGCCAAAAAGTGTAACTGCATCCTGACAACTCAAAATTACATGTTTGAGCTGCTGACGTGGGTCGTGGGCTTAGGAGCGTTAAGCCAGGTTTGGTTTCAAATTCCCCTCCAAAGATAACTTGACAGTAGCCCACTTGGGAATAATCTGTTTCTGACAGAATCCCACTAGCTGCAAGTGAAACACAATCAGCTATATGCAGGTTGTAATAGTTCTTAGAGGACCTCAAGCTTTTTCAGATTGTGTTATGAAACAAGCCGGATTTACATAACAAATCAGACTTTTACAGACAACTGTAGTCCATAAGGTGCTTGTATACAGATAAAGATATTTAACCCCAAAGGCAGACTTGTGTAGAAGGAGTTTTAACTCAGTACTAGGAACAAGAAAGATCTGAATGTTTGGGTTAGAAGCCTGCAGAAATTGTGATACATTTGTGATACATGCAGGCTACTATGGTAGCTCAGCCAGGAAAATCAGAGAGAAGATTATTACATTTAGTAATTTTACCTTTAGTAATTTAGTAGAATGATGCTTGTTTCCTTAGTTAAAGCGCATGTCTACACAAGAAGTTGGAATAGCAAGTATTGACCTAACTTTTACTTGCATCTGTATGATGCAGACCTTAATGAACTTGACAAAATTAGAAATGCAAGTATTACTGGAGTATCTGCTATTCTTGTCATTTTTGTTCTTTGTCCTACTATGTCTAGTGTCTTTGGACAAACCTCTTTACACCCTTTGGACAAACCTCTCTTTACCTACCACCATTAGTTATTGTATTATATTAGTGTCTTGTTAGAAGAACACCTCCCTTGAACAATGCTGTGTTTGTTGGAATTAATAGCTGCACCACAATATTCTGTATGCAAAATTTTCACTGTGATCATTTAATTTGTTCCAGTTTATTTGTATTATATAACATGGCTGTGGTGCAGTGGATAGTTACAGCAAGAACACCAGGCCCCTTTCTGTGCAATGCTGTTCTCCCGTTTGTTTCCTCCGGAATTTTCTTCCCAATAAAGACATGCACCACAATATTCTGTATGCAAAATTTTCACTGTGATCATTTAATTTGTTCCAGTTTATTTGTAATAACTCGTGATATAACATGGCTTATTTTTATTTACTTATGGGGGTTAATGTAAATGTTTATTCTATCTATTTAATTTGTACAGTGATTCAAGTTTTAAACCATGTACATACGTTAATGCTGAGGTTCAACTATTAGAGGCAGTTGTCTTTCTTGACTCCGAAATGAACTCTTATACTATATGTGGTGTAATGCAAATTTCATGAATGATTTATTTTACTCACTCATAGTTTAGATTAGTCTGATGTACACAGAGCAACACAGACAGGTGTTATCCTTGTGGTGTTGTGAGGAAAGTAGCTCTCTGGCTCTGTCAAACTAACATCTAATCTTCCCCGAGTTAACCTGGCTCAAATAAATGAAAACAATTCATGTGTGGTGAGTACTAAGGCGCAAGATGGCTGCTTTGCATCACCCAGCTGGTTTCTGTATATTGTCAACATATGAGGTGAGTCACTGCAGTTAAAAAAACTTGGCAGAGCACTCCGAGATGCTTGAATGAAAGGTGCTAGCTCTATACATACAGGCCATATGTTGTTATTCCAGTCAATTAATGCAGTTTGCGGTAGGGCAGCATGTGTTGCATTGGCTAAATCGCTGGACTCTGGACTGAGGGGTTGCTGCTTCAATCCCCTGGTGGGATGCTGCCGTGGTAGCGCCGATCAAGGTCCCGTAAACGCCTCCAGTAAAACTCCAGCTGTGAAAACTGGTTTAATGAAAGTTGTAAAAGGCACCCAGGATAAAGGGTCGTCTGATAAGCAAGTGATTAATTCTGCCGATTTTTCCCCATATCAGGCTTATCCCGTTCTTTTTGTTTTGTAAGTGAATACTCGTATGAGTGTAATGGGAAATATAAATAAGTCCTGCGCAGGAGCCTGCTGCACAGCTCCCCACGCTCCCTTGTTCTCATTCCCCCCTCTCAGGTCTCATTTCCCCCAGTCTCAGGTCTCATTTCCCCCCAGTCCCTGATCTCAGAGTCTACTCCACAGGCCATCTCAATAGCACAAAAAACTCCTTTTTAAAGTGACCCTCATTAAAACCCATGGCTTGTTACAGCCAGGTCCTTGAGGAGGTAAGTAAAGTTGCCTTTTTACTGGGTAATAGACTGATATGATTGTGTGTGTGTGTGTGTGTGTGTGTGTGTGTGTGTGTGTGCGTGTGTGTGTGTGTATTTATGTATATACAGTGGACATATAAAATAATGGAAACATTAAACTATATGAATATGTATTAACTAATATGGACTTATATGGCCTTGGAACTGTACTTCCCGCTAGGGTGGCTTTCAGCTAAACTGTTCTTGACTACGGTTAACACTTTGTTGTACGTCGCTCTGGATAAGAGCGTCTGCCAAATGCCTGTAATGTAATGTAATGTAATGTAATGTAATGTAATTGGCCTTCAGAACAGTTTCAGTCCTTCTTGGAATGCAGTTATACAAGTTTTGAACTGTTTCTGGTGGAACATTGCACCATTCTTCAGGAAGGAAAGCCTTCAGTTCTTTGAGAGGTGAAGGCAGTGGAAATCTATTTCGCAATCTACGTTCCAGAACTTCCCATAAAGGTTTGATGATGTCTAGATCCGGTGATAGGGGAGGCTGGGGAAAGTGTTTGACATCATCCTGATGTTCATGAAACCGCCCTTCAATCAGTTTAGCAGTGCGTATGGGGGTGCTATCATCTTTGAATATGGGAGCATCTTGAGGAAGACCATAGGGTGCACCTGGTTCCCCCAAACGGCTTCGTATTCCTTGGAAGTAATCTTACCATGCAGAGTAATAATCTGTATAATAATAGTCAATGTTGTTGTAAAATCTGTTGTTCCCCTGTCATCATACAAGTCTTCTAAATGATAATGGATTGTGATAAAGAGGTAGAACAGAGTCATATTTACCTTCCATAATGTTGTATGCTCCCTCCCAACTAATGCCTTTCAGACCTTGTGAATTTACACTAAACAGCTGGTGCAGGTGGAGCTCGTTAATATTAAATGAAGCGCTGATATGAATGTGGGCACATAAATACAGTATGATCGATAAGACAGAAATAGGATGTTAACATACAACTCTACAAACAAAATTAGCCTCAGGCTAGCTAGCTAGGTTGTTTTGATGAACATAATGACATTGTGTTTGTGTAGCTTTGTGCCACTCGTTCACATTCAAGTTCACCTTTTTATAATACATAGCTTTTTAGTCTGGAAGAAATTCCATCGTGTAAGGTTACTCTCAATTCTCTGGTCATGGTATGGTACCACTCTATCTTCAGCTAACGATAGATACCCAGCTAACATTAGTTATCTAAGCTAACTAGCACCAGCCAACACTGATCAACTGCCAACCGATGGCTCGCTAAGTCGTGAAATGGGGTAACTTGTTTATTTATAAAAATAACTCCATGTACACAGTGAGTAAGTAGTGATAATGTTGACTTATTTCATAAAAAAAAACCCAAAGGCATTTTAAATCCTCATTGTATCAATATCAGTGTCAGTGGAATCACCCATGACCTGCTCAATTTTTAACAGCTTGATCGGATAGCAACAGTAACTAAGGGGGAGGAGGAACCGATGAGGGTTTGTCAATCCAACATCTACCATAGCTTACTTAGCTGACCTGTTAAGTTCAGCCTGCTGCTACAATGTAGTTGCTTTTGTGTTTGTTGTGTTGAACTTGCAGTTAACTTTGTATTTGTAACATGCTTTAATATAGTCAGGGGGAGGTTATCATCCTAAGACTAAATACATTTTAGGAATTTACATGATGTGCATTTGATTAGTGAGGTCATAGTTTCCACTCATCATATGAACTTTTGTTGAATTTTGTTGCAGGCTTTCATTAGTGCACATTTCCTTGCATGCTGTACTTGAAACTAATCACATTCGCCAAGCTTGGCCATCAATCAGCAGTAGGTTCAGCCGGCTAAATGGCATTCCCAACTGTGGAGTTTCATCAACGCCCAGGCACATAAGTGGCAAGGTCCGCTCCCTGCCTGAGTTGTGTACATCTTGCTGGCTGCATTGCACTTGACAATGCTTTTGCTGTTCAGGCCATTCCTGTGTGAGTTCTGTAACGGTCTGACTTAACTTACACCAGCCCCCACCTTCTTTAGCGGGTACCAGTACTCCCCATGTTCCCAAGATCGAGCGTGGAACTGTGTCAGACTGGGAGATTGGTCCCTGACAACCGTGAAACATTTTCTATACATTTTGCATTTGACCAGTGACGTTTTGACAGATGCGGTTTAGACTCATTTCTCGCGAAGGCGTTTTGAAGTCCTTTAGCTAGTACACTACTGTGGTTTATGCCCGTGCTGTCATTCTGACAGTGCTCTCGGCAGCTGGACAGTGACAGACTACTTACTCTTTCTGGAGAAAAAAAACAGACAACTGGATTTGCAACAGATAACAGGATTAAGGGTCCATTGAGTGCCTCTGCATTGCGAGGATTACTGTCACATAGCAACCAAATATCCCAGTTTTGACCCTCAAGTTATTTTATCATTATTATTATTATTATTATTATTACATTATAAATTATTATTATTATTATTATAGATGTAATCATTATAAAAAGCCCAGTTGCATGGTGCATAAGTAAGAATCCAAGCCCAATTGTGAAGAATTTGCAAGGAACCTCTTACAGCTTTGTACATCAAGATATATGAAAAATAATTCAGAGCCTATAAAACTTAATCAGGACAACACAATTGCAACACAGCTTTTGAGATAGATATGGGTCAAGCAGACAGTGAAAAACAAGCCAGAGTACTTTAAGTGCATTTAAAGGACTACATGAACTGTTTGAGGAGAGCTAGCGGTACGGAGGTTCAGTTGAGTTCAGTGCTTTGGGTTTCTGAGTGTACAGGGCACCGCATAGTAGTCCTGAGAAAGGAAGGGGAGTGAAACAGAGCCACGGTAAGATAAGGGGAGAAAAAACACTGCTGTATCAGTGCACATGGGCAGAGAAGAGCAAATAAGAGGCGAACTCTAGACAGAAGTTGGACTGTATTAAAACATTAATGCCAGACCAAAGATTCTAAAGCGTGTGTGCCCAGCAGCGGGAAAGCACTGAATGTTCAAATTGAGCAATGGAGTGCAGGATGCAGCATAAAAATTACAGTAGCAAGGGAAGGACATTTTCCGTGTTGAGAATACGAAGCACGTTATTGGCCAATTCAACATTTCCTTAAAAAAAGACAAGAAAAGGTTGGCATGTACAACAGGAAAGACCTGTGCAGAGAGAAGGATATTTGGCATATGAAAGCGAGAGGATTACTTTACTTCAGAGTTCCAGGGACAGGAAGAGGTGACGAGATGAGGAGGAAAGTGCAATGGAAATAGCATAGGCAAGCAGAGGTGTAGCAGATTTAAATGTTAATCTGATTGAGCTCGTGCGGAGGTGTGAGACGGCAGGGAGATGGCAGGAAACCTGCGCACCTGAAGGGAGAAAATGTTGTGAGCCTCAACAGAATGGAAATGATTGAGGAATAATAGTGGCCCCTGGACGTGGCCCCGGGGGAAATGCCTGTTCCCCTCATGCATCATGCCACACAGACACGGCAGAGCCTGTGCAGAAAGGGTCTGAGGACTGCCATGCATCTCGCTTTTACAGAAGTATATGAGAAAATAATATTGCCTTCTATGTAGTCTATATTTAGCACACTTTAAAAAATCAATCTATTTTATTTGAACTAAAAGTGATAAAGTCAAATAGAATCTTTTTTTTTTTTTTTTTTTTTTTACAATTTGTACAATTTTTTAAAATAAATTAATCCTGTAAATAGCGAATCGTGTATATGACACAATGAAGGAATGAAGATTGTTCTGGCTAATGCTGTGTGCAAATCCTATGAATTATTCTCTGTATACTCCATGCTCTTATGTTTTTCTTGCTGTTTTTAAGTCTTAACGGAAATGATATTCCACTTACAGGTTTGTGCCTGATTGTGGGATGTATGCTTTTGTGCGTGGATACTTTTAAAAGTAACTTTTACAAACACAAGCCATGTATGTTAACGCATGCACATGTGCAATGCAACTGCAAATGACTGTACCTCAGATTACTGCTTTTAAGCTACGTACCATATATGCATTAAAAGTGTTTTCCTTTTGTTCTTGCGCTATGTGCAAAATTGTGTAAAACCTACATGAATTAATTATGCACTACTGAATTAATAAAGTGCATTTAAATAAACCTCAATCCATAAATGCTGAAAAACATTGAAAAATACTGATTCAGACAGAATTTTCTCACTTTATGATGAGAGCGAGGATAATTTGGGACTCTGAACTATCTCTGAAGGGCATGGTGTGAAATTTCGCTCACAATTGTATTTAACAATCTGTCAGGAAGGCTGGGTGACTCATTGAACCCAGCATACCGTTGTGTGTGTCCGCAGGGGTATAAAGAAAGCAATCATGGGGAAAAAAGAGATCAATAGGTTTAACTTTATTAAACTTTATTATCCATACATAATTGTGCTCACCATATATGAGAGGGTTAAGTTAATCAGTGAGCTGCATTTCAAAGAGAGCCAGTCACTACTATATGCAAAAAAACCTGTTTTAAAATGTGCAATTGACTTAATTTGATGAAATCAGCTCAAAGAAAATGCTAATGCCTCCCTGACTGTTTGTGAGTAGAACTGCCTGGGCCTCTACCTCTTTTTCTCTCCGCGATCTAGGTAGCTTCTCACCAGCATATTTATTTCTTCTAAAAATAATTGGGTTGCTCTCTCAGTCGGACAGCCACTTGCTGTGGCCCTTCTGTGTTCTCGGGCTGACCTATTTACTGCCTGCGCAGAAGTTTGACAGGACCGATGCTCTTCATCGTCCCAAGTTAACATCTACCTCTGCTGCGCCCACACTTCTCCCCACAGGAGTCCCAGGGTGCACTTCACACAGCTGCCTCCATGAAGCATGGCTTTTTGTGTGTGCCACCGGTATAGAAATCACATTCCAAATGTGTATTATAAGTAATCATTTCAAAGTATGTCAGGGGTGTGTGCAAATGTTGTATTGCTGCTACACACTTCCTGTTTGAGCACTAAAGAAAAATACTGCTCATACTTAGTATACCCAAGTATATCGTTTGTACCAACTGCTTTTATTCCAGTGTTGCTATAAATGGTTGAAGTGACAATGGGATTGTGTTTGTTGCTGGTTAATAGTCAGGGTCATTCAGGATTACTGTGCTTTAGAAACTGTTGTGCATCTTCAGTTAAGGAAACAAACATATTTTCAGCAAATCTTCAGGAAACAGACATATTAATCTGATTTAAAATCCTCTTGGGGCTTAACCCCAATTCCGATTCAGTCTATAGAATGGAGCATGGAGGGATGGGCCAATATGAATCTGTATAATCCACAGAATCTTTCCAGATCTCTCACTTCAGCATGCCCATATGAGCAACTTCCAGTAACAAAGAGCTGATTTAAACAAACAAACAAAAAAATGTAAAGAAAATAGTCTGGAAAAATAGCAGTTGCATTTACAATATTGTTCTATCTAATTCAGGACTATTTACACATATACACAGTTTCTTAATTACTGCTCGTTAGTCCTTCATTTTGAAGCCTACTGTCATCACATTAATTGCAGTCAATCCAGATAACTTTTTTGGATGTTGTCTAAAGGTTGCTTAGACAGCGTCCACAAATGTGTTGTTTGTGTTAAATAAATGAGTAGACCCTGTTTTGATTTAAAAAATGAGACAATTAGTGAAACTGCAGGGTCAGAGACAGGAATTGCTTGTTCTACAAAAAGATTTAATCAATGAATCGCGTTCTCTGCGGACAGGCAGTGACTTTAATCCACACTCTGTAGTCAGGGAGAATAATAACCTGGAATTATGCAAATCCTGGAGGTATACTCACAAGGTATCTAGATTTATTCTTAGAAAACAAACAATGATAAAGCACTGTACTTTGTAAGTCTGCTATCGAAGTGACTCTTCACGTTGGAGTGCCAGAGGTATTTATAATTAGTTACTCCGTGGAGAATACGAGGAAAGTTTCTTATTGTAATTATCTCTGAGGTATGCTGGCCGGTTTTTAATAAGCACAATCTGAGCACACAGAGCATGGTACAATTATTGATATCATGACCACAGTACCTTTTCAGTATGTTTAGTGTATAACAATTACCATGTTAAGACTGAAATATGAACATTTTCTATGTTCAGTTAACTATCAAATCTTTGAGATTAGTAGAACATGTTGACACAATCTCACCTGTGCAATTATAATAGAAGGACCACTATAGGTGATAAGATACAACCAGCGCAATATTCTTTCCTTCACTCTGGGACAGCTTCATTAAGAGTCCCTGTATTTCCAGACCGTCCTGTTAATTCATCGTGACAGAATCTTTTAGGTATTCATAAAACCGACAAAACTATAAATAACTTGACAGTCAAACCTTGCTGCCACAGTTTCCGCTTTCGCAGAAGTGTGACGAGGCACTAATAGACAGCGAAAGGGCAATTGCCTGAACTCCCTACATGGTCTGTAGACATAGCGTGTCCCTGCACTGCATCACACACAATTCAGGCTTGCAGCAACTCGGCTCAACTCGGCAATGCAACGATGGAGGTTTACACACTCCCTACCTGCAATTGAATATTACTCACCAGTCCAGAAAAACGATGGCGATTGGTGCTTCACTGCTAGGCACTGTGGCACACACGCATCCAGAGACAGAGAGGAAACCGATAGTCTTGAGACAATTTGGAGCACGGCAGGAGGCCAGCTACCATGATGGCCCCTCTGCAGGCCTGCCAGGAGATGAGCCAGGGGAGGAGCCATAAAGAGCACAACATGGCTGATCTGGGGAAATCGGGCTGAATGCGCCAGGGTCCGTAACGATGGTGCCACCCCTGCAGGCCACCGCTGTCGGCCACAGGGGGAAGGGGGGAAGGGGGGGTGCCGAACACGGGACTCCCCCTCCCCCTTTCATGATCATTTGGAAATGGGGGGCATCGAACACAGTACACCCCCCCCCCCCTTTCACGGTCACTCGGAAGCAGGGGGTGTCGGCCACAGGACACACCCCTCAACGGCATGACTAATCAGCGGTGGTCGCCAATGGATACCGGAGAGCCCTCCAGTGATGGAGCGAGACCCACGTGGGGTGGCGGCAACTTTGAAAGTGTGCCTTAAAAGGTAACCAAAAATATACTAACTTGTCACTGAACGGAGGGTTACCTTGCCAACAACCGCTTCGGATACAGACTGCCGGTTGCCGCTTCCTTCAATTCTCGCCCGATCGTCTTGGCGCAACTCGTGCACGGGTTCCTGAGGGCTGACTGTCTCCGCGTGTTCCGGTGGATTTCCCCCAAGTGCATCTGGCCCAAAGGACAAGGACAATTTGCACGTCGTTCCCTGCCACTGGAAGTACTCCAGGAACAACTCTGCCAGCTAACTGATCCGGGATTGGTGGTCTGCCCACCTGTCAGACCCCATTAAGCAAGCCAGCCTTTCACATATCCTCACGGCGCATCCACTATAACGCATTCAAAACGGGATGTTTGGATAATGTTTCGCTGTTTTCCTTTCAACCATTAATATACATTGTTTGCTAAGCAGCTGGCACATAATTAGCAGTGATTATCTACTTCTGTATCTTTAATTTGATTATCCCTCTTTATTTTCCTTTTTGCCTTCTTTGAGTTGAACAGGTTTGTTATCCTGTCTTTTGTTCTGGGTTTCACAAATTGGGTTCTACTGGCTGCCATCCCCACTGAATAAATATTGGATACGTGTACATTGATGTGACCCTAAGCTAAGGCCACTATACTACACCCTGAGACTCTATTGGACTTCTGTCAGACTGTATTCATAATCACCATCGGACATGGATGGTACTGTATTCACAGTAGGATACATAGCTCAATAATCTATGTCTGTGAGTACAGCGTGTCTATATACTTAGTTTGGTGTACATTTATCATATTTTGAGTGGTTATACTGGCTTCATGAAATGGACCTTCTAGGAATACTTGATCCTGTGATCAGAATACAAACAGAATCATTCATAAAGTGCTAAATTAAGAAATTGAATTTGCACTGGATTCAATATGTAATGTCTGTGAGTAAAGTATTCATGTTCACACTGAGAAAATTGATAGCTATATAAAGCAGTCCATTTTTTTCTTCCTCCATTACAATATTGTTGCTTTGAAATCTGTCGTCGTAACAGCTGCAGTGCTAAAGAGAGTTATGAAGGTTAATTTTAACTGGCATAATTTCAGTGATATCAGGACTGGGTACAGCATTCATTTGATATAGTGGTAGCTCTGCACTTAATGTGAAGTGAACAAAGGCAATATTACTCACAGTAAACCTTATTAGGTAAAAACACATCTGCTACTAATTAGGCAATAATTTCCAAAACATTATAACTTTGGTATTTGAAAAACAAGCAAGAAAGTTTAGGCCCATTATAAGTTTTTTGCCTCTTCTGTTGGTAACTCACTAGCTGCTACTTTCAGCTAGCAGCAGGCAAGCTGGTTTCAGCAGAAGTCCTTAATGGTGACAGTTTTAAATAAAGTATCTTTGAAAAGCTAACAAATCTATAAATGTATAAACCACTGAATATTGATACCTTTATAAATGAGGAAATAGTGGAGTTAATTTGATTTACTCAAAGCAAGTGACTCTGTGTCACCAGGCGAGTACAGAAACTAAAGCCACTCTCCTAGATTTACCTTGGGTCTTTTGTTCAGGAGCTGGTCGCATTTCTTGTCAGCAGTTGAGAATTGAAAAGGCAAGGGCTGGGGTTGAGGGCTGAGGTCCTTCTCGAACCACAATTGCTCCACCTCTGCTGGACAATGATGTTAAATGCATAGTTGCAATTGTAAAATGTAATTGTCAACTGCAAGACTGTTAAAATAAATAGCAGGCCAGTGTAAATGACAGATCTAGTCAAATATATTGCATGTCGTCCGACATACAACAAGAGTATTTTTAAAGTACATATTTTAGGTGGAGTAGTGCGTTAAGCTAGTATATTTCATCTTCTGCAATATTCCACAATCAGCAAATTTCCCAGTCTTAATGTAAACTTTCCCTTAATGTAAACTAGGATTTAGTACCACGGTCCTCTCTCAGTTTTATTTGGCTTGTTTGCAATAAAAATGTTTTTTTAAATTAAATAAAAAAATACAGAATACTTCTGTTTCAGGCCTTTGGCTCCAGGCCTAAAACTTAAAGGGTTTCAATCAAAATGTGTTCTTAAATTTGACTGGAATCTACATGTTTTGCAACACATACTAAATGCAACACAGTTTTGCTAAATCAGTAATCACCAAAATTAACTTGAAAACTGTGTAAACAAAAACAAAAAACATTTAAAAAAAAAATCATAGTTATGGGCAAACATCGAAGCCTTTGTATTTGCCTACAGAGTAATGGCAAATGGTTATTCAAGTTGACAGTTGAATGAGGTCTGGAATACTGATGCCACCAGTTAGTGTCCCCATATGCCTATAGCTGTTAATGTACTGTCTGCGGAGACAGACATTTGGGCATATTCCTCCCATAATACAATTCAGAAACACTTTTAATGTGTTCAGCATGTGCTTATAAGGGGCAGTGGAGGGTCAGGATAAGAGATTGTGTCGCGCAAAACCCTTTATGTGGATGCAATCAGAGTCTGATTCACTTTCATGGGCGCGGGGCTGAGATAACAAAATAAAAGTTCAACCCTTTACCTGGGTAAGAAAAGATTCCAACAAAAAACCTTTGAGCTGACCAAGGCATATGCTCTACACACACATGCGGGCATGAAGAGTTTTTTTTAAGCCCAAATTAGATCAACCTATTCTCCTATTTCGGAGAATGACATTATAGGGCGTGGAGGGAGAGCTGAACTCCTTTAGTTCAAGGAACTGGACCACACCGAGATCTGCAGCGGATCATCATCTCCTCCACGCCAGGACAGCCACACCTGGCCCGCCCAGTGACCCGTGCAGAATGAATCCATTTGCTTCGCTGTTCTGTAATGGAAAAAACATTCATCCCTTTCTGTCTTCCCGCGATGAAATCCAACGGTGCATTACAATATCCTACATGAAATATTATCAGCGCAGATCTTTAATCTTGAGTAATGCGATCTTGAACGGCAATAAAATATAGACTATGCTGACAAACACGTTTTCATACATTATCTTGAAGTTAGTAAAGCACATTTTTTTACCCCTTTTTCTCCATGATGTGAGTTTGCCTGTTGGGTGCCAGCGGTGTGCCACCTGCGTCCACACAAAGGAACACTGCAGCTGAGGCACTACAGACCACCCACCACCGCACTAGAGCCACAGGTAACTGCCAAAATAAAGGAAACACGAGTAAATGAAGGGTTCTGGCGGCTCTGTTATGGCGCGGGTGTATTTTCCTGCCATGGTTTAGGACCTCTCGACCCTTCATCCTGTGGTGAAGCATTTCTATACTGATGGGAGTGGTCTCTTCCAGGATGACAATGCCCCGTTGTCATCATGAAAATGACGTAAACCATATGCCGTGGTCGTCTCAGTCACCAGATCTCCAACCCAATTGAACACTTATGGGACATTCTGGAGCGGCGCCTAGGATAGTGTTTTACACCATCAACAAAACACCAAATCATGGAATTTCTCGTGGGAGAATGATGTTGCATCCAATACAGGTGTCTCAGACACTTGTGGAATCTATGGGAAGGTGCATTGAAGTACCCTATTAAGACACGCTATGTTGGTGTTTCCTTTGCTTGGGAAGTTACCTGCAGTACTGATGTGAGGAGAGGCGTGTCTCTCACTGACAGCAGCTGGTGTACTGTAAGAGCCTGGTGTACTGCAGATTTCAACATTTTAGAAATGTGTGTTATTTAGAGTGGGATTCAATCTACCATAGAGCATATTTTTTTAATAAAGGAAATCCACCATATTTTTAGTAGCCATCATCATGGTGCGTGCTTGGAGGTGCAGTGCCCTGGTTTCATAGTTCACAGTACATTTAAAGACACTTTCAAGATATTCTTGGGTATACAACAATCTATAGTTTAAGCGGTGACTACATACAACTTCATGGTAAACAGGTCAGTTTAAAATACTGTTCACTTGTGAGACCAGACATATATGGCAGGTGGAATTCGGATTCGTGTTAGTCTTGGGCACGCGCAAAACATGGAAACCGTCAAGTCTACAGCCCTGCGACAGAGTTTCCACTGGTCTCCCATTCTTTCCCCTTTTGTCGCAGTGAATGCAAAGGGTTAAAACCATTTTGCTTGCTCGAAAGGCAACACCGGCTGACTCAGACATCACACCCTCAATGCACTTTTCCAGAGAACCATTGAACACATTAGCAAGAAGCTGTCTTGCTCTCAGGAATGTGGAGAGAAAATCGATCGGCCCACCATTTCTCTGCACGCACTCCTATTCGCTGTCATACTTACAAGCACAGAGAAACACAGAGACAAATACCCATGTGTACACCCATGCATAGACACACACTAACTTACTTACACAGATATGATGCATAAAACCCATGATCACACATGCAGACAAGCACACACATTTAGAGATGATAATCAAGATTTATACCCAACTGTTCACCCAACCCATTTATACCCTATATGGTCATAATCTGTCCGACAACACCTGAAATGAATTCCTTTTTCATTTATATATATATGTGTACAGTTGGTATAAAAAGTATTCACCTCTTTGGCATTTTTCTGACTTCATGGAATCCAATTTAATTGGGGTTTATTGCCAATGATCAACACAACATATTCTATCATTTCAAACACACAAAATAACTCTAAAGCTTTTTCTTAATTAATGACAAATAAAAAACTGATAGTAATTGATTACATAATTATCCACCCCCCTTGCCTTAACACTTGGTAAAAACACCTTTTAGCTGCAATTACAGATGAGTCTATTTGGGTAAGTCTCTACCAGCATTGAACATATGGACATTGCAATTTTCACCCATTCTTCTTGACAAAATTGCTTAAGCTCCATTAGGTTGGATGAGGACCATTGGTGAACAGCCATTTAAAAATCATTCCACAGATTCTCAATGGGATTGAAGTCTGGGCTTTGACTGGGCCACTCCCGGATATTGACTTTTTTGTTTTTAAACCACTGGAATGTGGCTTTTGCTGTATGCTTTGCATCTTTGTCCTGCTGGAATATAAATCTTCTTCCAAGTCCCAGGTCTCTGCATACTACAGCAGGTTTTCCTCCAAGATTTGTTTATATATTACTCCATCCATTTTGCCCTCTATTTTGACAAGTTTCCCAGTCCCTGAAGCAGTGAAGCATTCCCACAGCATTAGGCTCCCACCACCATGTTTCACGATAGGGATAGTGTTCTTGGGATGATGTGCAGTTTAGGCTTGCGCCAAACATAGCACCTAATCTTAGGGAAAAAAGTTAAACCTTCATCTCATCAGACTGCATAATCTTCCTCCCTCCCACATGCCTTTTGGCAAACTATAGATGAGATTGCATGTGAGGTTTCTTCAACAATTGGTTTCTTTTTGCCACCCTCCCATAAAGTGCAGATTTGTGAAGTGCTATTGTTGTCCCATGGACAGTTTCTCCCATGGACGATTGTAACTCTGTTAGAGTTGCCATAGGGATCTTGGTGACCTCCCTAACCAGTACCCTTCTAGCACAATTGCTCAGTTTATGAGGATGACCTGTTCTAGGTAAATTCACAGTTGTGCCATATTTTGTAAATTTCTTTATGATAGACTTAGCGGTTCAAAGTCTTTGAAATCTTCTTATATCCTTCCCCCGATTGTTGCCTTTCAAGAATCTTTTGTTGGATTTGCTTTGAATGGTCTTTGGTCTTCATGATGAAGCTCTTGTTTGGAAATGCACTAACCAATTGTGGGGCCTCTCACAGATGTGTATTTCATTTGAAATTGTACACAAGTGGACACCAATCAAATAATTGTGTGACCTCTGAAGGCAATTGAGTTTATTTAGGTGTGTTTTAGCAAAATGGTGAATACTTATGCAATTCATTATTCTCAGTTTTTTTATTTGTAATTAATTAAGAAAAAGCTTTAGTTGTTGTTTTCGTTATTTTACATTATAGAGTTTAAATTAAATTAAATTAAATCCATTTGGATTCCATGAAGTAAGAAAATAAAATGTGAAAAATGCAAATGGGGGTGGATGCTTTTACCCACTGTGTGTGTGTGTGTGTGTGTGTGTGTGTGTGTGTGTGCGTGTGTAATTATGTGTTCTTACACAAAGTTTGTTTCCAGGACACATATAACCTCATCATGAGGTAAAGGTGGAATAGATCAAATACAATCTGTTGCATGTCAAGAACCAATCTGAGCACTAGTGGGACATGCTCACAGCTCTCAACTCCTGGCTGCCTTTGCAGTTCAGCTGTGTGAGATTTCATTCATTATCCCCAGATTGCCAGCACATGCCACAATTCCACCAGCATCACAACTGTCGAGGAACTGTCACATCAGTGATTTATCAACCAGATCCCTCCTACCACCTGTACAGCCCTCTTTCAGCTCAACTCTCACTTTTTATACATTTAATCACTCGAGGACCTAATCTTCCTCTGATTTATGGACCCCACAAACATGCAAACTTTTCCAGCTGGAACAAAGTTTCAATGTCACTTTTTGGCAAGGGAATGAAAAAAATAATAACAACACATGCATGGTTTCCATAATCAGTGCACGCCGTATTGCCCTGTGCACTACAATTATAGTAAATGATTAGCCCCGTTTCATTCCCTCATTCCTCTATTCTATATCCTCTCTTCTTCTACAGTTTTGTGGTTTACGAACACAAGTAAGCCGACTTGGTGCAGTAGTGCTGCCACCTATGGTCACCAAAAGAAGGCATTTAAATCAATGTGTACCAGTCTCTATGTGGGCTCTCACCTCCACAGTGGTACACATTGATTTCAATGCCTTCTTTTGGTGACCATAGGTGGCAGCACTGCGCCCGGGCGGTTTGCTTGTGTTTATCGATCACAGACAGCAATTTTTTAACATGTAGTCGGAGAAAGTTGATTTTAAATGTTATTGTGTACCCTTCAGAAATTTTAGGACTGCACTAATTATGGATTATGGAGATAACCTCATACCAAATTGGGACCACTTTCCCACTAAGCAGGTATACTGATAACCCCTGCATTGTTTTGCTACAGTATGACTACTTACACTCTGAGAGGCTCTGGAAAAAGAAAAAGTCTTGCCAAAATCGTATTGCCAAGGATCTGGGAGCTGTAGTCACTGTAGGCCAGTAAAGCAATTGATTAAAATGAATAAGAGTTGTGTTATTATCTGTGATGACATGATATGAATATACATACTCACCATGAAGTTCATGATGTGCTTGCTGAGCACATTTTCAGATTTTTGTGCGGCCATTTATATTTCTTGGAAGTGACTGATTTTCCCGTTTGTAGAATAAAAATTTCTTTTCACCTGATCACAGCATTTCAGTTCTCAAGTTTGCTTAGATTAGAGGGTGTGTATGTGTGTGAGTGTGTGTGCATTTGTGTGTGTGTAGGTGGGTTGGATCTCTAGTCATCCTTTTAAATGAAAAGAGAAGGGTTGTTTTAAACATGAAAACATACACTACTGATGTACAGAGCAGAAATGTATTGATCTTATCCCTATTGTTAATGTTTACTGCGCATGCAAAGTTTCAATGGAGATACCCATTGAAATGTTGTTTTTTTAATGTACATTGCAGTGTTTCCATTAATAATGGCATTAGCCAAATGTTTGGCCTAATTGTAATTCGAGATTTTGTACTCTAAAACAACATGTTCTAATTGTACTCCTGCCAACATGTAGAAATACTGGAATCTATTTAATACAATTTTCAATGTATATTGCCATATATTTGAAGGGTGCTTTGCGCTGAATATGATTTGGAATCATACGTGTCTGATTACACAACTGAAGTGGAATGCTAATTATTTATTATTTGTGAATGGTCCCATTTGAACAGTTTGTTTAATGTACTAAGAAAAAAACCCTCTTTACAATCATTGTGCATGCATTGTCAAAACCTACAAACTGCAAAATTGGCAATTTTGTTTCACTTGTATTTTTTAATTAAGAACCACCACCCTGTGTTCGGAACACAAAGATGCGAGCAGAAACATTAACTGTCAGCGGAGACACTCATTGCAGGCCATTACCACCTCGTGCGCAATTAGCGAGGTTTGAATTTATTCCAGCAGTCATTTCTGACAATAGGCACCGGACATTGTTGGGATGCATCTGCATAATTTCCCACTATTCGAAAATAGGAAGCAGTCTGTACTCTATCCCTGGCTGCAGTACCACTGGATTGCACAAACCAGGAAACGTCAAGGGACTCATCTAGAATTAACACTGGAGGGGGGAGTGGGTCAGTCGGTAAAGGCGTTCTCCATGACTGCAGGCTGGACATTTTAGCCAAGGCATCGCGACTCTGAGCCTTGGCTATGTCATTAGCTAACTATGACCAGGAATTCCCCTTTAACGTTTTCACACGCTAACTCGTTGGAACTCTTCAGTTGCCCACCTATCTTTTCCGCTGTCTTTTTCAGGTCTTAGTGGGGCTAAGACTTGCCCATAGCCCTGCACATGGGCCATGGCTCTTTTCAAAAGACTAGGGGCGTTAACCCCAGTGTCCTGGTCATATTTCCACAACAATTGGTCCTCTACATTTGGCCTAATCCTCCCCACCAATTGGCTACACAGTCCCTTGAATTCCCTACCCACTGTGGTTCCCCAGGGTTGTCACTGAAAATGAGAATTGAGTTCTCAGTTGACCTGCCTGGTCAAATAAAAGCAAAAGGTTTCCTCTGTAGGTGAAAAGTTCAGTATAAAATTAACAATTCTTCCTCCAAGGTAACATTCAGGGCTCTCAAATGGTGATTAGACTCATTCATCGGCTCTTCAGTGGCCTCTTCAGCAGTATTCCGTTTCCCGCTCCCTGTGTTATTCCATATTTACAACCTATGATGCATTGAGCTGTCTATTGACCTTGGCAACAGAGTCAAGCTTGAGTCTGATTGCTCCTCAAGTAAGTTTCATTTTCAGCTGTACAAGGATTAAGTGATCTGTCGCATTCTGAGGAATGAGGAAACTCAGTTTTGATCTAGACAGCCAAATAAAGAACCTTTTTTGTTGTTGTTATTTTGTCCGTGGAGGAAAATGCATTATATCATCGTTAAAAAAATAAATGTTGGAGCAGTACGCATAGTTTATTGCCCTTTGTTTTTAAAGGTGCACTAGCTAAATGAATTTATTTATTTGTCAGGGGCATAGTAAAAGCATTGTTACATTGTTAAAAAAACTAACATCAGATGCATTGCATTAAGTGTTTATAGCCAAAGGCTAATTTCCAACACCTGTCCTCAGAAAAACAAAAAACAAAAAACAAAAAATAAATCTAAAAATATAAATAAACAAAACAAAATCATATTAGAATACATCCACTCAATACAGCAAAATAGCAAATAATAGAACAAAACAAAACACAAGAAACTGTTAAATTACATAATGACAACAATCACATCTACTTATACAAAACTATTTTTTAAAAGTTTATAAAGAGTACAAAAGTTCTTAACTATTCCAAAAACATTCAAGCTCTGTTGCATATATTAATAAATCCCATCCTTTGATCATTCAAACTTGGGATGCAGCTTATTAAATCTTGTTGCAATAATTGCATATTTATGGTTCAACATATTACAGTAGATCTCTATCTAGGTATGCTTTTTATTTCAACCATTTCTCTTTTGCCTCTGAGACTTCCTGAAACTTGATGGTAAACAGCTCACATTTTTAACATAGGCACTGTATATAAATGTAAATTAGCTGCTTATTTGTTGCTGTAATTTATTGTTTCCTGTACAGAGGTCGGTGTATCATTCATGGGATGTTCCAGGTGGCAAAACCTGAAGAAACAGGGCCAAGTTACATGAAATGTAGGAAAACATGGGTAGCATTAATATACAATACACCATTTAGCAGATGCTTTTATCCAAAGCAACTTACAGTAGTGAATGCATACATACATGTGGTCCCAGCGGGGATTGAACCCACAACCTAAGCGTTGCCAACGCCGTGCTGTACCTACTGAGCCACACAGAACTACGAAGCATTACTTTGGAATAGTGCTTGTTTAGTTTCTGTGAAACATATTGGTGAAAGTTTAGTTGCTACCAAACTTGGTATCATTTTGATATTGATCATTTCGTATGCAGGCAGATTTTTGTTCATTGTGTTCTTACAGATGTGTTCTTTGCATATGTGAGTAAATGTTTAGCTTTTTTATCGCTGAAACAGTTTTTGTTGACATTTAACTTGCTGCCCCATAGTATATGTTATATTCAATCACAATTTTCATCGCTCTGTGCAAAACTTCAGAAACTAACAAATGTTCGCTTTTCTTTTCAACTGTGAGTATGACTGCGAATGTACTGTTTCAGTTGGATAGGTAGTGTTGTGTTCCAGACAGCCAAAGAAAAACAAACCGTGGATGTTGTTGATACCGATGCCATTTTGTGGAGTAGCCACAATATCGGATATTCCTTGAATGCACTTACAACATTATTTGTATTGAAAACGAGTAATCAAGAATGCTTTGTTTACCCTCCTTAAAATCCCTGTCACCACACTAACTGAGGCCCTTCATCTTCCGATCGACTGAGTTTGAAAACCACGATTTTGCAAGCCTTTGCTGTGCCATTTTCCATACCTTCAAATCCATATTTCCTTCTATCCCTCCATCCTCGTTTGTGGGACATGTTTCCATGATCTTGTTCAGTTACAACACCAAGACACGGTGATTAAAAATGTTTGTGCCGAGAATACAGCACACAGAATACAGCTCACAGTCAAATTAAATATGAGCAGGCGGCTTACAAAGGCATTGAACAATTGAAAAGCATTACTGGGCATGCCCTTAGCAGGGGTACAGGGAGTTTGCGGTCTCAGGATATCAGGTGTCAGACACCACCCACCATATAAAGTAGTAGAATCGGGTACAAAATAAAAGGGGTGCTTTCACTCACCGCACAGCTGCACAAACACTGCGTCAGAGGGCGTGTGTGTTTGCTGGTCCTTTTGTGTCTTTTTATATGTTTTATTTACATACGTTTTATTTTGCAAGAGAGTAGAAGGGCAGGAAAAGCAGGCAGGTGGCAGTAAACAAACTCAATATCAGAAGCTCGGCAAAGGAACATGAAACACCAATCCTTTCTCCTGCAATTTTTATACGTTTTCCATCAATAAATAATTACAAAAATATTACACTCTTGATGGAATACTGAAGGGAAGAAGTTAGGGTAACATTCCATAGAGCAGTCTATGAGGGAAGGAACAACAATTCAGTAGCGGCACTACATTGTTGTAGCCTGCATTTAAGCATCTAAGATGCAGCCTTGACACTTGCGTGAACTATAGCATGCAAGTGTTTTAAATGGAATCAGAAAACTTGAAATTGCACTTTTCTACATCAGTGTATGTGCAATACAAAGCTATAGATAACACTAGATGTCTTATTCAAATACTGAAGGCAAGCACCTTGTCCACGACATTGTATACACTGATTGAACAATGTGTGTTATATCTTATACATTGATTGAATACCTTGATAACAAAAATGTTTCCCACTGATATTTACTGTACCATATTTTTGACATATTTTTGCAGACTAAACTTATTGCCCATAACATTAACATTACAGTAAGAATGTATTACTAACACTAACATTCTCAACAGACTCAATGTATCAAAATAAGATATACATTACAAAGTCTTGTTGTGAAATAACCATTTCTTGGTCAGATATATGCATTGTTTTCTCCTACTGTGGTTCATTAATCATGTATTCTCATGTATACACAGAGCATCCATTCATATGAAATATGGGATTGTTTGAAACTATATTATATACATACTGTATATGTGTGTGTTTAGGGATTGGTTTGGACTGAAGCAGGCTAAAGAAAATAAATAAATAAACATACATAAACGTATTTATTGATGTTATAACACAGACCAATGGTAGCTGTAATCACAATATATAATATATACAATAATCACACAAGTTGTGCTGGCTATCAGATGTAACTGGAATGGACCCTAGGAATCACAGGCATTGTCATCATTGTTAATCAGTTGTTCTCATGTGTCTTTGAATCAAGACCATATTTTCTATGTTTTTGATTATATTGATCTGCTCTATTTCAATAAAGACAGGAGGGTATGTGCATAAGTTTAACCCTGATGGAAATAGAGATACTGTTGATCAGTGATGCATAACGATAAATACTACAATCACAACATCAACATCATCATCACAACATTACCCATTCTTAAGTATATATAACATATTTAATATACTTAACAGTGACCAATACTACATGCATCTGACAAGCCAAGAACTATAGATGTAGATAAATACATCTACATAATACAATAAATCTTTTATTTTGTCCAACACAATATATGCCGTTTATTCATGTGACCTCCAAACTTGAAATGCTGTGTAAATATAAACAAGGTCATATAATTCTTGCTAAAATTCGCACCTCAAAATCACAAGCGGAGTGCCATAGAAGTTCGATTTAATTCCCCCGTAGACTATAAAAGAGAACTTAATGGGCCGAAACGACTTAGCACAGTGCAGCAGCGTGCCATCGGTCTCCTTCTCTTAACATCAATGTTTCATCTGAGCAAACGGGAAATAAAAAAAGTTATAAATACTTCAACGCTATAAATACTTTATTGGCCATCAGTGGAAGTCTTCGCGTTTTTGAAGAGATTTAATAAAACCTAACAAAGTCGGCAAGGTTGAAAATATATCTTTTCAAGAAGAAATAGACTTCTCTCCCAAGAGGAAGCTGTCCCTGTCACTCTCATTGTACATTTTTAGGACTCACATAATCACATTATATACACAGGCATTTATATACAAAATAATAGTTTTGCCGTGTAAAATAATGATAACAATGATTTATTATTGGTATTTGAAAAATATCGAGTTTGTAATGGCAGATTTCATTGAGTAGTTGTTATGAATTCAAACAGTGTCCACGTCCACAATCTCAGTAACACAGTTGATATGTATACAGTTAACATGTTAGCAGCACACACCGGAATTTGACTGGCAGTTTGTGGTACATTAAGATTACCTACATTTTAAAGACCTTAGTATTACTGCAGGGAAATGGTGCACAAGGATTCTTCATTCCTTTTTTTATACTGACAACTTGAGAATCACAGCATGTATGTCAGCCTGGTTGTAGAACCGTAGGCTATTACATGCTATTACAGACCTACTTTTTAGGGTAGTTTACTTATTACCTAATATGTACCTTTTTATATATTCAAACACACATTTGACTAAAAACAACTCAAGATCAGTTTTAAAGCGTTGCTTTAAAAAGTTTGGACGATCAACTAATATCTTGTTATGTTTGACAAAAACCTTTCATGGAAAATCCCCAATTAATGGCGACCCTCCCGCTTCGCATCAATAATTTTCCGTTACACAGACGTGGCTATATTTAGACCATTAAACGGGCGGCTGTGCGGTGAAATAAAAACCAATTTGAAGCAGTTGACTCGCATTGCTGCACCGCGGTGCGTTCCTAAGCTGGAACTCATTGAAAATCTGTCGCTTGGGCTGTATATTTAATACACGCGTGCGTTGTCAAGGTACACTGGGTTCACTTCGACGTATAGGCGGCGTATAGATTGTTCCGCATGAGGCCCAAGATTGCGATTGCGTTTGTTTCCTTTCCGTGTGCCTCGAGCTGCAGATAGATACATGTTTCAGCATCGCGTTACAAGATTTATATCACTCGCAGAGGAAAAGCTTATGCTGTTCCAAACGTACATTTTCAGGAGTGATTTACAGCGCAGCAGTAAGGCTACTGTAAAGGTAGTGAGAGGAGCGCTCGAAGAACATGAAACGCATTCCACGAAGCAGCAGTACGTTATGGATATGGTCATTCTGGCTGCTGTACACTTCTTTAATAACTTCACTTAGCTGCTTCTGTGTAATGTGGATATATTTCAAGAGAGCTCCGGGCTACGCAATCCACATTCAAACCGTTTGCTGCTCAAATGGCTTCACTCCTTACCTTACTGCATAAAGCACACGTGCAACATTAACAATATTACCATGAATACGTATCTAACATAGGTAACTGGTGGTCAGCCTGACACAATAAAGAGGACGCATTTAGACAGTGGTTCATGTTAGCAATACTTGCTCTCTTTGCTCTGTAAACATGAGACAAACTGGCGAGTAAACAGACTGGTTCTCCAGTCGCAATCCCTTCATAAGATATTAACTCACCAGGAGCTAAACACAGGCATACACAAAAAAAGGTTTGAAGTGACAAAATTGTTGCACCTAACATTTTTGCAGTCATCCAAGCAGATTGAAGAACATCTCATAGATTTAAATTGTTCTGTAAATAAATCATAAATGTAACTAATTATGAGTGCTGATAATCTTCTCTCTGGGTTCCAATTGCTGTTAACATCATAATTACCTATTGTTACATTTGAATGGCACAGTGTGATGTCGAGGAGCTTTGTGTATAAACATAATACATTAGCAAAATGAATCATACATTTTAAAAATGAATCAAAATAAGGTAATGCGCATGTCATTTGTGAAATGGTGCTTGAAATCAAGAAAATCCTCAAGAAAATGTCATCAGGTTATTCACCCATAATAAAATGATTTCCTGATATGAATAATATCCATATAAAATATATAGCTGATTTCAACACACAAACATACAGATACTGCCAAAATAATGGAAACACCAACATAAAGTGTCTTAATAGGAAGCTGGGCCACCACAAGCCACCAGAACAGCTTCAACGTGCCTTGATGTAGATTCTACAAGTGTCTGGAACTCTGTAGGAGAGATGTACAAGAAATTCCATAAGTTGGTGTTTTGTTGATGGTGGTGGAAAACAGGTGCCTCAGGTGCCGCTCGAGAATCGTAAGTGTTGAGATCTGGTGACTGAGACGGCCGTGGGATATGGTTTACATTGTTTTTATTCTCATCAAACCATAGAGCAGGGGTGTCAAACTCATTCCAACGAGGGCCGAGTGTATGCAGGTTTCTGTTGTAACCAATGCATTGCAATGCAATCAACAGGTGATTTCAATTAGGTTCCCTCCTTAGTTGAAGAAGTGAGCTAATTAGTGAAATCACCTGGTGTAGTGCATTTGTTGCAACAAAAACCTGCACACACTCTGCCCTCGATGGAATGAGTTTGACACCTGTGCCATTGAGTGAGCACTCGTGCCCTGTGGATGAGGCATTGTCATGCTGGAAGAGACCGCTCCCATCAGGATAGAAATGCTTCACCATAGGATGAAGGTGATCACTCAGAATGGCTTTGTATCTATTTGCGTTTACCTTGATGCAGCAGTCTTCATGCTATAAAAAGATACATTCAGGCTTATATGCAAAGCACTGTTAATTACATTTTGTTACAGTAGATAAATACATGGTCTGCAAAAAACAGTTTACTGGAAAATTCTGATTACAAAGCATTTGCAGCTTTACGCCCCTATTTCAGTGATAATATTCTTTATTCCCTATTTCGCGTATAACACATCTGACAGCCGCGGCATACTTTATGCTACGTCCTTCCTGTCTTGTTCAATAGTTATACAGAGCTGAAACCAGGCCATGCACCCCCAGTAGGTATTTAAACACCTAAATATAAACGTTATCTTGTATTGACCACGTACTGTGTTGATGACTTTGTCATGCCCCTCACACTGTTAATGGATTTGAACATTACAGTGCTGATATTCATAATTGTGGATGTGTTTTAAGACTCAGTCTGTAACCAGTTGTGACAGTAAGATGAGTTTGAGCGTGTGATATCTCGTACGTGGGCACACACGACTGGAGCCTGGCACCCCAGGCGGTCCTAAGAAAATGCGCATATTAATTCCCCCTGTGCAAATTTCTTATGAAACAGTAAATAGGAAAGCTTTGCAAATTTGCACATCAACAAATGAACAATTTAGCATCAATGAATGACTCCCTCTTGAATTAAGGCCACATATTGGGCATGCCTTGCACCTACAAAGTGTGAAGGATATTTGGACAGTCACTAAGGGAATTAAAATTGCAACGGAATGGCTATATGAGTGCAGCTTACAACTCTCAATATTTCTGCCAGAAGTAAAGCCAAACTTGTTTTAGTAATAAGTGGGCAATCAGATCCAACCACAGGGCGTTGATTTACCTATATATAAAACGTCAATATTGAATCTCAGACAGTGTCTTTTTTCCCTTTGACGTACTCATTATTTTTGTTGTTTCAGTTTGAGGAAAAATATAACTGGTTGTGTTAATGAAAACAAGTATACCACTATGACTTTTTATTTTTCAGAATCACATAACCCCATATGGACAGCTAGTATAAATGGCATATCTTTCATTTTTGAGTAAATATGCAATATTCATTGGAAGGAACCACATTGATGTTTGTTACATTGTCCATATCATGCTAATATGATAGCTCCCTTCCATGTATGCACTGTATTTGTATTAACTGTAGCATCTAGCGTCTGTAACTGATTAAAAAATATTTGTTTCCCTTTGTTTCTTTAGTTCAAAATGAGTTTATCTGAGCAATTAGATGCAATTTTGCAGGAAAACTGACTGCTGATAGATTATATATTAGACCAATAGGCGCACTATTGACTTGATGCCATGACTGCATACAAACGGCAGAACCTTGTGAAAAATGCATCTATCAAGATTCTCATGGGTTTCACGATTACATGCGACATTTCCAGTGATAAATGTTGTGCCTTTACATGCTTAACCGTTCTTCCTTGTAACCAATTTGCTGAGTACAGTACTTTAAAATAACAAGACACATTTTTATAGCTGTACCATTTTTTGACGATATAACTAATCCAAGTTACATCCTCTCACATATCTGAGACTCTTATTCTCATAATTCTCTTTGATGTCCATCCTTGTCACTCCTCATTTTCTCCCTCTTGGCTAGGTGGCAATCCACCACGTATGCCCTCTACCTTAAAAATAGTTGCTACCCCTTGACTCCTGAACTTGTTTGATCTATGTCCCTCAATTATGCTGGTGTCCATTTCTCTTCCTTATCCTTTTAGACACTGCTCTCTCCTTTTCCTTTCCGTCTCTCTCTCCAGCCCTTTCTCATTTCCCCCCTTCTCCCCTTCTTGCCATCTCTCTCCCCCTCTCTCTCTCTCCCACTGCCTTTCCCTCCCTCTTTTTCTCTCCCTCTCCTTAGTCTGCCTCTCTCCATTCACATTTTTCTCTTCCTCTCCTCTGTCAGCTTCTCTCTCCCTCCTTTTCTGTTCCCTTTTCTTTCTCTCTCTCTCTCTACCTCTCTCTCGCTCCCCCTCTCCCTTCCTCTGCGGGCGGGGTTGATGATGTGATGTTCTCTGGCTCGATAGCACGCTCAGATAATGACTTCAGTGTTCATTCGCAACCTGCTGTTTAGCTGTCTCCCATCGACAAGCAGAAGTCGGATGGAGCGAAGCAGAACAGGGGGAACCTGAGATGAGGGGGCGAGGCGGGCAACATGGGAAAGAGTATGGAAGCCATGGCAGGGGAATGTCTTTAGGCACAGCTGACAGGCAGGAGAGCATTGCTAATGACATTAAAGTGGGAATTGCAGAGGGTCTCGTGTCCTGTCCAGAGTTTCCGTTATCCGGTAATTGCCGGTTTTTTACCGGGAAAATCTGTTGAAGTCCGACATATTTAAATCTCTCCGGTCATAATGTCCGTTGAAAAAATCCTTCTAAGCACAATTTGAATTGTATTAAAACAGGCTAAAATTTAATTTCCACATATCCTTCTATTAAAAATGAATCTTCATTTTTTTAATGAATGTGTAGGCTATAGGCTAGCCTATGCGATGAACAAAATAATCGTTACATTTGTTTCATTGTTGCGTCACTCTGATAAAGCGCGCGCTCGGATTGAATGCCGTAGCCTGCCTAACCACCATAACGGCAAACAGCGACGAGCGAGAGAGATCAGACATGGCCAAACAAGCAACCCTTAACAAGTACTTTCTGAAACCAACTAATGACAATGATGACGATTAGTCTGAGATACAGTCGGAAGAGGGTTCTCTCTGCAGAACCGAATCAAAACGCAGCGAAGTCGCCTTGGGGAGGACAAGGTCACAAGGCTTATGCGCATTGCAAGCTATGGAGAGACACTTGGCACCTTTGATTTTAAGTGGGCAGCTGCACGCTTCACTGCTGCGAAAAAGCGTAAGAAGTAAAATCATATGAGCCAGCAATAGGTTATTTTTTTGTTTGTTTTCAAATAGTTTTTATTCAATTTTATTTTATCTGAGAAAAGGTCTGTAGTGAACGGAAATTATTTGATTTCAAGTCGGCAGCAGCACGCCGTAATTAAAATGTTATGAGCCAGATAGGCCTACATGTAACTTTTTGTTTGTTTGCAAATAGTTTTTATTCTGTTTTATTTTATCTGAGAATATGTAGGCCTAAAGCTGAAGTAAATTATTTGTGTTTACGTGTTGCCCCAACGAGCGTAATATTTATTTATTTTTAAAATAGCGTTATGCACGTGAGCCTATTGACGGGACTTATTTTATTTGGAATATAATGTATAAGCAAAAGTAGCCTACTTTTCAATAAAAAATATTATAAATCTACATGCCTTGATGATGTCATTCTTTATATAGCCTGCCTATAAATTGTTTTTAAGCTCAATAAACACATTGAAATCTTCCAGGACACGTGGACCGGCACCAATTTTTTCTAACGGAAACTCTGGTCCTGTCGTAACCAGGTGTGATGTTGTGAGGATTTGCTGTTTTTGGAAAATCTTCTGCAAGGTGATAATTTCTCAGAGGACAAATCAGAGGGATGCATTCTGTAATAGGGATGAGTTGTAAATATGCTGCATTGCTCAGCGCAGTTTTTTCTTGTGTAGGACCCATAACACACCGGCCCATACATGGTATATAATGGTGGTGTAAGACCATAAGAACGTAAGAATACATAATGACAAGAATTAGCCATTCATCTGATCTCGGCTCCTCATGTCCTAAACTAGATACACCTTAGATTAGGACATGATGTGCCTAGATGGGCTGAACGTCATTATGTATTTTTATGTTCTTATGTTCTTATACCACCATCCTAAAATGGAGACTGCTACTATGGGCAGGGTTTTGATCCAACCCAAGGGAAAGTGGAAACTGTGGAAACTCTGTCATATTCACACCTTTTTTCTAACATTTCTTATATTTCACCCTAGTTTGACTAAGAAATTCAGCTCCCAATGGCAAGTGTAAGCCCATGCGTAGGCCCCAGGTTCCCATCTCTAATTCCCCTGTCTGCTCTAATTCTCCCTCGATACACATACGCCAACAGAAGCTGGTATTGTTGCAATGTGAGCTGATTCAAAGCTTGAATGTGACAAACGATTTGAGGTTATATATAGGGGTGAGAAGGGCTGAGGCTTTGTGAGCCCCAAATGAGCACCTGCGGTAGTAGTCACATCTCCATCTCCAACTTACAAAAACCCATCGAAAGACTTCATCAGTTCATATCAGAGAGTCACTGTTAATGATGGCCCCACCTGTTTGTGGGATCACAAACTCTCACTCTCTCCCATCACCAGCTATAAATGGGATGGATAAAGTGAACCTCCCGATGGAAAGTGTGGGCCCATCCCTTCGCAGCGGTGTCCTCTTGGCCTGAGTAGGGCCGCACTCTAGCATCTAGAGTCCTGCGAAGTCCGAGCAGCCACTCTTTCCCACTCTGCAATGTGCCCTTCTCTTTTACTCTGCAGGTACAGAGACAGTTCAGGCAGACTGGAGGCGCGCCCGATTGTAAAGAGGAGTCTCTAATGAGCCGTAACGGGGGGGGGGGGCTAACCTGCTGACTGAGCCCTTAATGCCTGGGTGAAGCTATGGCCAATTGTGCTTCACCCTCATGAGACTCCTGACCACAGTCGGCACCGGAAAAATGTGCAAGAAGATCATGGGGCACTCAGTCAGGCGCACCAATCGAGAGCCCAGAGGTTCCGATCTTTTTTCCATTAAACTGGCCGTATGACTTAATCTCAATCACACAACATTTCACAAGCAAATCAGAGGCTCTCCCCCCAAAAAAAAAGGTGACGGTAACACCTGTAACAATTGTAATGTGACCAGGCCTGATTTGATGGAATTGCATCACGTCAATAAGTGGCGGTATCCAGGTAGCCAGGAAGATGGAGGCATTTCCACTACTTGTGGCTTCTGCTCATAGAGACACGTGTAAATTGTCCTTCAGCTCCGCCAGGTTACTGGTCCATTCTGGCGGAGATGCTGCAGTCTTTCCACTCCCCTCTGCCCTGGGCTTGTGGTAAAATAGGCATATTCGGCTTCGATTGCCTTTCCCTAATGCAGGGGGCTCCTTGAAGGGCAAGGCTAAGAGCCATGCAAACATGGCACAGCCTCCTGCATTATATCATAAATAATTTACCTTTAGAGCTCTCCTGACGGAAAAAAAGAAGAAGAAGATTTCGCCTTTAATGAAACGCAGTAGCTCATTCAAAAGATGTTCTGAAGCAAATATTAAACCCGACGTCGTCGGCTATTTGAAATTAATGTGCTGTAAATTCACGTTCGCAAATGCTTTTTTAAATAGAGCGGGGCGTGCGAGCTTCGCAGAGGATGTCAAGCAATAGAGTTGGTCGGGCTATTTAAGATTCAATTGATTCTCTATTCGAAGCGCTCAGATCAGTCCCATGTGAGAAATGTTGCTATGTGGGTGTTACTGCACGCTCGTTATAGCCCGGTTCCAGCCACAGTTTGTCAGGAATCCTTTAGCGATGTCAGGGCGTACGCACCGTACCTCGGGGTCGACAGGAGTAAGGAGACAAGCATGGTGAAGCTGTAATCCTGCCGTGAGAATAGAATGAAGCTGTCAGGGTTCACAGACACCAGGGGTCCCCTAAAGTGAGTGTGTAACGTGGCATCCTGTTCTCTGCTCTAGTGCTCCCTAGATACATATCCTCCCTATCGCCAGAAGCTGGTACTGTTTAAGCGTGAGTTGATTCAAAGCTTGAATGTGACAAAAGGTTATAAATAGGATTGAGAAAGGGTGAGGCCCCCAAATAACCAGGGTGGTAGTCACATGCTGATCACCAACTTACAAGAACCAATCAAAAGACTTCATATCAGAGTAACTGTTACCACACGATGGTCCCACCCACTTCTCACTCTCCCATTGTTAGCTATACATGGGATGGATAAAATATTATCACTTATAATTAATGGAAAATAAAAGCCTTTTTTTTTAAACCTTTTTTCCTCCTTTCTTCTTGTCTAATTACTTATTCTCCTCAATATTGCATATATGCAGTATAAAATGGACCGATTAATTCTAATCAGATTGTCTTGCTGCAGGGGACACACCACTATTTTAATGTAATCTATAATTGACATAATATATATTTTTTATTGTCTTGATAGACTACAAGCCTGTATGTATTCCATACTTGCGGTTGACTCCAATGTGATTACAACGTAAATTCCTCTGCATTCTACTGAAATGTGACGATAGTGTAGATTTCTTTTTTATATTTTCCTATTTTCTCCAAATTTGAAATGCCAAATTAGTGTGTGTTTGTGCTATTCGCTGCAACCTCCCCTGCCAATTCGGGAGAGTGCACAAGCATGTGCTCTCCTCCGAAACACATGATGTCAAGACGTTGCTTCTTTTCACTCTGCAGTTCACCAGCTTGCACAGACATTGAGTCGGATAAGGGCATAATGCACAGAAATACACATCCATGTGAAATTGGCACTTTGTACTTAAGAGTGTGCATGTTCCCTATTGAGCATTTTCTATAAAAAATAGAAAAACAACTCACAATCACTTTTTCAGTGTGGGATATTTGCAATAGCATTTTCAATAAGACAAAATACAGTTTTCCACTGTATGCTCTATCATGAATATCTTTTTAATAAATGTAAACATCACCTGTTGGCTACCTTTCTTTTCGAATGAATTGAGGGTGGTGTGTGCGTGCATGTCTTTAAAAGCTTAGCTTCACAGTGTTATCACATTCTTAATTGTACACGACTTATCTCTCAACATTAATAAACCCTCAAGTCTTAATTTAATTTGCATATCTAATAAGAGCTTCAGGTTTTCAAAAAAGAAAAGAAAAAAAAGTGTTTGAACATGAACCCTGGAGAAAGTGGTTAGTTGAATGTACTAAACACACACAAGGAAATGTCCCTCTCAGGGTAAATATATAAATGCTTGGTGTGTACAATGGTTATTAGATGGCTGTTCTCAGAAGAAGGTCTATTGTGATAAAGGTGAAAAATGGATGTTTGGAACAAAAATGTAAAATTCAATGCTGCACCTTTTTCCCCCCAGGTGTCCAATATAAGTTCCATGTAAGTTCTTGTTCTAGAAACACTTCAATGCTTTTGCTGCTCTTTACATTTCCATTACAAATATGTTTTTTCTCCTCTTAGTTTAATACTAAGCACCCACCACACTATTCCCCAACCTCCAACAAATTAGGCTTTTGTACTCTTAATCTGCCAGGTTTTTTCTCCGTCTATGTCCAAATAATAATGTATGCATTCGTTCTAGGGCCAAAAATGACTTCCAATTTTAATACAATTCTTAATTATAAGTGCTGAAAGACATCAGGTCATTGCCAATTGGGTATTTCAAATGTTGAGTCATATTCAATACTGTTTAATTGACTTGGACAGAGGATGAAAACAGCTGCAGTTGCAGGATATTCTCCAACTCACTTCACAGATTTTTCACTTTGCTGTTACTTAAAATGTAGAGTCCTCAATTTGCTGGAAGATACAGACATCGATGTCACGCAAAAATCTTGTATGTCAACTTTTTTTACACACAGATGTCATCCAATTCTGTGTACTGTACATGTCGTACATCTCAAAAACAACTATTAAAGCTGTGATGGCGAATATAAAAACAAAAAGTTTTAATATGCGCACAAGATAATGTTTACAAAACATATTTCTCACTCACTTCTAACTTCATTCTTTTTTGAATATGTTTGAAAAAATGGAACTGAACTGATTTAAAAAATATAAGATTTGAGTTCAGTTCAGTTCTTGGGGAAAAATGTAATACCACAAACAACTAGTAAAAAATGTAAATAAAGTCCTGTGGTGCACTAGGAACAACTTGCTGCCCAGATACGTGTAAATGTAGCACAATGAGAGATGAGGACAATTGTATTTTCATGAGGATTCCTGGGTGACTGCAGTCCAGCACATTTGAGACGAGGGGTTCCACCAAGCCTTATGGGAATGGCAGGGGGTTGGCACCACCCTCCACTTGGAGCCATATTCTCCCACTCTGGGTAAAACTGTGCAGCGCGGATGAGGAGTGCATGTGAGTTCACTGCAGAAGGTGACATCACTCCCGAGAGTCAGGGAAAGAGTGTGATTGGTTCCCTGCGCTATGTTTTTTAGCTCACTGAGCTAATCCTGTCTCTTGTCGAAAGCTGTGCCGTGCGTATACAAGTTTGATTAACTTCTCAGGCCACCGATGTTTGAATTGCAGGAGGAATCGTTAACAGCCAGAGCAGGTGTCATGACATGGACATATTGCAATTTGGCTTAGGTGAGCTTGACTGTACACTGTATCATTTGGTGTTGATTGATAACCAGTTTGTGAGACCGGTGTCAACTGCAAAGATAGTTTGGCCTTAACTTTCGACAAGAAATTTAGGACATTTTTTAGAGCTGAGGGCATAAGTAGAGCTGTGAACAAACCCCAAATACATCATACGTACCTTTATCATGACCATATTTGGTGCGGGCACCGCTGAAGGGAATAATGGCAGGGATAATACCTTTAAAGGTGGACAGATTCGGAATTATTTGAGGACAGTTGAGGCTGTCAGCAGAAGCTGTTCTCTGTGCAGCATAATATGCTTTGCTTCATTTCTATCTTAGTTGAGGGCATTTGCTTGACAGTGGGGTGGCTATCAGACACACTATCTAAGACAGCAATTGATTTGCAAAGTCTTTGGAGATGCCAGCTGAGATTAGAAGCTTTACTGGCCCCTTATCATTTATGGTTTAAAGATTTGAAGGTGGTCCCACCCTGCCTTTTTTTTGGCCCTTTTGTGCACATAATCTTCAGTTGTATATATGCACCACAAAACTGAGCTGCGAGGTACCGAACTGGAACATTCTGTAAATTTACCTCAAGGCATGGAATCCGAGCTGGCCCACTACCTCTCAGGGGCTGGTCCAATCAGGAGAGACCCCTGATTACTCCCCTGCATGGGTTTGGCTAATCAGGAGAGGTCCAAGTTACTCTGTCTCACAGACCGGTCAATTAGGAGAGGCCAACGTTTAGTCTTTCAAAAGGGCAAGTCCAATCAAGAGAGGCCAAATGTTACTCTGTTGCAAGGGCTAGTCCAATCAGGAGAGGCCCCAGGGTACTCCCTTGCATGCAAATCCACCCATACTTGCTTCCTTTTGGAAGCAAGTATGAGTTTGTGCCAAATTACACAAAATGTGGTGTAATTAAACCACAGTTGTGGTTTAAACAGAGTTTCCAGTCTCTGTTAAGGATCTCAACATGTTGATCTCCTCAATAGGGCCTTGGGAAGAAAATATTCTCTGGACTCTGGAGAGTTAATGCAGAAGGAACATGGAGAAAGAAAAAGTTAATCTGTTATCAAATTTTCTGGTCAAACCACCTTATAGATGGAATTTACAGTTATAGCTAAGCTATAGCTGGAGAAACAGCATGAAGAATGATGGCGAAGCTCATTGGTCGTCCATGCCGTTAAATCTGGAAGTTAAGTGGCAGGCTGTGTGAAAGGATCCTTAACAAGGTTAAAGGAGGCTAGAGGGAGAGGTTGGCTCATATCAAAGTCACATAAATTATGGCACTGACATTCTCATCAAGGGTTTCCATTTGGCAAGGCAACAATCCATGCAATTCAGCTATCATTCTTACATTACCGTTAGCAGCCCTGGTTTTAGGGATGGTCAAAGGGGCCTACCCCGCTCCCAAGAGGGTCTATCAAGAATAGTATCATTAGCACTGTTTTTATTGTAGCAAATTTTGCATATGGTACAAGTTTAAATACTTTTTCATTTTAATGGAAACTTAACTCTCAGAGCACCACGATGAGTCATTAAGCTGTGAGTTTTCACAAGTGACCTGAGTTGGAGGTCCACTCTCAGGAATAAGATAATGAGAAGCACAGAACACCAGAACAAACCTAATGGGACTGGAAAGCTACTTTGAAAGTTGATATCCAATGCAGCGCAATAGTTTTGAAATGAAGGAGTTCCTGACGTTTATAATTTATTGATTTAATCAATATTTAAAAAGTAATTTTAGTTCTGCAAAGCGATGCAAAAACTGAATCATGTAGTGCAGGCTCTAGCCATTACAGTGGTCCCAGTCTGTTAATTTGATATTACAGTATAAGACTGTAATTGTAGTCTCTGTAGATTTTAGCAGCTTTCCCGAAACCATCTCAGATAATGGCTTGCTCATATATCACTGTACTCTTTGCGATATTGGAATCTTGATCTTATCCCACACTCTGGACAACTGCACAGTGTTGTGTGTTTGACTTGTGATCTTGTGAGTCCCGTTTTTATATGCCTACAAAACACCTTTTGTACTCAGCCTAGGGCCATTTCGTGCCATGAATTAGAGGATATTTTTAGGTTACTGTCAGTAACATATCTCCCCATTTGTGGGGGTGGAGTGCAATGTGAATGCGATCAAATTCTCTGAATGGACACAGATATGCTACAATGATTTTTCTGTATGTCGCATGGATGCACATGCCCCCATCTGTATTATCATCACAGAAGTGGTCTCAGATAATGTACCAGCAGTTTATTGTGTGACATAGCACGTACAGCTTTGGGGAAGGAAGAGAACAGGTTGTGGCTTTTTCCCTGTTGTTGGGTTTGATGATGGAACACTTTAAAGGTTTTTGTTTTAAGTGTCTTATTTATTTATTTAACGTGTATTTAACCAGGAAGTCCCAGCAAGATGAAAATCTCTTTTTAAAGGGAGGCCCGGCTAAGAAAGCAGCAGCCATCAACACAGAGCATTTTTCACTTATTAAAATGCAATACAATACAGTACAACAACATTACACAACGTTATGATCCGGGCCTACAAGAAACATTTACACTCCTCTTGAAGGGAGACTTGTACCAGGGTCTCAAAGTCACCGAGGGACACCAGTACATCAAAGTGGAGCGTGGTTTGCAGATTATTCCAAGCCTTTGGTGCACAGTATGAAAAGGCATTCTTACCCAGCTCAGTCGCAGCCCTGGGGACATGAAGTGATAGCCGTCTAGTAGACCGTGCCTCGTAAGTTCTGTTGGTGAAGGACAGAAGTCTACAGCGGTAAAGAGGGAGTTTGCCAAAACTGGCTTTATAGATTAACTTGTACCAGTGTAGCTGTCTTTGTGCATTGAGTGAGGTCTAACCCACAATTTGATATAGGGTGCAGTGATGAGTAAGTGACTTAGCATTTGTAATGAAACATAGAGAGGCATGATAGACTCTAACCTGTGCAATACCGAGGCTGCTGCATGCAAGCCGCCATAATCAATGACAGATAGAAAGGAGGCCTGGACCAGTTTTCTCCTGGCTTCAAATGGGAAACAAGACTTATTTCAAAAATAGAATCCTAACTTCAATTTAAGTTTCATAATCAGATTGTCAGTGTGGGTTTTGTAGGAAAGCTTCTCTTTCAACCATACGTCTAAATATTTGTAGCATGACACTTTTTCAATAGGTGCGCCTCTAGATGTGTGAATGCTAATCTTCTCTGGTTCAGATCGAGCTCGAGTGAAAGTCATGAATTTTGTTGTATGCATATTCAAGACTAATTTAAGACGATGCAAAGAGGCCTGTAAGATCTGAAGGGCAGCCAGGAGCTCATTTCTGACTTGAACCAGTGAAGAAGAATTTTACCACCATGTTTTAATAATGGGTGAACATATGCAGATTTCCAAACTTTGCGTATGGAATTTGTTGAGAGGCTTAAATGAAAAATATGAGCCATGGGCTCAGCAATAATAATCTCTGCAGTCTTTAAAAGATGTGGATCTAAATGATCTGGTCCTGCAGATTTTTTCAGGTCTATGCCCTTTAAAACTTTATAGACCTCATCACAATAAACATGCCTAGAGTTAAACGGGTTTACATGCAGGCCTGTATTAGAGCCCTTCGCAAAACGACTTGCGTTCGAGCCAAAAAGCCCTTCATTCGTAAAAAAAAAACGAACTTGTTAAAACCTTCCGAAGTATCGGCTTTATCTTTCACAACAACAGAATCCATCACTAAATGGTCAGAGAGACTGGAGGATATATTGTGGCCTCTAACTGATTTAGTTCATTAGATCAGAATGTGTCAACATCCTGCACTGTCTGAGCATTAACATTTGACGTGCGAGTGCAGAGTCTGTGAGCCTGTTTCTCTGGCGACGCCTCAAGCTTTAATTCTAGACTCTTTATTTGAACAAGATTTAAAGGAAACTAATCCCCGTTTATCTCATGAATATGTAGAGCCAATTCCGTCACTTCTTTCAAAACACAATTTTATCATTCCTCTATGGCTTAACTTAACTCTTTAGATTTGTGTGATCTTGTCTAAAGTGATATAAGGATTTCAATTTTAATCCATTAGACACACAGGCTCTTATCAGCCCTCTGTTTAATCGCCGGTCCTTGAACCAGTGGCTGTGTACCATCCCCATACACTTTTCCATTTGCACTCAGAGTCATTGGGCCTTTGAGCCCTCTGACCCGTTGGCTTTCTGTTTCTCAGGTTTTTAGTAATGTCCCCTGAACGTGGCTGCCAGCTATTGATTGAACCATAGCATTTCTGTGCATAGTCCAGTTGTTTCTTCTAACTGGGAAATTACAATGAACTCTTTCATCTTCTATATATATATATATGTATATTTTCTTTCATTTGTTTCTGATTTTCCAGGAGTTTTTCTATCTATATATATATATATATATATATATATATATATATATATATATATATATATGATTTTTGTAGCATATAGTTGCATACCTGCTTGAGATAATACCTTTTCTCCCATCACTGCTGATATTTGCCGATTTTTTTCAAACATCATAGTGAGGTCACATTAAAATAATAAGAACATAATGGTTGGCTTCATGGTAAAACTTCTATTTGAGCCCACACCTACAACCAGAGTCAGAATTCAGAGTAGGAATTTATATGTGTCGACATAAAACCTCAAAACCATCACAACCTTGAAAAGATTACTCAAGGTTAGGCCGTAATTTATGGAAAATGCTTGGTCTTGTTTTTCCTTTACCACATCTTTTTAGATGTTAGCAGCTGTATAGATTAAAAGTGATCTAGAGCTCAACCCAGCTAGCCAAATAACTTTTTTTAGGTTGTGGGAAACTGTGTCCGCACAACCTTACTCTAAACAGGGATAAAAAAGTTTAAATAACTGTGTGCTGGCTGGGAGTAAATTTGACTTGGACTTTGTGTTATTAGAATTATTCAGCATTCTCTCAAGAGCCAAATAATAGAGAATGATGGGGTGGTATTCACCAGTGGACAGGAATTGCATGTTATGATGATAGAATTCTCAGCTGCATGCTTAAAGTACCGAAGTTATGGTATATTGCAAGGGATAACAACTAAAAAACGGAATAAATCAATACAGATGAGAAATTATAACAATGTCCAGAGAGACATACAATCCCAGGGCCCCTGGCTACAATGTTTTGAAAAATTGTGGATAAATATAATTCTCAGTACAATAGTGATGACCTTGAACCCCAGCTCCTCGCATATTGTCCATCACTGGAGAATGCTACACCAGTGGCACACTGAATCTTGGCAGTGTCCATTTGCACACATGGAGAGCATAAAATCCAAATCTGAATCTGAGAAAGTGAAAAGAGAAAGAAATATAAATAATAATGTATATCTCCTTTGGGCAGTCTGTTTAAGTTGCACCTCATTGGTCCAAGAAAGGTTTGAGTTTTCTCCTCTGGAGAAAGCAGTGAGAATTAGAATGTAAAGCAATCATTGAATACTTAAGGAACACTGCCTCTGTAAATAAATTTTCCTGCTTGGTTTCAGAAAGGTTTTATGTTTTTTTATGGAAATGTTTTCTTTTTTGTATCACTCCCACTGTTGAGATTTCGCATGGCACAAGGCACACAGCACAGGGTTGCAGGACTTGCTTAATTAAAAAAAGAAAGAAAGAACAAAAGACTGCAATAAATTATGTTTCTTTAGATGTGTGTGTTTGTGGGGTTTTCATTTTCAGTCCCTCAGCTGAAAAGTTACCTCAGTCTCTAGCTTCACAATTTCCATTTTTAACAGTGTTTAAAAAAAGCCTGCTGATACTACATGAATCACCCGACTATGAGAGAAGAGATTAAGTGAATGGACTGCATTTTCCCGTGTCAGAAGTGAAGGCTATAAATGAAATATAAATACCCTTGCTTCAAAATAAGCCTTTTAGATTTTGGCAGAATGAACCCTCTGGATCTTTTGGAACAGTTTGGAATGTCAGGAAAATGCACTCCGCACCATAACAGAGCCGCCAGGGCCCATCATTTACTCACGGTTTCCTTTATTTTGATACCTTGTCTTCCTGTACATTTAGACCACAGTTTGGATGAATACTCATTTCAGATTGGCTGGCAGTGAGAAGGATTTACCATGCATATACTTGAAAAAAATCCTTCTCACTTCTAAAACAAGTTCAATTTTAATTTTAAAACACACTCACTGCATAAACAAGGATCAACTTTACTTCAGCACCGGAACATCTTATTTGTAAGATCAGGATTCCAAAATGGACACAGCAGCTCATCTGCAGATCTGTCAAGTTACAGAAATGTATGTTCAGACTATCGATCAGAAAGCCTGTGCAATGTGCACAGCAACAGAACTCATTTGCTTAGATGAAAAGACTGCAATAACGTAGTGGAATTGTTTTCCAACGTACCCAGAACTATATCTTGCTAGTTAGCCAGCCAGCTCCTATAACTGCGTTTTTCAGCAAATTTACGCCGAGTGCCACACCAACTTGGGTTGTGTCATATTAACTAACAAAACTTAACTAACATAACTTGAAACCATTAAATAATTAAATGTTACACTAAATGTTGTAGGGTGCTATCCCACTAGAAATTCTAATATAGTTCACGGCACAATGTAAGGCTTGTTAATTCCCAACACGGTAGCAGCGAAAAATACAAGTATTCTTAGGTTTTGTATATCAGTCTCATAAAATATACTTAACTATCAAATTGGAATTTCAATTAGTAATTAAATGAATAATTGCAAGTAAATTACAATATTAATAGTTAATTTATCTTAATCAGATCACAACATTATATATTTAGTTAATAACAAAGCTATAACATTGATCACCTAACCAAGGGGTTGAAGGCATCAAGGAGTTCTTTACTAGAAGAGGTTGGCTCAATTCAATACAAGTGCAACCTTAAAGAAGACAACCATGTAGAAAAATAATATGACATTTATTGAACATAATGTATGAAATGAGCAAAGCACAATTCAATACATTAATGAGCAACACTATGTGTGAATGGGTGTATGTATCTCTATGTGTGTGCGGCGTCTCTGTGCGCAAACGTGTGCGTGTGTGTGTGTGTGTTCTCTAGCGTGTGCGTGGATCGCGCACATGTGCGTGCATGCTTTAACCACGTGGGGATCGAGAACAAAGAAACAAGATGGAGAAACAAGATGGAGGGAAGTTTGAAACTAGGTTGTAACCAAGGTGAAATAAAAATGGCGCCTACTGCGCACACCAGAATAACTGTGGAGTTACTGCGTATTTTGAGATCGGAATGCCGGGTTAGTAGATAACAATACATGCAAGACCTGGGTTTATGTGTGGTGCATTTTATCACTAACACAGGCAGTCAGTGAGCAGCTATGCTAGCTACAAAAACAATGGTAAAAGCTATTGTACACAGTCATAAACTATGATACATTACAGTAGTACAGTACTAACAGTTTGTACAGTCAGTACAGAACAAACAGTTAGTTGCTAATTGCTATGCCCAGATTATTACAGCCTTACTATTGTTTCATTTGCTCAGCGGTCGGCGGGGTTCCATGGGAATCTGGTCGCGACGTCTTCGGGGCTGATGTCTTTGCGGTGTGTCTCGCAAATGTTCACGGTTGAAGTGAAGTCTCTGATGAGTTTTCCAGGGCGCGAAGTTGATTATCGGAGATGAGTTTTGAATGAAGGGAGCTGGCCGCTTCTGTGTTCACTCAAATGTCCGATATTGTTAACTGTATTCTTTCACAGCTCTTCAGAAATTAGCGTTGCTTGCAGCTAAATTTGTGGAATCAGCACTCTGTGGATTCGGCTGCTGTTCAGAGAACATGTCTCATGCGTGTCTTCACAGGCCTCTTGTTAGGCGCTGGTGAGGGAGAGCGACGCGAGGTCCTGGTGATGGAAGGAAACAGAGCAGGGAAAAACCCATGGGACAGAGAGAGGGACAGAGAGCGTTCTCTGATTTTATATGTTGCATTGAGGTACGCATTCCCGTTTTTACAGTATTGTCACTGTACGTGGAAATGCGATCCTAGGAGGTGGGACTGAATGACGTCACCGGGATTCCCTCGTGCTTTGTAAAACTGGATGCGTGGTGGAGGAATGTTAAGCACTCAAAATTATATTAATTGAAATGGCATTTCAAACATATAACTTTATGTGGAATGTGCAGTCCCTACAATGTGTTTAGCTAGCAATGGCTAGCTAAGTTAGTTAACAAGCTAGCTAGGCAGATGTTTTGTATACTATTAGCCAGACACATTAGCAAGCTATGTAATATATTCATAGCAAGTGCACTAGCTGACTACTTCCAACTTTTTCAACTACGGGACAATAAGTCCTACCAATACGGATAGATAGCTTGCATTATGTATTGTTAGGTAACTTGACTAGTCTAACTAATTTAACTCACTATGATAACGTAATGTACTTTGTGTTTTTCTGGCTGGTATTTTTGGCCCAATGCTGCCATGCAGTATGCAAGTAATGTACGCTTCATCTCTTCCTGAAGCAGGGCATGTGAGGAACTACATTTCTTGGCAGATTTACACATGGCAAAATATTATTATACTATTATTACTTGGTAATGGTTTGAATTGTTATACCCTTTGCAGTTAAATGTTCTTTTGTGGCAAGTAGTCATGGTTTATACAGAATAAACCACTCCAAGCCACATCAAAGCAACATTCAAGAAAATTGAATAAAAAATTGAATCTTGGATTCCTCAATATATATATATACTGTATATATACTGCAGGAATCAAGCTCATTATTTGCACCTAGTTGCATTAAATTGATCATTTCCGAAGTACACTTTACCTTCCTTGATAGTCTACAAGGAGAGTTAATTGTAGACAGGATTTATATAGGACCATAATGAAGTAGGTACTGTACTGTTCTGTGTCTGGAATAATTATTATTAATATTATATGTGAAGGATGAGCCTTCACCTATCTTTTAAAATGCACGTCGTTGGCTAGGCTTGTCAAGTTGGCTAAGTGCCAAATGTTTAGATTTGTCAAACCATTTTAATTGGGATGGATGTTAATTGAATAATTGTAGGTTTGTCAAATGTGCAGGATCTTCATTGTGTTCAATTTACAAATCTCTCAAAAGTTGATCTTCCCAGGGGTGTCAAACTCATTCCGATGGCTGAGTGTGTGCAGGTTTCTGTTGCAATCAATGCACTACACCAGGTGATTTCAATTAGGTCCCTCCCTTGAAGAAGAAGAAGTGAGCTAATTAGTGAAATCACCTGGTGTAGTGCATTGGTTGCAACAAAAACCTGCATACACTCTGCCCTCGATGGAATGAGTTTGACACCTGTGATCTACACCAACCATTTCATTTGACTGATTGTGTTTGTAATTGACTGTGATTGTGAGCATATGACAGAACCAGTGAGCATTAAACCTCACGAGTTCCACCTGAGCCAATTTAGGGTATTTAAGTGCAGGTGTGTGGCTACTGCAGGTGAACCAATTTGAGTCTTGACATGGTATGCATATGGGCAGTGTATCGGCTGCTTTTGTTCTAGTTTAGGATTCCTTTTTAAATAAATAGTTTGTATTTTTATAAAGAGGCTCCTTCTCTGTTTCTATGGCTGGTGCATTGTCACACGATGGCTTGTTTTTTTCAGTTCTCCAATACTGAAGAGATAGACTGTTTCAATTAAAATGTGTGCCTAATGACTTCTACTCACAGTATCAACCAAATGGGTATTTTAGGAAAAAATTATAAATAATAAACTGTGGTCCTTATGATGTGCTTCATGGAGGGTTGTGATCACTTTTTAGTACTTATTTTTTTATGGCCCAGATATTCACATTCTATGGCTGTTTCCTTAACACTTGCCGATGTGTGTATGTCACAGATTACTCATCTCTGCTGGTCATCCCTGCTGTTGACTGCAATCAAGGCACAAGGCTTCCATGAGCTGAGATATCTGTTTATTCGCTTGTTCGCTGTTGCCAAGACATATGCAGGCTCCTAACATATTAATCATTATTAATACAGTACACTGTACAGGGAAGATTACAGCATGCCGTTGAATTATGTGCAATAATTAAACTTCCCTCGAGAGAGAAAGTGTAATATATATGTCGCAGAATAGCACACGATCCTATTTTTTGTTTGTTGGAATGTTGCCATCATCAAAGCCTCTAACAATTTCATATTCTAATGTCTGGAATCTAGATCCATTCTATTACTAGATGGCCCCTGTTTAGCTACTGCACTGCGGAGGAAAAAAGACAGTTATCACGTTTCATTATAAGTGGTGTATGTTTGATAATGTGTCTTTGTGCGTTGGCAGATGTCAGCGAAACATTCGCAGTGCTGATAATGTGGATAGCAGACCGCAGGAGTAGCACTAGATATGTTGACGCCTTGTAGCAAAGTGTTTCCTGGTGGCTCACCACATTGAATGCAGTCTCAGATATATTTCCATTCAACAGGAGGCAACCTTCACCCAGGGTTCCTTACAGATATTCAGTATTTGATACAGCAGGTATTTTACTATTGTCACAATATTACATTCCCACAAATGGAATAAAATGGAAGCATAATTCAAATGTAAAAAATCGGGAGCATTTTAAACTGTGTAAAATAATTTGGGTCACTATAGAAAAACTCATATGGCCTACAGACTAAATGAGATACGAAAGGCAGAAAAAGTATAGCATACAGTATGGAGAAAACGGTATAATTTTTAAAAGCAGTATCTTTCAGCTACATCGCTTATGTTGCTAAAGTTTCTTTGTGAACCCAGGAATAGGCCATGATCAGTATTATACTGTGTATATTTGGATTGTCAAATCTCTCCCTTTTTGAGAGTCCCGGAACAAGATGACCTAATTTATCGGAGCGAACCAAGACACAATGCAGTCAGATAGCAAGCAGACCATGAATAAACAGGCCTCCCATGGCTGCCTTGCATCTGTGTACAAACTCCTGACCATTATGCGAATGCGACGCGCAGTAAATCCACCGTGTCTTTCTTCTCTGCATGACAGCAACATGTCCGCCTTTCCCTCAGGACTCAACCAAAACAAATTATATCAAGAAGGGGAATAATCAGTCTCTAAAAAGATTTAACAACTCGCCTTTGTCACCTTTCTCTTGCCTGGTTCATTGCAAAGGTCAGAGGTCGGCCTTTCGTAACCGGAATGGAGAATACTTACGGGCCTCGGTGACAGTGAGCAGTAAATAACCTTGTTATCTTCACGAGACACACCCGCACACACACACCCACGTGCTCTTCCCCCTCAAACACGCACCCCTCAGCAGCACTCGCAATGTAACCTCCAAGGCTGTGGTAATACATATCGCTAACCTATCGATCGAGTGCCACTGGAACATGAATCCTTCTCAGCCACGCTCTCTGCTTACAAAGTTTCTCTTCACTCGAGTGTTTTTAATTCTGTGTAATCAGTTAAAAAATCTATCCCTTCCCATGAGTGCCCTGATTTGAAAAAAATGTGAGTGATTGCACTGTCAGACTTTTGTCACTGGAATCAAATTATTAATTTACTGAACATCATCATTCAGAAGCCTTTCGCAAAGCTTTCTATAAATGCACACCAGCCACTGTCTGCTATGTGCTATGTGTACTTCATGAAGAACTAGCTAAACCTAGTGTTACAATTGCTATTCTCAATGCACGTTCAATGCCGTGTACTGTATGTTCCATTGTTATCCCTTCATGGTCATTTTGATTTCCCTGACAGCGCACAGCTGAATGTGCTGGGAAAATACCTCCCATCGCAAACAGAAGTGAGCTGTCAACATTGTTTAATGTATTAAAACATACACCTTTAATGACTAAAATATCTGCTTGCAAAGAAAGAAGGGTATACTAGGTTTCATATGTTGTCATCTTTATTATCTGTTGCTCATATGCTTACAGCAAAAACCCTCTTTGTATCAATATTGTTCTGTGCTTGTGAACCTATACAAACATGTCAAGATATTAGTTGACAATACCTTACATCTACCTGCTATCAATCAATAAATCAAACATTTCAATGATATATGTACCACACTATTGCTCACATGGGTGTACCTACACAATGAGTTGACTGAGAGACCATTACTCATGGTACCGTAACGTGTGCAAGCGTTTACAGTGGGTCTGGCTGGCCGGGCGGCGAGCCAGCATCCGAAGGTGTTCGGCAAGTCATTTGTTTGATTAGTTTTTGCCATTTCTCTTTTCTGCGGGAGTTTCAGCGCGTGTTGTCCACACTGCCCGGTGCACAGTAGGCACCCGAGTGTGTATCTCATTTTCTGCATGCAAAAATAAATTAGCAGGGGATTATTATGTTTCAGATGTTCTATTATCAGCAAGCCTCACGGGTCGATAGCGGATGCGTGCCGGCTATTTCTTGAGATGCAACACGGAAATCTAGCAGATCTTGACGGGTCTTTTTACATGCGATCCCATGAATATGTCTTACGTGTTCGTATTATAGAGATCGTTATCCGTATACATACCCCAGAGGGACTGAAGAAAAGTAGCCCCCCCCGGCCATGCGGTTTTGACTCATATTCCTCAGGAATCCAGTGCCATAGCCACTGCCCCACTGCTGTTCTGCCAACATTGGCCTTCGCTGTGAATGAAAACGTGTAAAAATACAGAACAAACAAAAAACACATTAGTTAGTGTTAAATATATGTAGCATAGGTTAGTCAATTCAAATATACAGTGTTATATTATGATAAATCCAAAGATATTTTACAATTGTTTGTTTTGGTGCAAAAAGGGATAATATACTGTATATTTTGGAAGAATCAGAATGACAAAAATAATCCATTTTTTCTTCCAGCAATCAGAATGAGCACAGTGGTCTGTGATTAAGTGTGTGAATTTAAACACATTTGGTTAAGTCAGATTTTATTATTTGAGGTTAAAACAAAGATGGTGACAGACAATACGGGTAAAAGATCTCTCTTCCCTCTCAAAATCAACTGCCCACCTTCTCCCCCAGTCCTCTCTGTCTGTACAATATCCCTCTCCCAGTCAAACCACTCCCCACCGAAAAACAAGAATTGATCAGAAATGTCCACTATGTAGGCTCGACAGAAACGGAGACTAACACGAGCCAACACCCAACATCTATCCACACGTTGGAAGCAGATCATGGAGTCTGATGGTATTGTACTGTCTAGACGAAATATAGGGCTACCAAATACTTTAAACCTTCTGAGTGGAGCCTCTAATGATCTCATCCCATTTTTTCAAGTTGAAGAAAATGCATTATATATCTAATCCAGTGCGCACAGGATGGGGGAATGTTAAACTATTTTAAGCAGAGTGGAGGGTAAGGTTCAATTCATTGTTTTCTTTACAGTGTGCCAGAAAAAAAAATTCGGTCAGCAGTAAACCAATAACTTCCCTCTGTTTTTTGGCCTAATGGTTCAGAGATACTTTGGGCATAATATATAACCATGGCTCAGTTTTGACTCTGGAGAATACAGTATGAGCAAGTTCTATATACACTTATGACAGTGGTGGTGGTTAAAGAAGTGGACTTCTAACAGGGGTGTAAGAAAATACCAGAAAGACATTTGATATAATAAGTTGTACATGTCATGTTGATTTGCAGTTGCCTTTGTGTATGTGTGAGCACTAAGCCAGCAAGTAAAAGGTGGTTTTAATTTTTAGTCCAAATGTAATTCATTATTTAGACCTCTTTTTTTTCATAAAAATATGGAGCAAGCTTAACACAGTTGAGCTCTGTCATTTAGATTCTCGGAATCATCTGCATAGTTGATTTAGGATTGCCACGGTACAACAACTGCCAGGAGAATGTAGGAGTGGGATAAAAAACTGAGCTGAATACATGGCAGTGTCATTTCTGTCAGATGAATGCACAACCGAAGCCTTATCTGTGCCATATGCTGTAGTTGTAAACATGATTGCATTTATGCTCTTAAATCTTATTTAGCTATGTTTGCGGGGACGCACCATTCTGGTAAATCTTTAAATCTACCACTGGGTTCGTATTGCTGGTGGGACATCATATCTACCCTTTAGCATTGTATGGTACTTAAACATAAACCAATTCTCCTTGAACCTACCTGAAAGGCTGAACACTATCCTATCCTATTTGACATGATACAGTCGATGATAGATGATGATAGATTTACCTTGCTGTGGGATTGACAGCGGTCAGAGAAGAAAATAAAAGAGAGCAGGGTTAGCAGAGGGTTCAAATATCTGTCTGTCTGTCAAATATCTGAAATGTTGCTCACCTCTATAAAGTGACCAGTCATTCTAATTTATCATCCAACAATATAGTTGCACGTTGCAGATATTTTTTTAATTGTTTAGCTGTTTTCTTTGTGTAGTTGCATATAAAATACAAGAGAATTAAAATATACAGATATCATGCTTTATTTTATATATATCGTTTTTTCCTGTGGGGCCCTGTACCTGGAGTGTTCGTCCTCCTCGAATGCACTCACCTGTGAGCCGGTGACTATTGTCCACACCACAGGCCCCACAGTACTACAGGAGAGCTAGTGTCGATCTCAGGAACAGTGTGTCTCTTCCTGACAACAACCTATTGTCACCGTATTGTTGGCAGGAATTCATACAGCGATAAGCAAGGATCCCCCAGCCAAATTAAACCCACCGAACGACTCGGAAGATGAAACCAACCGTGTCCTGTCACTGTGGACTCGGCAATCGTGGTTGGCTAATGATATGCGTAGTCGGGGCTGCAAACCTGCAATGTCTCTGCTATGGGGCCTAGCCTGTGCTAGTGTGCAGCTTCAATCACTGTGGAGGCCTCATTATTGTACTGTTCAAGCAAATGTAAATAATTAGATGTAAGCATGCTCTCTAGGCTGTGCCACATACAGTATATATACGATACAAGCCAATCAGTCAGTCAACGTGTGAAAGTATGAATTATTGGTCGTTCAAAAAGAAAAAAAATTCAATGCTATTTGAAAAAAAGAGAAATAAGAAATTTACTGGACTGCCGAGGGAGCACTCAAACCATACTTTTACATAATTATCATACATACCGATGTGAACTCATCTTGCAATACCATTATGCCTTAGCATGCAAAAACAGTACACAAAAAAATGAGTTCTTGCTAGTAAATTCTGAAATGCTGCCAGATTGCATAAATGTACTGGCCCCGGTTCTGTTGCCAATGATTCTGTCAATCATGTGTCTGCTGGCAGTACAGTCAGTGAAAAAAGACACGATGTTGAGTCCCCTCAGCAAGCCTTAGTGTGACAGATTGGTTCATCAAACAGCATCCTCTGCCACCCCAATTGAGAACTGAATGGCAGAAGTGCCACTTCTTGCCACCACCCACAAAATGAGTCAGAAGCAAAATTGAAGTTGAACTGGAAACTTTCACCGTCAGCTCGTTGCCTTACTGGTACTTCTGCTTCACCTGCAGGAAAGTCAATAAAGTATAAACCTTACAGGAGGTTGTGATGACCACCTTTTTTCTGCAATGTATTCTGTCGTCCACTAGGGCATTTCCTCTGGCTGCATAGCGCATTGCCTTTAATGAAGGGTCTCAGAGGTTGGGTAAGGTTTGTCATGCAGGGGTATTTGAATGCAACTACATACAGTTTTTTGTGTTATATTTCACAATGTGATCGATTATATGGATCATAGATATTTCTTTCTGTGATATTACATCCCCCCTGTTAAAATAATTACAAATAGGATAGAGCAATACATTTACATGAGATTGTGTTGTAGTATGTACTTTTTTTGGACTAGCCATTATTTGGATACCGTCTGCATACTCCAAAACCTAAAATATCCATAATCAAACGTTACTATGCAATATAATCAAATAATCTGTAATGGCACAAATAGGTTCATTAGTAAACATGGTTTGTACTTCCCCTTACACATTAAGGCCACCAGGGAGCTGTTTGAATGTTCAGACATGTGCTTTTTGAATAATGATTTCGTATTCATCAAATGAGCTGAAATTGGACAAATTTATCACTCCAGGGATCACGCTGCAAATGAATCTCTCGAATTATCTGAAAGGGGGGAAAAAAGAAAGCGAAGGGAGTCAGTATTTAGACGCACGCTTTGTGTCCATGCCTGTGTACGAGAAGGAGGACCGCAGAGAAGGACGTCGAGACGCGAGCAGCACGTGTTGTAAAACAAAAACAAAAAACAAAAAAAATGAAATTGATTGATGGGTCGTGAAATGCACATCAGTCTCCACTTACACTGCAACCACAGTGCCGAGGAATCCACAGAGCAGCGTTTCCGCGGTGTAATTTCCCCCACGCCTTCTCGACTTGCTGAGAACAATGGCGCTAACGACCGTGGAGCACTTTAACCCCCTCTTTTCCAGACCCCGTTCAGCATTTTCCCCCCACCCCATTTTTTCCCCTTGTACAGAAATGTCTGATAACGTGTATGGAAACTGTGCTCTGTTAAAACATTCATTTGTTTAATTATTGAGACATCATTGAGTGATTCAGATTTCACAGTAATTGACAGGCATTTAACACATATTTCTAGGGTTAAAGTTTAAAAAAGAAATGTTCCCATTAATCACTTCATCCTGATCGTCTGAGCTGCACAGTTTATTTTTAGAGGAGTCATTTAATTTTGATGGGTGATTCAAATGAACATCAAACCAACAAAAATAGCACGATTTTTTTTACTTTTCAATTCAGGGTTAGAGTTATATCGTAGGCTTGGATGGAAAATAAATATGTAAAAAATGTGCTTATGGAAGAAAAACTCAACTAAATATGCATGTGCTTATTATATCTGTAGACAGGAAGTTCAATCTACGAAAGCTTTTTATTGAATGTACGTTTGACAGAACTTTTCATTTGAATAAGATCTAATAAGAGAAATAAAGCAAACATCTACTATAAAAACATTCTGTTTTTAAGATAATAAAGGACATTTTCAAGACAGATTCTTACCACTATGAATTTCATACTACTACGTACTTAGCCACCGAATAGAGGGCCTTTTTAAAGCAAAGAGTAACTGTGAATAAACAATGTTCTTCTTAAAGAACATTCTGGTTCTGTGTGGCTCAGTAGGTAGAGCATGGCGCTGACAACACTTAGGTTGTGGGTTCAACTCCCATTGGGACCATGTGTACTGAAAAATGTATGCATTCAATACTGTGAGTTGCTCTAGATAAAAGCGTCTGCTAAATGGCATATATTATTATGTATTAAAGAAGGACCAAAGTGCAGGTGGATGCAAATTTGATCTATTCTGTCATCGATATTCCATATCGATAGTCATGTGTATTGTAGTATACATGCAAAATACGAATCCTAAATAGACATAGATTAATTTAGAGATAGCTTCTTTTCTTCAAGAGAATGAGCGTCTACCTGAGAGTCAGCCACCCCCACCTGAGCCATTGCCAAATATCTTTGACCCCTTTTCTGGACCAACATCTAGGTCAGGCTGCCTCCCTCTCCACCGGCGACATCAGGGTCAGACTTTCTATTACAGGGAAATTAATGGAATGCTCTGTAGGCCACTGTTTTGAAATGGCGTGACATGGATGTTGCGATCAAGAAGTCGATGGTGTGATACACTGGCTTTGAGAACAACTCATTGTCTCAATCGTGGATCCCAGAAGGCCGCTACTTCTGGTATTGACAGGGAGGTGTTCACTATGTACCCTGTCTCTTATTTACTGTAGCTTTGTCGTCTCTTAGCCAGTGGCCCATGGGCCACATGGAACTGATTGACACGCAGCGGAAGGAGAGTACTGTAAGTGTTTGTCTACATAATAAAGCTTGTCAGAGGAGGAGAACTGAGCTGTTGCGTATAATGAGGAGATAAGCAACCTTGCATAAAATAACAGCGTAAAGCTTTCTGTGGACATCAGAATACAAGCTGAGACACATTAAATGCTGAGTTATAAGAACTGCGGGCGTGGGACACATTGCTAAACGGTTCGAAAGTGCTGAGATACTGCAATGCATGCGTTGAAGATGCACAGACAGGGCATTTGGGTACGGTGTTTACTTACCGATGATGTGGCTCTTTCTACTTTGGTCTTACATCATGTGACATTGCAAAAACAGCACTGGAGCCTCCTATCTACTGAGGTGACAAAGTGAATTATGTTTGTTTCAAATATGTGCGATGTGAATTATTTCAAGGGAAATTAAAAAAAAAGTGACTGTGGTTATTTATTTTTAATTGGAGTATGTAGATTTAATATTTGTGTACATCAAAACATAGCACACACACAAACACTGTATTGGTGTGAACTGTTAAATATAATTCTGCCCTTTTGAGTTATCTACCTCAGAGGTGGGATCAAGGGTTTCCTCTTACCATGGGGCGCCATGAATTAACATTAACTATTAATAATAATATTGGAGGAGAATACCAACGCCTTTATGAGTTTTCTCTAAGCACTAGAGCCTTATTAAAAAGCCATTTTAAAGTCAAGCCTTCTATGATAGGTGTTGAGCGTATTCTGGGTCTGCCTGGATGTTTGTCGAAGGCTCGGGTGCTGTCCTTTGTTGTCCTACATTGAGCGGCTAGTCACGTGGCTAGCCGGTGTTCGTCGCAAGCCCTGCTGCTGAGGGAACTCTGCTGAAGCATCACTGGCTGTGCTCCTCTCTGGAAAAGGCCTGTTAGTTTAGGTGTCTCACTGAAACAAATTGCTGAATGTCAGCCTTGCTCAGTCTTCCATCGTGAGTATTGGAGTAAAGGGGAAAGTTAGTCCCAGTCCCAGAGCCTACAAGAAAATGTTTACTTGTGATAGACTGCAGGTCTCCATGAGGGTGATACCTGGCATTTCCCAGAGCCTAGGAAAGGGCTTTGAGGTCAGGCACAGAGGTTCTTCAACCTATATCCCCCTTACCAATGTGTTGCTTATTAGCTCAGTGTGAACAAGAAGTACCTCCTACATTCAAAGCTGTTGGTTGGTTTGAATGTCAGTTTGAACTTAACCCATTGATGTCACACAAGCATGATAGTGCATAGAGTTTTTTCCCTTTCTGAGGACATGATGTGTCCGATATACACATTCCTGAAGCAAGGACATTGTTTTGAGGTGCCAGATACGGGATATGATACCAACCCCCACCCCGTCTGCTGATGACCAAGTATGAGATGGAGAGAATTATTTTCTGTCAGATGGGGGGAAAATGATACTGAAAAATGTCAAATATATTTCCTTAATAATGAAACGATCGTACACTACAGCACAAACATACACAAACGTCATAATGATCTTGGTTCTTTAAATGTATCTCAGCTTTGAAGAATATCTTTTGTGCCTAAGGCCATCCACGCATTTCCCCACGTTTTGTCATTTCGATGTCTTCGGTTTCTGAGCTGGATAAGATGCTCAGGTTGATGTAGGCTTGTCTGGTGAAGTGGATGCTCCTCGGGGGGCTATTGAACTCAGGCAGAGAAGGTGATTAGAGCATCGGATGAGACCGCAAGAGAATGTCTTCAATTAAGAAACACAGGTGACACAATCTGTGTTCACTTTCTCTCATACACTCGCTCAGTGAATCTTGACTTTCTTATTATTCTTATTTCGTATTAATATGGAAAAGCTTGACTGAAAGATTTGTCTGCACAAGGGACCATCATGAATATGTAAAACAATTTTTTTTTAAAGAGGGGAACAAAATCATGCGATGGCCTTCGGCCCTTGGCACACCTCAGTACCTCTGATGGCTATAAAAGAACAAGAAATCTGGCGTGGAGAACAGGCCACTCAGCCCATCTAGAGAGTGTCTAGCTCTTTGTCAAGTCTAGTATTGATGAGACCTAACTTAAACGAAACAAACGCAGTAAACTTAAAATCCCAGGAAGACCAACGAAAAACAATACTGGAGGGATGCCTGTTCGCTTCCTGGGGCGCTGCGCTCAGACCTCTCTGATGCTGTGTGGGCATCTAGGAGAGGTATGCGAAAAGGTCAATTCCAATTATCCTGTGTAAAAACTGTGTGCAACATGGCCTAATAAATAAAGATTATAACTAAACGAACTTAATTGGACGCTACAGTATCATATGTAATAAGTAATGCAGTGCCTGTGTTTTGTTGGGAGTAAACATTGGTTGCTTGCTTTTTATCCAGTTAAATAGTGTTTAAATAAACCCCCCCCACATTCCCTGAAGTTCTCTGTAAAATGAACACTTGAGAGCAAACTTCTCCCCTTGGGCATCAGGAGCTTCCCCTTTTTCAGCCTGTTTGCTCCAGGGCAAAGCCATTGCTCGTTGGAAAGAAAATTAGTGCCGTTTTAAGAAGCATCAACAGTGATAGGTCAGCTCTTTAGCGAATTACAAGCCGTTAGTGGACCATTACTTCCTCCCTGCAGTCTGCAAGCTCCAAAAGTTTATGCACTTGATAAGTGTTTCACTGGCCACAGGGTAATCAGCACTTTGACTTTCTGCTTTGTTTTATACAACGGATCATGATGTATGCTGTAGAGTTAAGATATTTAAAAAACCCATATAAGACCCATATAACACAATAAGGGTTATTTACTTAAATATGCGACATTTACTTTGGGAAGCAACAGTTCAGGCCAGAAACTTGTGAGTTAAGCATCGGAAGTGTAGTGCATCATCACTTCTGGTTGAGAGAACACTGCGCACCTGGTACAGGCACTCATCAGTGTGTTTTTGTTTGCCAGTGTTTGTTTGTACCAGTTGTGTTTGCCTTGCCTGAAATTATTTGTGATTCGTTTTCTTTACTTGTCGGTAACTAATTTAGTTTTAACTCTAGTTAAAACGCTAGTTTTGCTATATTCCCTGACTGGAATTACCTGGGACTCTGCTGTCCTACCCTACCAACCCGTCTAACTTCGAAGAAGACTGCACCTACTAAGACTTTGTAGCCTCTTGATCACCTGATCATCGGCTTATCCTGTCTCCTGCGAACCTTTGAATTTTTTTACAAACCAGCTACCTTATCTCCACCTGCCTCATGCGATCCCTCTCCCTGTATGCCATGTACCGCTAATGGTGAGTGAGTCTCCGCTCCCTCTCATGTAACGGACAGGGTCTTGTAGGTCAACCTAGGTCTGGCTAACATGTTTATGGCTTTGGTTCGATTGCTTATTGAACGAGTCGTCTTAAGTCTACCTGCCTGACGTGAGCCCTCCGCCCTTGTACAGCGCCCTCTCGGCCGCAAATAGCGAGTGAGCCTCCACTCCCTCCAGTTTGTGGACTAAGTTGTTGTTCATGGGTCTGGCTAGCGTAGTTATGGCTGTGGCACAGTGGGGCAAATGGCTTGGTTTTAGATAAGCACTTGGTTCTTCCTGAAGTTTGGACTTGTCGAGGGCTACTACTGACTTCTCTTGGATTTATACCATGGGCTGTCATGCAGTCTCTTGGATTTATTACATTGTTCCCCTAGTGTTTTGGACTGTTATTTATTTTCCATAACGCTCGGGATGGCGTTAAAACTTTTAAAACTGAACTCCAGGAATCGTTTAGACTCTGCTACACATGGCCTGTGCTGGCAGCTTGGGATCAATCGTTGAACTCGTTATATCCATCATAGCTCTGAACACCAGCTGACTGTGCGCAGCGCGTTTGATGGCTCCATTCCTACTACCTTGTCAGATAAGCGCTTTGTGTCGTCTAGAGCAAGACGCTGTGTTAACCCTGGCTCCCTGCGCCTTATCTTGAAAACAATCAATTGCATAAATGACTCTACTAATAGTGACAAGTTAATAGAGCACCCGGATGGTTTCAAGGCAACGTGCCTTGGGTTTCTTCACCTGAATATGCGTAGCCTGCTTCCAAAAATTGACTTTTTGAAAATATGGACGCAGCAAGCAAACCCGGACATCTTTGTCATTACAGAGGCTTGGTTCAATAAATGTGTTTCTGATTCTGATGTGTCCTTGGGCGGTTATCATACATACAGAGTTGCAAGGAAAGGCAGAGGTGGTGGTGGAGCCATCTATGTTAAAAGTTGCTTTAACGTGTCAATGCTGTAGTGTCCTCTATTCCCAGACAATATGAATATCTGGTCCTAAATGTGTAAATTGATAGTAAAATAGTAATTGGGGTTTATTGTCCACCCTCAACTGTACCCTGTACTATAAATAATTTATTTGATCAAATAGCCACTTTTGCATCTAAATTTGAGGTTCTAATTATGGGTGATCTAAACATAAATTGGCATAAATCTCTGGAAACTAACCATCTGAAGGAGTTGTGTGTGGATTTGAATTTGTCTCAATTAATAACTAAACCTACTCATCTAAATGTAAGAAATCCTGCTAACTCTACACTGCTTCACATAATACTTACAAATAGACCTCAAAAGTATAAATCCTGTGGCATTTTCCCACAGGACGTCAGTGATCATTCCCCTATTGTCTCCATTAGGAACACCAAAATGAATAAACTTTGCTCTCTAATTATTACAAAGACAAATTTTAGGCAATTCAATTAACAGAATTTCTTGCACGATCTCTATCACTGTGATTTAACTGGTGTCTCACTTATTCCAGAGCCCGAATTAGCTCTTCAATATTTCTCCTCTATGTTTAATATGATAGCTGATAAGCATGCCCCATATAGGAAGTACAGGATTAAAAATAAGGCGAGCCCTTGGTTTACTCCTGATCTTGGGGAGGTTTTCTTTAAAAGGAACGCAGCTTGGGCCAAAGCCAGAAAGTCAGGTCTTGCAACTGACTGGCCAGCTTTCAGATACCTCAGGAACAGATGTTGTCTTATGGTTAAAAAAGTTTAAATTAAACTATTATCTCAATGTCTGAAAGTGTCTGAAAGTGCAAACAATCCAGCCGCTTTGCTGGAAGACAGTAAAACCACTTAAAGGTACATACGCTACACGCAGGAAATGGTTTTAGATTCAGGTCCAACTAGTGACAACAGGGCAATGTGTGATGCTTTTAATTGTCATTGTATTTCCTCAACTCACCTTTTTTATAGATTGATTGATATTAGCAGTTCTGGTGTTGGCATGAACTGTACTACACAATCTCATCTTGTTTCTCCTGGTGCCCAACCTACTAGGGAGACTAATAATTTTTGTTTTGAACCATCTAATACTATGGATGTGTTAAATGCCATGGTCTGTATTAATGTAAAAAATAATTATCTTGGTGCAGGTCAACTGGAACCATTTTTATGGCAAAACTCGGCTCACATAATTGTGGAGCCGACATGTTTCATTTATCTATTGATTCAGGAATTATTCCTAAAGTTTTGAAAGCAGTGCATGTTACTCCGATTCACAAATGTGGGGATGCTGGCAATATTGATAACTATAGGCCAATCTCTAACCTGTCTTTAAAAAATGTTGGAATCCTTGATTAATTGGCAGTTGCAAACTTTTTTGGCTAGGGAAAACATCGTAAATACTGTACAGTCTGGTTTTAGATGTGGCCACCGTACCATCACCGCAGCTTCACTTGTGAATGATGTTGTTTGTGCTCTTGAGAAAAAGCAGTATTGTGCTGCTCTTTTTTATTGATTTATCCAAGGCTTTTGATATGGTTGACCACTATTTACTCCTACACAGATTGTTTGAAATTGGTCTTGACCAGCATACCTGGTTCAGGGATTATCTCACTGTGTGTCTCAACCCAATGTGTTGGAGCGTATGGTGTTCAGTCAGGATTCTTGGAAATCATAAATGGGGTCCCGCAAGGATCTATACTTGGGCCTGTTTTGTTCACATTGTATTGAAAAAGATTGGCAAATTCATAGAAAATTGTTAGATACACTTTTATGCTGACGATAAAGTGATTTATTCTTGTGCACCCTCTATGATTTTAGCTGTGGAAAATTTACAGAAGAATTTTAATTTGGTTTAGAAGTCCTTACATGACCCCGAGTAAGCTTAATTTGGAGAAGACTAAATACAGGACCAGCCAAATATGGGTGCGTTAGACCACTATGCTATCCGCCAGCCCTATATTTTATGTTATATTTTTTTACTTGTGCCTTGTAGCAGGGCCCCACTGCACATGAGGCTTCAGTCTCAGTTGGGCTTCCTTGCATAAATAAAGGTTTTGATTTTTGATTTGATAGGAACCAAGAACTTTAATTCTATTATGCTAATGGATATGCACAGAGATGCATTTAAATATATATTTCTGCCTTTCTGCTTTATTTGTTGGGGTGTGTTTGAATTCACCTCCTCTCTCCCACCCCATGGATAGGGTAAAAATGTAGACTGGAGGACAGGTCAACTGTAGGGAAAAATAGATGTTATTTTCTTTATAAAATTGCATGAATAAAACAAATCAGCTCTTTGGGATATAGAATTTTTGGCAAAGATTAAAAAAATTACATTTGACCACATACTCACATGGGAAAGGAAATTTGGTATGTGTAAAATTTAGGGGCAAGACATACCTTGGGAGCAAGAGAGCAGAATGGATAACTAATAAAAAGGTAATCTACAAAGTTTTGCAACTCTGAACCCCCCCACCACACACACACAAAAAAGGGTTCCTACTGGATTAATATCTCCACTCCCATCCTTCACAGGCATGTTTGCCTACACGTCATTAGGGGATGTCCCTGGACTGGAGCCCAGTTGGTATTTAAACCCTCAATTACCCCACTCCCAGCTGAAACATTTGTCATGTGGAATTATCACGGGAAGGTCACAGTTGAACGATCCTTTTCAAAATCACTTGCTACGCTTTCACCTTGTTACAAAAAGGCGATGGGTTTATACATGCACACCTCAGGCTAATAACAGCGATAATGAGATTAAAGATTTTGATTTGCATTGAAGCACATCACAGGGCTTTCCATGCTTCTGATTTATTGATGTGTTATAACAAATGTGTTTCACATGCTTTTTCCTTTGCCATCAAACCCTGCAGAACATTAAAAGGAAATGTGCTGACATCTCTTCTGTAAGATAGAGGCAGTTCTGCACATCCCCTCACTATTTAAGTTAAATCAGAATGGACATTTGTGTGAGTAGGTAGTTCTGTCACACCAATTTTTAACGCCTAAAGTTGTATAAAAATGGCATTCTAGGCTGCTGTGTGCTTTTTCTTTTTTGAAATGCTTTGTTTTAAAGACGATTGTGAAAGTATCATAGGGGTTATGGATCTTCACTTAAGATTAATAATTGCTTTATGTCATGTGTTGTGCGTCCTAAGCATTTTTTAGTGGTTGGTTATAGATTTCTAGAATTAATGGCTTGTTGACAGCTTGTTAAAATGACATCACCTAATCGACAATAGCTGAGTAAAAGGTCTCCTCGACAAACTGAATTCCCATGCGGGAAGTCATCTGCTTTAACTAAAACCGAGAGCACCTCTAACCTGAAAGAACTGGTATGTCAACCCGTGTTTTAAAGGCGCAAATCATGTAACTAGAGATAGGACAGACAGGCCAAATAAACAATAGGTTTTTTTTTGCCGTCAGAAGCCATTGGTGTCTTCTATAACTCATGAGGCCATTTCAATGGAGAGGATCGGTGGACGAGAAGAGAAATGGCCGCGGTTTCCAAAGGACAGGGCAGAACAATGGGGGATGTGCACATCGTTCTTCCAGGGGCATGGATCTCGTTACAAATGAGTTGGCTGGTTTTGCTGCTTAGCCAAGTATAGCCATCATGGAAGCCATTGAAGGGTAGAAGATCGATGGCCATTGATTAACCACCCCATGTCCAAGATGAATTCTCCCTGGACTGGTTAACTTGCTTGCTGCTGAGACATGGCAAATGTGAAGGTGATTGTTTCATTACCACCTCACTTGCTTTAACTCGTTACAAGATTCACAAGATGCAATCATTTAAGCCTATTTATAGCTGTGATTCCATTTGCACAATGCACGTTTCGTGACAAAGCAAAAGTAGCTCATATTATAAGATGTTATTGTGTAGGGCTCATTTCAGCATGCATGTCAGCCTCTACCTAAATAATGAATTGTTTCATAAATGTCTTCAATTTTTAATACATTTTTAATTCGAGTGGCATATTCCATTATTTTCTAATTTGATGTGCAATTACCCCTCTCTTGTGCCATATAGTGCATTTATGTTCAGATAAAATGCTTTTTTTTTTCAAATATTGAAAAGTTTTTGATTAACATTTTTCTGATCTTCACTTTTTTAGACACCTCCAGACATTTTTTTGTGGTAAGCTGTGTTCAATGAGTCATGCAGCTTGCTTGAATCCTGACAGATTGTTAAATACCAACATGAGCCAACTTTCCTACCATGCCCTTCAGAGGCAGTTTTTAAAAATACATTTTAGAAATGACCACATTGCACATGCCTTTAGAAGATTAAAAGTACCATAATAAAAGTGCACAAACAATATGCCTTTCATATATATATATATATATATATATATATATATATATACACCGTGGGCATAAAAACTATTTTTACAATAATTTTTCCAAATGGATTTAATTGTGATTTCTTGCCACTGATCAACAGAAAATAATCTATATTGCCAAATAAAACACAAATCTTAAGATTTTTATGAATTTATTGCAAATAAAAAAACAAGATAATAATTGATTCCATAAGTATTCACCTCTTTTGCTAAGACACACCTAAATCACCTCTGGTGCGATCAATTGTTGTTACATAATTATTTGACTGGAGACCAAAGAACATTCAAAGCAAACCCGACAAAGAGTTCTTCAAAAGCGCCAATCAGGGGAGGGATATCAGAAGCCTAATGCTGTGGGATGCTTCTCTGTTTCAGGGACTGGAAATCTTGTCAAAATAGAGTACAAAATGGAAAGAGCAAGATGTAGACAAATCTTGGAGGAAGACCTACTGCAGTCTGCAAGAGACCTGGGAACATGTGTATTCCAGCAGGACAATTACAGATAAAACTACACAGAACGAGTGGGTCATGGATGCGTAATTGTCTAATTCATATGGGTTAATTACATGTTTGGTCTTATGAAGCTTCTGTAAGAAGAAGAGGAAAAAGGAAATGTGACCTTAATAGAAGACACATTTGATTTAATTGGTGATGGATATTTGTCCAATTAGATCACACTGTCTGCAGTCCAGTGACTAGTGAAATATAAATGAGCCAGTAGCAAATATCAAATCATTCAGGGAAACCCACACATTTTTGAACCATTATTGTACATGCACATGAAACGTGTAGTCTGTTAGTTTTGGCCTCTGACCTCACTCTCCCCCTCCGTACTAATCCACAAGGAAACACTCTGATGCCCAAAATGCCTGAGCAGCAGTGAGCTAAAATGGGGACAGAGGATGTACCATTGCCCTTTTATTCAGGAATACAGAGCATGTAGAGACTGGGGTGATGGAGGACATTTCAGGCAAGGAAAGCATAATGTGTCTCTCAAGCTTCGCACATTTAAAGAGACCACCCTGTCCCTATTGGAACCTACAGGTAAATTAGTAAATGAAGGGTTCTGGCAGCTCTGTTATGGTGTGTTGTGCATTTTCATGGCATGATTTAGGTCCATTCAACCCCTTAGAGGGCAAGGTAAATGCCAATAAACACAAAGCCATTCTGTGTGATCACCTTCATCCTATGGTGAAGCATTTCTATCCTGATGGGAGTGGTCTCTTCCAGGATGATATTGTACCATCCACAAGGCACAAGTTGTCACTGAATGGCTTGATGAGCATTGAAACAATGTAAACCATATGCTATGGTGTCTCAGTTACCACATCTGAACCCAGCTGAATACTAATTAGGAGATTCTGGAGCATTGCCTGAGAGAGCGTTTTCCACCACTATCAACAAAACACCAAATAATGGAATTTCTCATGGAAGAATGGTATTCCATCCCTCAAATTCGAGACACTTGTAGAATTTATCGCGAGGCACATTGAATCTATTTTGGAGGCTCGTGGTGGTCCAAAGCCCTATTAAGACACTTTATGTTGCTGTTTTCTTTATTTTGGCAGTTACCTGTATCACTACCTGTACTTTGCTGTAGATGACTTTAAGAGCAGGAAATCAGTGATGATGCTGATGCATATACATAATACAGCGAATTCCCAGTCTGAACTAGCTCGCCCCATTTAGTTGACATGTATCGTATTCCTCTTCTCTACCACCTGGTTTGTTTCGATTCCTGGTGTGTTTTGTTGTGCAAGATGTGCGTTCCTTCCATCATTGTCGGCACAAGTGTCAGGAGGGAGGAGCGCACCGCCAATGCTGATCACAACCAGAGGCACTGCAGACAGATGGAGTCTAGAGAAACACCACAGCCTTTGAGCGCAGTCAAAGTCTAGGCAGCCATCACAATTTTGGCAGATGCCAGAATTCAGTGTGATGTCATGAACAAACAATCATGCCATGCAGGGTTAGCCAGCTTTAGCTCCAGCTTGTGCTAGTCTGGCTCCAGCTCCACTATGGAAGGCCATTAGGCTACATTGTCTGAACTTTAATGCTCTTACTACTCAACCAAAAAATATAACACAAATAAGTTGGATATCGCCTGCCTCACATGCTCCAAAAAAACCTCTTAAAGAGGGTGTTAATGTTTACCAATGAGAATATTATTGAAAATGGGATTGTTGTGACTGATCCACATTGCCACTGAAACTAAAACTGCGCTTTTATGTACAACAGCTTCTCATTTGCAGATATTCTGTATTATATTCAAGTGAGAGGACTGGATCTGACTTCTTGTTAAGCTCCTTGGCAGTTTTAATTTTCTCTAGTCCTGCTGACTTTGTATTGTAAACTGAGCAGTTGTGTTGGGAACTGTGAATCCTGAAGGATAAAGGGTATGCTTTTATTTTGCCTAGCTATTTGCTACTGGGCTTTTATCTTCTATTTAAAGGGAATCATGAAAACTTATCAATCCACAATTTGCTTAATCAGTTTAAATGAAATCTGCACTGTCATTTTAAATGAGTAGCATCATCTTGTTGATTGTCAGGAACCATTTGACAGGAAACCATTTGTCAAAATAGGTGTCAAAAGTACATTTTCTGTCAACATGGAAACCTGTGCAGGATGTCATTCAGGCAGTGTGTAAAGAATACATCACATCAGAACATGTTGTGGCCTAGTTGGGCGAGTGTTAATGTTTATCATTGGCAAGCCAAAAAGAATGCTTCAACATTGGCTACCAGCAATGGCCCAACAACAATCATCGACTTGGCCCTTGGTGTGGTTGCTAATTTACCAATCTCTGGCTAACCTCTGCTGGGACTGGTAGTCACATGTTTGATCAAAACTGTGCACCAACACAGTAGTTTGGTAGTTTTGTGGTGTACAATAAAGGCGTTTGCATCAACATGGATTGGGCGGCGGAATGGAGGGATGTGCCAATAAAAAACATTTGTTGCTGTGCGAGTTTCATGACTGATCATTCTTTTGCATTCTTGTCCTCTAGACTCAAGTGCTGGTGTTAAGTGCTAGTTTGGTGACATTATTAATGTGCACATATGAGCAGATGGGGTAGACAAGCGAGAAATCCCTCATTACATAAGACTGCTTTGTAGATATTCTGTATTTAATGACTATACGAAATGCAATCTGTATTCAACTAAGCAGTTCAAAGCATTTAAGCTTTGCACTCATAAGGCATGGTTCAATGCACGTCAATGAGGGAGAGTCCATCTCTACACAAATTGATAAGATGTTTTTTTAAATAAATATACGTATGTATCTATGTACACTGTTTTTTGTTATGTTAAATATTAAACTTTACATAATTGGATGGAGTATCATGTGGCAATACCCTGAGCGATGGCTGAGTGCATCAATTAAATGTAGTCAATGCAGTTAATTAACAGGTTAGTATTTGCAACCAACCTCTTTTTCAACTGCGCCAGAGGCACACTACTGTCTCTTGTCACAAAACTACTGGAATGGAGTTGGACAAAGCTTAATGCGCCACAATCCTGAATTAATGCTAGCGTCTGCACATTGCGTTTTGACAATGAAACAAGAGCCCCTATGTCTTCTTTCAACAAAGACACTGCTTTTAATTGTAACAGCACAACAATTACACTCATTATTGTTATCTTTGAAGGCCAGAATTATTAATTTTGCTGCTGTTATTTCTGATACTATTATGCCTACACAAGACTAATTATATTTCCAGTCTTAAAGGTGGACTGGTTATTCTTTAGCTTGCTGAGTGTCACTGAATGAAAACAAATTAATCTGGAGGCTGTGTTTGAAGAAATTAGACATTTAATGAAAGGGGTCGTTGAATGCATGAACAGTCGATGTGGGTGTCTTTGACTCTTGCCAAAGGAAACGGTTTGTGAAGTGTAGTATATATCAAACAGGTGGGTGTACCTGATGCACCTGGAGCTCTTTCAGCACTGTGGCTAGAAAACAACAAACAGCGGGGCGAGGGCAAGGGATGGAACAAAGCCTGCCTCCACCTGCCGTAATCTGTTTTTATAAAAGGGAGATATCTGACAAACATTCTGCAGGTGGCGTAAACAATGAACACAAAACAAGTTGAGAATTGTGCAGCTCTCTTTAACTGCTCAGAAACTATTGAAAGCGGGAAGTTCACCCGGAGTTTAGTGATGGCGAGCATGTTTCATACGACTGGAAAAAAAACGGTGTCAGTGACACTGTCAATGTATTATGTCAAGAATTCTTGTCTTGCTGCTGACACCCGATTGAACTTAACTAATTTTAAATCCATCGCACGGGTGGCACATGTAAAGGAATAGAAATATAAAGTAAACAACTCTCAGGCAGTGCTATTTTGAAATATGTCGAAATGACACATGACTTTGAATGATTTGGAGGAGCCTATGCCCAGCCTTCATTTCCTCAGAACAAAGCACTGCCCCTCTTTTCCGATATTTTTAAGTTGCACTGCAAAAGCCATTTTGTCAAACATTATTTTGTGGTTGTATTCCTTCGGTGAATACTGATATATTGATTAAAAAAGGTACCTTTGGGACGTACACAACATGCCTGATCTCAATTTATCCGTAATACTCTCTGCTCAGCTCACCAATTTTGACACTTGCAAAACAACATATTATACCGCTGAATGCATCTAATTGTATTGGATGCAACCGGCTCTTTTAATGCCATTTTACTGTAAAAAAAGAGATCATTCTCTATGTCTGACCCACTCACCTCCCGTTTCCCCTCTCCCTGCTCTGGCAGTGTGAAGGCTTTCAGGAATTTCAGTGGATGGCTTCTCATCAGTAAGCAGGTGGCTTTTTCCCCCTCCTTTTGTCGGTGATGAATGTGGGAAATTTTGGTGCCACTACACCTCTCTGGCTTCAGACAGGCCTTTGCTTTTATTGCATTTCATCCCCTGCTCCACAAAAATGATTTATGGGCCTAACCTGGCCAATGAGTAACTGGTGTGTGTAGCAAGCCATATATATGTGCGGACGTGTGTGAGTGTGTTTGTGGGTGTGTGTGTGTGTATGTGTTTGTGTGTCTGCGTATTTGTAGATTTGCATATATATGTGAACCTCAATGGCGGTGATAAAGTAGTTTAATTTGGTTCAGGGGTCAAGGTGTCAGTAGCAGCCCTCTGTAACGTGCTTCAATAGCAACTGCAGCTGTTGATTTTGAGCTGTGGTCAAGTACATCTGAACGATGTCACAGATGCTAGTGAAAAGTTTAATTATATTGTAAATTATATGTTAATCATATTTGATTTGGGTGTTAGTATATCATTTTGACAATATGATGAATTTATGACAGGGAGAGTAATCCTTGCCATTTGTGGAAACTGCATTAGTTAGCATGGTGCTGCATAGTGGCCATGGTCTAGGACAAATAAAAAATAATTTATGCACAAATTTGCACTATGACCAATAAGTGTGCAAAGTGTAAATACGTGCGTTAGGGTTAAGGAAGAAGGTGTATTTTGCCATAAGCCATAACAAGTCTTCTGAAAATACAGGTGATAGGCACATATCTGCGATTGGTTTTCCCCCGACACCTTTCATTAATTACCCTCTAACTATGATCCCCCTATGCTACCAATCTGTGCGACCAATATAGTCAAATAAACACATGCACACGAAACTCGGTGATCTCTGAACTCACCAAACTTGCAGGTTTAGGACAAATTTTGATTGAACGCAGGGCAGTGTCTCCATTATTTTTAAATGCTATAACACATGAATGCATTAACGAATCTGACTTCAATAGGAGTGTACCTTGAAAAGAAAAGTGCTTTTCGAGCATAGGCTAACCGAAGCCTTGTTTCTGTCCCTGGCAGATATGGAGATATGGTCCCCAACACCATCGCAGGAAAAATCTTTGGTTCAATCTGCTCCCTCAGCGGAGTGCTGGTGATTGCTCTGCCCGTTCCGGTCATTGTTTCCAACTTCAGCCGCATTTACCACCAGAACCAGCGGGCTGACAAGATGAGAGCACAGCAGGTAAGAGCCGTGCGATCAGCGAAAGTGCTCAATAAGGGACAGGCATCAAAAGAAGTCACTGGAAGTGAGAGAGGGCTGAGGGTCTTTCCTTTGACACTTGAAATGCAAAGTCAAAATGCACTTGAAAAATAATGCTTGCATGCATTGTATCACCTGTTCTAATACCTGCAGGGTACTATGGCATCCCAAGGCCACAGTGCCATTCTGTAAGGGCATATTTCTGCACATTTAGTATTTGCAGCAATTTATAGCAATGTTAGTGTCAGCATAGATTTTGCATATGCTTGGCTGTTTTATTGCTGTTAAATGACGCTACACAACTGCCATGTTTTGAATCCTTCACCTGCATAAATTATAGTCCAAAATGACAATGCTCAATCACCATCGAAGACTTGTAGGTAATGCATGAGGAAAAAGACCAAGGAGCTGCCACCTTGCATTCGGGTGACAAGTATGTGATATTTCCTGCTGTGACATATCGTTTCATTTTGTATTTATTTTACGGAGTTGTGGAGGAGCGTGAATGTAATTTGTTTCAAGCCTTTGAGGGCTGGAACACGCTCGCCTGAAACGGGAATCTTATTCATTTCCACGGGGCTGCACACTGGCTTCTGTGACTGTGGGACACAGTGCTGACGTGGGCCTTTTCAATTCATTGCTCTTATATCTTTCAGAAAGTCAGACAAGCGAGGATTCGATTGGCTAAGAAAGGGACCACCAACGCCTTCTTGCAGTACAAAGAGGATGGGGGATTGCAGGTGAAGTATACCACAGAGCATGCACTGTACACAGGACATAGAACTGTGTATTTGTATTTTTGTTGTTTTTGTAAGTATAATGTTTGAACATTAATGAAGACCCAGTTTTGACCTAGCCGCAAAACACTTTTTTCTTCATCATTTTAGTGAATGAAAATGTGTCTAGTCATCATGCAAAAGTAAACATTTCCTTAAATTAATTACTTTTATAATAGTTCTATTAATGACATAATAGTATACATAATAGCATTACTATTATGTTATGGGCAAAGCACGTTTTCCCAACATCGGGTTAATGTTTCTCGAAATGGTAGTGTTGCCCTACCATTCATTTGAAATGCCACATTCGCAAGGTACTGAAAAATGAAACAAAAACTCAAAGAATCAGGTGTCGCATTGATTTCAAGGGTAGACACAAACACCCTTAGAGCGCAGACAGGGTTGATTTCACAGGGTTGATTTCCAGGATTGTGGTCTGTAATTAACAGAGGGGTCAACACTGGATTGAATCAGTCTTATACTCCCGGGCCATGAGCTGAACACAGGGTAGGGCACTCCCATAGAACCACTTATTGGTTAATACATCATGTGAGTGTGTATCGATCTGCAGAACATTGTATGCCAACTGCATGCTCTGCTGTTATTTATTGTGTGCGTGCTTGTGTGCATACACTGAAATAGGTTATTGGATTGGCCAATGCATCAGTACCAAGTAGCTATTAAATGGAAATATAAAGAAGTAAACAGATGTACTGCAAAGAGCAGTTTTGTTGAGGGTGTTTAAATATAATTCCATTGAGAATGATGGGCCCGTGAGGACATAGCACTGTTGTGTTGTTTTCTCTCATATGAAACAACGCCAGTTGAACGTGAATAATTCATACGATTTCAGAGGAAACCACCAATGCCATTAATTTGCTTTGATCGTTGTTTATTTATCATAATAAATAGAAAAAAATCTATTGATAAACACTGGCAAAAACGTAACCGCTGAGGTTTACAAATTAGAGTACTCAGGTCTTAAAGGACTGGCATACTTGGTATTTTGGACAATTCAGAGGTCCGTGTTTATTTTCTGATCTTCTGAGTAACTCGCTCATGGCCATTGGGAGAACTGTAAAGCCTTTGATTCGGTCCTATGGTGATAATTGTCCCGTTACCCCCTGCCGCAGGTGAATCAGATGAAATGCATAATGTCCAGTCTTACACTGTTACTTAAGTGCCAAAGCCTCGGACATGTGACTGAATCAATAACCAGTGAAGTTATAAGAATTGATTGCATTGTCCTGAGGGAATCACAGTCAAAGTTAAGCTTGATGATTCCCAAGTCAGCTGTACGGATTGAAGACCCAAGCTGAATCTCTGTAGGTCTCAGGCACAGGGACCCTGTGTTCTGCACTTGGGCCCAATCCTTCTGTAACTCTGAACTCATGGTGCTGTGACCCGCATGGGGGACTGTTGAATATGTGGCTGCTTATGTTATTAGTCTGTCCAACTGATCTGAACCAATGTCTGAACCAAAACACTGATAGATCAATTGGCATGATGGACAGGCATGATGGGAACATAGCCCTTGTTTGAGTCAGAGACTTTGTCTGTCCTGAGAAGTACGTTTTTACTCTCATTAAACCACTAACATTTTCGCAAGAAGTCGTCCTTAAACTGTCTCAGTTAAAGCGATAAGCTTTTGAATCACACGCCTGAACGCTTCTGTGGAAAATAAATCTGCCGGAACGGGATGGGCTGCCTTTGGCTTTTAGTGATACCCCACAATACAGAAATTCCCAGAAGCCATTTTGAACCTTCTGGCCTTTCGATTCAATCGAAGGAGGTGCTCTGTAAACGTCGTTAAGGACGAACCATTAACATATGACCTGGGCTATGTAGAAATGCCTACGTCCTGAAAAGAACACCACACCGTTGCATGTTAAGAAGTACTGCATCTCCATCGGACACCTCTGAAAGGATCTCCTCCTGCTATTTTAAGGGAGAGATGTCACGAAGTAAAACAAAGCTGCCAAACAGCACCTCCCAGTTAATCACAGAGGCTGTCCAAGTTGCCGGTGTTTCTGGGCAAGGGGTCTTCAGATTGCCAAATCTCATGCTGTTAATCGTGCATATTTATCTCAGGTTCTCCGGAGTACAGGTAAACCGGCAGGGCTCTTAAAGAGCAGTCATTCAAAGTTGTATTATGCCAGGACTGAAGCTATTCCAAAACGTGCAAATTTTGCTTTGAGATCATTTTCTTTGTAAATGAGGCAGGGGAAAGTTTGTTCCCTTAGCTAATTAAGCTATTGGCAACCAAATGAACAAGACAAACTAAATGTGCTCTCCTCTCATCTATGATCCTTTGCATGTGGCAGTGCTGTAAGGTGACTATAATTGGGGAGAGAACGTGGGGTCAGGGAGCCAGCATACCATGATCACATGAAAGGCAGATGTTGCAGATAGGTTGGAAGCAGAGCCTGCTGGTCGCAGAGACGAAGAGAGGTAATGGCATTAGCAGCAGGGGACCTTGCCAGAGGGAAAGACATAATTACCCAAACAAACTATGGAGCTGTTATGTCTACCCCACACAGGTTAAATAGTTTGTTAATCAGCAAAATGTGAGTTGTTGTCCACCCCCTTGCCCCTCTGAATCTTGACCGATACCTTAAAAATATACAAAAGAACAGAATGTTTGCTTGAGCTCAATGGTGCAATAAAATGCTATTTTTGCACTACTGTGCATGTCGGAGAGTAAGCGAGAGGAACTTGTGGGTTCATGCATAAAAGCTAATTGCGCTGGAAACAGATGCCATTGTTTCGTGATCCATAAACGGTGCTCCCAGGTGGCGTATCCAGCTAAAGCGCTGGCTTCTGATACACAATAAGCACTCAGGGAGGGAGTGATTCAATTGGCAGGGTAATCTCCATCTCATCGAGGAGGTTGATCAGGCATCTGCGGTCTGCTACAGTAGCTGCACAAGATGTGCAGTCCTCTGGCACAATGGTGGTAGACTGCGCAGAAGAGGCTGTGCCTGGATGCATGCATTTCAGAGGGCATGCTCACTCCTCTGTGCCCTCATTTTTGTCAACCGGGTCCCTTAAATACTCCAATATTTCCAACGCTGGGGCTTGTCCTGTCGTTTCAGTCTTCCTTCTCTCCCTGACAAGACCGGGGAATTATTTTTTAATGCGAGGGAAAATAATGACTCCAGTAACTAGTTCAAGCTTGATCCCATTTGAATGTGGAACTCTGTCTCCAGTGCTTGGTGCAATTTCCATAAAGAAATGTCTGTTATGACTCTTTGTTTACTCATATGTATGTACAGTAGCCAATAATCCAATACTCTTTTGCTCACCCTCCAAGGTAAACATTTCTATCCATTGAATTATTCAGTTTGCACGCACGTTATGCCTCGTCTTTTTTGATATGTTTTATTGACATCCAAACCCATGGGCATAACAACAGGGAAGAGATGGAAGAAATGAAGGACTTTCCTTAGCTCAGACGAGGCATGCTTTACTGCAGAGGCAACAGCAGTGTCTCGGATATTGATTGCTCATTTTCCGCCTGCAGTAAGATGAGTTTTGACTGAAGCACTCAGGGGCCTCAGAGCTCCCCCCCTCCAAAAACCTGATACTATTCCAAAACTCAATTCGATCACAATATTCACCTGAGCTACACTAATAACACGGGGCGGGGGTGGGGGGGAACCGTTCGCTTTCAGAATCACTCCAATCCGCTGACGCACATGACGGAGCAAGTCAATTCTAGCGAAAACAATTTGTCACTTTTATTTGTTTTCGCATTACTTTGCCATTAAATGAATATTTATCATACCATTGATTTATTGTTAAAGAAAAAAAAACTGAAGTGAGGTGATTTTTACAGGACATCCATCTCTCTGTATGTATTTTTTTCAAGATATATGCAGTATATTTGTCAGTTCCGAGGCATGGTTACTACACCACATGATGTTCGGCGTTCCCTGCATTGCATGTGCTGTTTTTACAGCTGGAAACACAGCACCTCCAGTCTCATTGGGTGTGAGAGAGACATACCTCAGGGGATTGAGGCATGGATCCTACTCACACACACACTGTATGCAAATCGTTCTTCACACCAAAGGAGAGAGAGAAAGGTGTAAACTCTTCTTCCTCCAACCTGCTTTAAACATCGGAACAGGAAGAGAGGAAGCGAGAGATGGAGGGAGATTGGATTCCCGTCTTCAATAATGCACCCAGGTTAAGTTCCGACTGACTAATCTTTATTCTGTTTCTCTTCTGTAGATGAAAGCTGCTATAATCCAATATTTACAATCCCAGAGTGAAGGGATATTTTTTTCTGCATGGATCTATAAACCCATTACTAACAGTGCTGCAGAGCTATTTATAAACCCGCTTTCTCCTAGGTCTTTCAGGGTTTGATGTTTTTTTCCCCCGCGTGCACTCTTTTGTCTTACCTATTTTCTCCCTCAGACGTGTTGCTGACAAGAGATGAGACCGCTGTCTAACCTGAAAACGCACTGCTCGTTCAGGTTCAGACAAAATGACACTATCTTACCTTCGTCTTGGTTTTGGTTAGATTTTTTCCCCCAAAAGCAGTTTAAACCAGGGATCTCACATTTAGCACAAAGATCTCTCGGTGTTGTGTGCACGGGCGTGCAGATTAAGGCCAGTGCCACGAGTTTATGGAACATATCCATCCACATTGTTTTAGTGTTGTCTGTGGAACTCATGCCTTCACGCTTCTCCTCTTTTCATCTGGGAAAGAGTGAGGAAGTGGGAAAGTAAACTGAATGCCTGCTGAAGTCAAGGAAACTCTCCCCTCTGTCCTTCAGCCCTGACTCCTGGAAGGAGTATATTTGAGTGGGATGACCCAGCGTCTTTTTTTAAAAGTGACTCACTGCGGGCGGCACGGTGGTGCAGTGGATAGCACTGTCGCCTTTTTAAAGGCCGGGGCCTTTCTGTGGAGTGACTCCCCGTGTCCGCGTGGGTCAAAGACATGGAGAGTCTAAATTGCCCGTAGGTATGAGTGTGTGAGTGAATGGTGTGTGTGCCCTTGGATTGGCAACCTGTCCAGGGTGTATTCCTGCCTCTCGCCCGGAACGCATGCTGGGATAGGCTCCAGCCCCCCGCGACCCTGACCACTAAATAAATGCATTGTGGCTTTCTCTGGAGAGCCATTAATTATGCAGCAAATTAATTTAGTTCCCATTTTTACTTGCCCATCGTTCCTAGTTGCTGAGACATTCCAACAGAGACCGACTAAATGCAAATTGTGTCCCAGCTTCTGTTTAAGTGTGTTAGTATCCAGGTGTAATGTGCTGCCCACTGGGCATTGTTCATTATCAAGTTAACATATGCAGTGTACCTTGAAAATGGAATCTGCGGTTCCATTGCGGTATTGTTTTGGAGAGAATCTGGCCATGGCGACACCCAGGATGGAATAATGTCCACCAGTGGCCCATAAAATATGCCCTGGACATCGACGTTTCTGTGGTCAGCATCCCAATGGCCATTTTATATCCGCATCATGGCAACGGCGGCAGTCGCTTAAGCCATAATTATTGAATGCATAAACATTTCTATGATTGCATCCATACTTGTACATCTGCAAACCTTTGTTGTACCATAAACGCTGTACTAAAAAATATGGATTTTTCCAATACATTTTCTTCATGTTTAGACACTTTCATAGGACATTATGATCATTAAATGATTTTTTAAAAACTGTTTCTTTGTGAATATGTACTTATATGTTCACAAATAAATATGCCAATTATGGGAATTTGTTGCATATACAGTATAATGCCCCTCAGTTTATTCTATACTTGCTAAATTCTGCATCAAAGTGCAAAAAACATGAAGCATAAAAACACATTTGCCCGTTAACAGACATTCAATTGCATACCGTTGCGTGCAAACTCAATTATATCCCAGAAATACACTCAGCTGCCAATGATGAAAATGGGAATATTGTCCTCGTTGTTTACTCATGATTTCTGCAGTGCATTGCCTAGTCCTTGTGGGCCACCCTTTGATGGACTCTACTATCTTTACTATGCAGTGGGGGTGATAGCTTTGTGTGCCCTTGTTCATCTCAAGCTTCAGTGCGGAGGGGACATAGCCTCTGACATTGTTATGACCCTTGCTAAGTTATGAATCAATGATGGTGTAATTTGTCCCCTGTGCCTTTAAGAGAGCAAAGGCAGTGACTTTCAGCAAACCCAATTTGTTTTTATTTTTAATTATTGACGGCCTTATCGGACACATCTGTATCGATCGCAACAGACATCCCCCCCGGGGGGCGGCAGTTCTTAAGGCCCGAGCGTTTTTTTCTCCATCTTCGACTCTCAGGTCCTCAGTCTGAGAGATAAGATCAGCTGAATTTAAATGACAATGACAGGCTGTCCCCTGCTCTGTAGCAATGGCTGCGATAAAGCTGCCCGACCTGAGAACGTGAAGCCAGAGATCCAGATCTTATCTTTGGGACCACAAAGGAACACGTCATTCGGTTATGGTTAATTTCAGATGTCAACCTTGCCTCCTAGGGTAGAGAAGCCGGTAGGTAATCATTTGAAGAGAGGGGAAACATGAAGTTCCGACGGAAATATAGGGACATTAAGTATATCATTGTTTTGACACTCGACAAGCCCATTGATTCTGAAATGATATCAATGGATACCTGTGACTCATCATACTCCGTTTAACATGATATGGGTTTCCTCTGATTTCCTTTTGGTCTATCTTCAACATAAACTGGTATCTGGAGCTTTCGCGTCTTTTTATAATACGGCAACCAAACCTAGAACACATTTACCGTTCTAAGGTCAGCTTGCTTAAACAAATACGATCTATTTAAGGCATGGAGTCTCTTTTGTCTCTGTGAAGGAAATCTGAGCGTGGATGCTGTGGATGCGTGGATGCTCCAGCCCTCTGGAGGGTTTCTCTGGTTACCTCAGGCCCCCTACCACAACTTCAAAATGGCTCTTTTAACTTTGTGTACGGGCCTTTTGAGACCATGGCAGACACCTGGAGTATATAGTGGGTGGGAAACAAGTGTTGCCATGGATATGCAGTGAGAGGGGACAAGTACTTCATGTTTGGACAGTGATTACAGAATCCATTGGCTTTACCATCATTTTAAACCACCTTTCATGAAAGTAATGAAGCTTTATATTCAGAACTCAGCAGTCGAGGAAAGAAAAACTGATTCTAAATGTGGACGTTGACTCTGTTAAACAGGTTGTTATTTAAGGAACATGCTGCAGCTTCTACTCCAAAGGGAATTAAGTTAGTTCATTCTGCTGAATTTTACTGTACAGGTTTTGAAGATGTATCATCCCACACCAGCCTTACCCTTGTCATTTTCTGCACAAACATATCACTTCCTCTTTCAGCTGGATTAGACTAAGCCCTTATTTGACATACCGTACCCGATAGTAAGGATGATGCAATAGTCACAGAGATTTGTGTCTGTAATGTATTTAGGTCATGAATATATATTTCCCTAAATCCATGAGCTGCATAACTGAAAAAAACATATTCAGGTGGCAGGAGAAAAGGCATTCAACCAATAATGCCCTGGTTTCTATTTTTGCTTCTTTGTGTACAAATTGTGTGCATCTGCACAATGTACTGCTGGGAAATTATAGCTTTTTTCATTTTGATTCAGTTTTCTCTGAATATTCCCAGTTTTGATTACAATCCACCTGCAACATAACATTCCCAAACCAATTAGAACAAAATAAATGTAAAAAAACTGGTAATATGATTATTGTTTATGTATTAAAACTTAAATTAATTTAAAAAATTAATTAATTATTAATTCCTTGTGATGCTGTTGGCATGAATAATAAGAATGACATCACATGAAATCATGGTTTAGACGTTCTTCAAATTTATTGTTATAAGTTAACATCACCAATACTGTAAAATGTGTATGGAAATGTTTAACTTTCACATATCATTTTAAGAATAAGCTAATGGAAAAAACTTTTGAGAACGCCACTGGCCATGTAAAAAACCCAAAACACCAAAACCTCATGAAGGATGGATAGTACTACTTTTGTGTGAGTGGAGAGATTTACATTACATTTACATTTTAAGCATTTAGCAGACGCTCTTATCCAGAGCGACTTACAAGATGTGCATTAATACATGGTAGGAACAATCATAGTTTGCGCACAAGATCAGTGCAGTAATACAGCGATAGACATTGTTGTAGGCAGCTGCATACCATACCTGTAACACTGGGAAGGAAAAGGTTAGTAATTATTATTATTATTTTTTATAAAATGAGAAGGCAGGGATACATATACAAGAAGTGTTGAGCAGGTCGGCAGTGGTGATGACAATTGGCTAGATGTACAGAATTCAGTGGTAGTGGAGTCTGAAAAGGTGGGTTTTGAGTCTCGTGCGGAAGATCGCAAGTGATTCCGCGGTCCTGACCGATTGCGGAAGGTCGTTCCACCACTGAGGGGTCAGGACAGAGAACAGGCGAGACCGCGATGAGCAGCTGCCGGGCGCCCTGGGAGGGATGGGACAGTCAGTTTGCCAGAGGAGGCTGAGCAGAGGGGTCTGACTGGGGTGTAGGGTTAACGTGGGTTAACAGTCACTCTGTGCAAGTCGCCGACTCTGGATCCAGCAAAAGAGCCCCAGACCATCCGGCTTCCTCCTCAGACCATTCGCCTACTCAACGGCCTCCAAAACCTTTCAAAATTTCAAGATTTCAATTTTTGATTCATCGGTCCATAAGACCTTCTTCCAGAGCATTGAGCACATTGGTACAATGGACGAAATACGCTGGAAAAGAGGAAACTTCCAGGAAGTATTTCTGTTTTGAAGTCATTCGTGTGAAATGGCATACAAACAATCCTTCATCAAATTGAATAAAATTACAATTACAACAATGTAAAAACGTTTGGGGGGGTTTTCCTGGATTATTTGTTGATAAGAAAACCCTTTTATTACACAACATAGGCCATTTAGCAGGTGCTTTCATCCAACATGACTTACAGTAGTGAATGCACACATTTTTCAGCATATGTGGTCCCAATGGGAATTGAACCCACAACCTAAATGTTGTCAATGCCCTGCTCTACCACAAAACCACACAGAACCACTCCTTATTACGGAGTTGGTCGATCTAGGTAAAAGTAAAATGCCTTAATTACTGTTGAACTCCCATGAGGATGCTAATATTATGTTTCATAGCTGGTGGGACCTGCACTTATAGTTAAATTTAATACTTTTTGACATTGAATGCTTATCATTATAAATTCCAAGAACAACCCCCAGGCATTTTTAATCTACATTTTAATTGTTATTTTCTTCAATTAATGAATGAATCAATCAATCAATCAGCTAAAAAGTCACAACAAGAAAGATACACATATAAGTCATTTAAGCCAATTGCTCCTTGCATCTCATTGGAAATGAAGGGCTTCCTGCACAGATTTTCATCCTGGATATTCCCACTAGGGCTGTTGATAAGGATGTGCCAGTTTGACTTTCTCCGTGTATAGAGATGCATGGTTGAGATGTGATGTAGATCCACAGGCACCTTTTGGAGTTGGCAGATTAAGACAAACGATTCACTTCTCATTAAATACTACATGGAACGAGAAAAGCTGTATTAACCGGTAATAGAGATTTCGAATGAATGTTTATGTTTCAGAACAGTAAAAGATGATTCCGTTTAAGTTTTCGTTCATAGTAAAATTTTGTTTTGTTTTATGGTTTTCGGTTCTATTACTGAAGTGAAGCCCTGATTGAAATTGATGTATGATTATTTTCAGATTATGTCTGTTCCCAAACTTTTGTGTTGCACACAGAAATGATCTTCTCTGTTGTTTTAAAGTACCGTAAACCCCTATAGTCTACTATGAAGTTTCCTCTTTCTTCCTCCTTGCTAACTGGTGTATTACTCAACTTCCTGAATAGTCTCACTGTCTATCCATCATTAGACTCTGAGCTGCCTTAGGTCACACTTTACTTGATGTGAGTGTGAATTGGATTATATTGAGGCCAAACTGAGAAGGATTACTTGCTTAATCTTAATCTTACTTACTCAAAAATGACATACTATATTGCTATTATTATTGCTTACTAGCTAATCTCACCTTTGGTCCTGCTTATCATTTCAGACAAAAGCTTACTACGTATTTTGGCTGGATAGCTCGATGCTATCTACCAATAAGTCATCTAAAGAACTAAACAATAGCTAGTGTTGCTCTTAGCTACAAAGCACAACTGGAATGAATAATGTATACAATACTGTACATTTCATGCTTTATTAAAAATGTCCTCTTTTAAAATGAAATAAGATATTGACCAACTTGTGTCCTTGTTCATGTCTCTGGGCATCAATGTTGAAGTCAGAATCTGTGTAACCATGTTTTTGTCTTTTGTTGAATGTTGTGTTTCAAGCACAGAGACACTATTAAACAGAAACATTTTATTGTAAATAAATGTAAAACTGTAAGTCGCTCTGGATAAGAGCATCTGCTAAATGCCTGTAATGTAAAAAATAGTTGAGAAGCAAGGCTGTCTTTGGTCAGTGTGAAAATACATCATTCATGAATGTCAGTATAACTGATGGTTCAATTAATGCATTCACTAGTGTTGTTTAAACCCTGTCTTTGTCCGTCTCTTCCACCCTTCAGGATCGTGACAGTGACACCACTGCTCTTTGTGTGAAGAACCGGTCTTCCTTTGAGCACCAACATCATCACCTTTTACACTGCCTAGAGAAAACAACCGTGAGTGTCCTGGGTGTCACTATTTGCCTGTTTTCGAGCCTGCTGGGAAATTCCATATGTTATTTGTCGGGCAAGTGAGAATTTAATATAAATATCTTTGTCTGAATCCAGTAGTCATAACAGTCAATGTTCTTGTTTAATTTTCAGCACTCTGAATACTGATCATAAGTGGTATTATACGTTAACCCCCACTCACACACACACTTATCTTAAGTATAAGATATATTATATATGTTATGAAATATTATCTAGGATACCAATTACCAATTAGATCACAGAATTCATTGATTGGCAGAGCAATCTGGTGGATCAATGCTCATGAAAATATACAACTTAAACAATACAATTAAACTGAAGAGCTTTTACAAGAAGATAATTAAGTTACAACACTAGTTGATGATGTCCTTCCCTGTCTGAGTTCCATGCCAGCATCACCTTAGACAATGTTCCTCATGAAATCTCAGCAAGTTGAGCAGTCTTCAACACTGAAGCGTCTGCTAAACGTGCCTGAATAATCATGCCCCTTTCGCAGTCACTGAGGTCTTATAGCCATGCTAGCCATAATTATAAGCAACCAGGCCTGCCCAGCATTTTTGTACATGACTCTGAGCATGCCAGGATGTTAATTGCTTAGTTAACTCAGGAACAACACCTGTGTGGAAGCACCTACTTTCAATATACTCTTTGTCAGATATTTACCCAAGTGTTTCCAACTTTTTGGCAACTACCTGTATCCTGACACATTCATAAGGTTGTCGTGACTCGCTTTTTTCTGTCAGCAACTGTTTTTAAGTGTCAAGGGGTTCCGGATATAATTATTTTTCACGCCTCCTGTTATTGATATATAGTACCAGTCAAAAGTTTGAGTACACCTGCTCAAAACTAGGCTTATCTCATAATTGACAATGTTTTACACCATATAAGTTTCTGTAAATACTTGAGAATTACAAAAAAAACACAAAAAGAAAATTTTATTGAAAATTGAATCTTGGATTCTTCAAAATAGCCACCCTTTGCCGTGATAACAGCCTCACAAACACGGGCCATTTGGCTAATAGGTTTCAGCAGGAAATCACCCGACATGTCTTCCCAGCTCTCCTGCAGCAATTCTCAGAGACACTTGTGGGTTGCTTTGCTTTGCCTCTTCTGTCCAGTTTGTCCCATACAAGTTGTATGGGATTGAAGTCTGGACACTGGGCAGGCCAGGTCATTAGTTTGAGTTGTCCTTCACATTCCTCCTTCACCAGATAGTTCTTGCACAATTTCAAGGTGTTTTTTGGGTCCTTATCTTGCTGAAGAATGAAGGAGTGCCCTATTAGCCATAATCCCCCAAAAATGGAGGTGCACTCAAACTTTTGACCGGTACTGTACACGAGTTGCAATAAGAAGGGGCTTGGGGGGGCAGACAGATCAGGGTAGTTGATGCCACGCACATTCCAAGAGATGGGTGTTTGCGTTTCAGAATCACGAGTTCACGGATGAGCTTACCTACAGCGAGGTGTGCATGACCGAGTCGCTGGGGTACCGCACCAGCCGAAGCACGTCCCTGTCCAGCCAGCAGGGCCTGTCGTCCTCCTGCTGCCCCAGACGAGCCAAGAGACGGGCCATCCGCCTGGCCAACTCCACCGTGTCCGTCAGCAGGGGGAGTGTACAGGAGCTGGACACATTACAGATTCAGAAAACATCTTCTGGTCCCCAGAGGTAAGGTACCACGTGTCTTTCACTGTTTTCCACGTTATCATCTTCCATTTAATAGAGCTGACAGACCGGCAAGACGGGGCAAAGAGACATTGCATGACTTTAGAGCGTGAGCGCGTTTATCTTTAAATCTTTTACAATCGCACAATGAAAGGACAAAATTCACAGATGATAGTAATGCTTCAAAACAGCAGGGGACAGTGAAGTTATCTTTCCTAGCATCTGATGTTATAAACCATTGTCCACTTATGTGCGTCAAATAAGTGCACAAATGACTCCTGTCAGAATATCCAAAAAAATCAATGATATATGATTACCTCACTAGTTAGCTAGTTCACTAGTGTTGGCTGTGTTGAATAAACAGAGACGAGCTTAAATGTTTGGAGTAGACGCTAAAACTCTCGTTAAAGTTATTAAAACATTACTAGCAAGTGACTGCTATATGTTAAGATAGCTATCCAGCTGCTTGTTCATGAGCATCAGATTGTATTGTTATATGGATGTGCCAGTGTAATAGTAAGTGTATATAGCAGTGTCGGCCCACCAAGAAAGTTTGGTAGGTCTACAATAGCGCCTGCTAAGTTGACAGTTGTCACAATCCATAGGACCCACTCATTGCGTTGAGATCTACTACTTTAACAATAGGAGCGCCATGATGTTTTTCAGGCGTTTGGTGATTTTAAAATGACAATAACTTTGCCGTTGGGAGACATGTCAACCCCAGTTCCTGACATTTCCTAAATATGTATTTTCAACACACGCTGCATTGTTTGAATTTACATTAATAAATTAAATTTAAATATAACAAAATGAATGACTGTTGTAATTCGATACTGCACTTATAGCCTTTTTGGCATTGGCGTCTCTCTAATGCAAATAGGACACTCACTCCCCTAAGCATATGATAATGGCACGTTGAAACTTGCGTGTTCCAGTTATTGTGTTATGTATCACATAACCATTAGTCTAATAGTCTAATGGGGAGGAATGGCCAAGGGGGGAAGACGATGCAATATGATTGCATAATTAGCCCTTATCAATGTGTATAAAACTGGGAAGGCCAATCGATTGTAGGGGTAATGTAATTAAAATTTTTGAACATGGAAATGGTACCAAGAGCATCACAAAGATTTCTGTTTGTGCTGACTGTGAGTAGGGAATGACTGAGAGCAGCAATTTCTAAATGAAGAAATTGCAGTGGGCACAACCAACGTGTTCAGTATTATCAATGAATAACTCTCAGACTATTTTATATCGACACTTATATTGACTTGTATACATATACTTATTTTTTTAATTTCTTTACATTTAATCTTGATTTAAATTCATACAAAAACCCCACCAGGAGCATCACAAAGATTTCTGTTTGAATTGACTGCGACTAGGGAAGGAAGGGTCATGTTGCCAATATTATCAACAAATGACTCTTGGAATATTTTATATCGACACTTATATTTACTTATACATACACTTATTTTCTTAATTGCTTTCCATTTATTTATATACGATCAATGGCTCTTATGCTGAGAACGAGATATGTGCATGGGATATTTATAGCCCTCTATAGACTGAAACATGGATATGTGCATGGGATATTTATAGCTCTCTATAGACTGAAACATGGATATGTGCATGGGATATTTATAGCCTACTATAGAATTGTCTACGATCGACTTTTCTGCATCCACACTGTGTGTTTGTGTAGGCTACATTTTATAATGATGTTCATGTTTTACATTTATATTTAAAATGTGCCTTTTTACCCCAAGAATTGGCTCACTTGCTGATGTCATATCACTTAAGCTTTCCGCACATTTACTTATTTTTTTGTTATAAATATAATCTTCTACGTGTTCAGTTACACATGCTTTTGGTCTTATATTTTTCATCAAAGATATCTTTTAAAAAAATTGACAAGAAAATATGTTGTGTTTCTTGTTCTTACAAAAATGAATATACAGTATGACAAGTACACATGTTGGCATGACTTAAAGCCATGCATATATTATTCTGCTAGTGGAAATAAGAAGCTTCGATATCCTAATGTTTCTTAAGACCTGTCAGAACAAATTCTAAATCTTTTTTTTTTAGGTGGTATGTACTAAACAGAATTGTTACTACCGGTACTTTAAAATGTCAGCACTCAAAAGGCGTTGGTTGGCGTTTTCTTGTGGTTGTATGTCTGGAAACCTGGCGTCCCTAGTGTTAACGAGATGCCCCAGCCTGGAGTTCTCAGGATTCACCATGTTGAATCATCTGATCATGTCCAGGACAATCGGCTATAAACAGCCAACACATTCTCAGATATTATTCTTGGATGCCTTCCCTGTGCCCTTAAGGCAATTCTTGAAGGGCGTTCCATTCTGTTCATTTTTTCAACACTATTTGGTCTTCCAACGCATTATATTAACTGAAATTGACAACATTTTAATTAAAAACTAAATTTAAGGTGGCCTATGATTTCAACCCCTTTCATAAACCTCATCATGACATGTACAATTAAAATCTAACAACCTTTTCACATCTGTGAGCCAACAGGAACAAGACTGTTTTTAATTTTCATTATTAATTAGTCATGACTGATGGATCTATTTTTAAAAATATGTATTTTTTTATTGTTTATATTTCACTATGAGTATATTTGCCTAAAATGCATTCAACCAAAAACCTCCAAATATCTCTCACCCAGATTTATATTAGGGAGTTTTTCTATTTTGTATTGGATATTGTATTGTATATTTCCTAGAATACAACATTTTCAATGTGAGCACTGCAACAATAATACTGCACAATTATTTTACCACACATCCTTTAAGGAATGGCCTTCCCAATGCATTTAGGTATCATGTGTTAAGCTACATGTCATAAATAGAACCAATAATCTATTTTTAGGAAGGGACTTAAATGTATTCTCTTTGTGTGTGTGTGTGTGTGTGTGTGTGTGTGTGTGTGTGTGTGTGTGTGTGCAGCCGCTCCAGTCTAAACGCCAGGACTCAAGACCTCAAGCTCAACTGTGATGACAGGGACTTCACCGCTGCCATCATCAGCATCCCCACCCCTCCAGCCAACACTCCTGACGAGAGCCTACCTCCCTCTCCAGCCATCCCTGGCATCCTGCGCAACTCTCGCTCCAGCACCTACACCCACGAAACGGTCAAAATCTCCTCTTTATAAACCTCCCAAGCACAGCAGCTCCCCCTATTGCACAGAGGAAAGGAGGGAGCTCAGGACAGAAGGCAATGGAAGCCACAGAACTTTGAGGATAAGCCTTTCCACTCTCTTGGCAACTGCTTCATTCCAAAAAAAAAGAAAAAATAAGAAGAAAAAAAAGCAATGTGTAATGAATTATCATAACTGAGGAAAAACGTTGAAAAAAGTGAATTGAAGAAAAACAAATAACTCTTATGCAATTCACGTTTTATCAAACATGTACTGGAATAATTTTCTTTTCGGTTTTTCGATGGGGGGTTGAGGGAGTGGCGGAGAAAGAAGCAGGAAGAGGTGGAAAAAAGCTTAAATATAGGATGTGATTACAGGTTCTGAACAATATCACTGAGAGACAATGGGGTGGGGTGTGGGGGGGGGGGCTGATAAAGTTTTTATTTGGAGGAAAAAGAATGAGGAAGGACACAAATCTGACAAGAATCCACAATCATTGATTTGGACTTGGAGGTGAGACAGAAGAGAACAAGGTGGTCAGAAAGACCGGGTTTTTTTTCAACAAAGAAAAGATGTTCTTGGTATTGAAGATCTACCACTTTTCAAGATATGCAAAATTAGAACAAGAGCAGGAAAAAAAAGAGAAATCTATATATGTGTCCGTGTATATATACATATGCATATATACATATGAATATCACAGGGAAAGATTACACAGACAGATTATAAATATACATTATTATATTAATACATAAATACAAATTTACAGAGAGAAATACGACTGCTGTATTCTGCAATAGATTTAGTCACACTAAGGATCGACAACGATGAGAGCGAACTAGTTGGAGGTACATATGTAACATATTTTGTATCATACTTCTCTAAATCACATGCATCTTCCAACTTTACCAAAAAATAAGAATGTCAGTGTTCTGACTAGCTTACTACAAACAGTGCATGATCCTGTACAGTAGCTGGAGGAAGGATGAATTGCTGGCCGGCTATTCTCACCTCCTTGTGCATGGTACCGTATTATTTTCCTTGGTTCTGTTCATTTTATTTCCTCCCGATATCAGTGATGACAGCATTTAGAAAAAAAAAAAAAAAAAATAAAAATAAAAAGTGGTTCACCAGACATGTACATTAGGAGAAAAAAAAAGAAGATAAATAAATAAAAAAAGAGACTTTCAGGCATGTTCCTCGCAAGAATGACAGCTGGGTGAATGAGATTGTGTGTGTGTGTGCGCGTATGTGTGTAAGGTTGGGAGGAATTGTGTTACTTGATCACAAATATGCATGGATACCGTTGTAGGTATTTTACGTGTTTTCTCCTTGTTAGAAAATAAAATATAGGTGGGATCTAGCAGTGATGGCTGTTCTGAGAGATAGAGAGCCCATGGCTTATTACACAAGACAAAATGGGGGTGCACTGAAAATAAGTTTGCTAATTGACACACTGTGGTTGGGTTCACAGTGAAGGTTATTGAATGAACCGATCATCCTACTCTCCTTTTTAAGTTTGGCAATGTTCTAATATTGTGTTCCAGGCTGACCAGGGATCAGTCTGTCAATAGGCTGTATGACACCTCGTCCGTAATGGTTCAACTTAAGGATGATGCATTAAACATAATAACATAATGATGCTGCCTACCAATTATTATTTTTTTGTCAGCTTCCATTACATTAACATGGTATGTGTTGTTCTGGTTGTTTTATGTTTATAAACATACAGTAACCAAGGTTGACCATACAACGTCATTCATTAACTACAGAGACATCCTTCACTTTCAGTCATTTTATCCACATTGCTTTATTTATACAGAAACCGCTCGTGAACAGTTAGACATGCTTCATCTTACCAAAGTTAATTTGTTTATTCGTCAAATGAACTTAAGAGTGCAGTGTTCACTGAATTGAATTCAGACAGGTGGCACAAGGATCGTAAGATCAGGAGATAGGGACACGATGCGAAAGCACAGCAACCATGCGCTCAGTTCTGCAAATATAGCCAACAGGCTTCAGAGGAACAGGTTGTGGACTTCCTTTCTCACTGCTGTCGATAGAACGGCGAGCATTACTTCTGTTGCGGTTGGCGTGCGGAGCGTGTCCACTCGCATCGACTGCGGGAAAGGGACACGCTCGCTCTCAGTCGGTCTGCGGTGGCTGGAAGAAGAGATTACGTTGCCGGGGAGCCCGGTGTTGACCGAAATAATCCGATCGAGCCGTCAGGTCATCGGGATATGCGACTCTTTTTCCAAGAGCTTAGCTCACGGCGGCTCCCCAGTGCAGAGCGCACAGCCGGCAGTCTATGGGACTTCAAAGCAGAGCGTTTTATCCCCACCGAGCTCACGGATGAAGACAGTACGCCGATACTTAGGGCGAACGTTTGAGCCGGAATGAGTCCCGACTGCCCTTGCTTCCTTTACCTCCCCTCCCCCCCAAAGTTGCCTCCATCGATCCAGAGAGGGCTGTCTCACGAGAGGCGCCTTCCGCTACGGTGCCTTCTGTACTTTTGGACTGAGAGGGCCTCGGGAACACCGCTGGCCGATACTCTCACCCTGTCGCTCCGTCGCTTCTAGTGCTTCTCAAGATACGCGGTGAAGGCATATTTACATCATAGAACAGGCGTCCATTTTTTACTACCATCAATGTCACGAGTACATAACGCAGGAATCCTGCATCGTGGAAGACAATGTATTATAAGGTGTTGGAATCAGTCAAACTATTCCAGTGTAACTAATGGTAAACCGCAAATCACGTTATGTTAATAAGCACAGTTAGTGAAACGGTGAATGATTATTTGTGAACAAGGCGCATTTCAACGCGAAAATAACTTTGCGGAGCATCGCCTGAACTGACATACTCTATGTAGGCTACTTTATAGAACTGTACTGTACACACCTGTTGAACTGAACACTAATACCACTGCGTTAATTCATATCTGGGCTAATGTAAAACGCCCCAACCCCTCCACTTTTTCTTGATAAAAATTTAACCGAGTAGACAGAAATGAAATGACTCAAATATAAGACCTCCTTAAAAAGATTGAAATCCCCCTAAAATTATGGAGCTTAGCTTTACCCTACAGTGCTCTTCGCTTTCTCATTCCTGAGGCTACCAAGGAGACCGATGGTTGATGTAATACAGTATGTCAAGTGGCTCTCTGGTAACAAGGTATCCTGACGCCATTTTCTTTCTCAGGAGAGCAGACTTCTAATGTGCAACATTGCCTTCAAATGAATGGTTTCCCTACCTTCCCCAAATGTAATAACGCCTGCCCCGTCGGGGGGTTGGGGGTGGGGTGGGTGTGTGTGTGAGTTTGTTCCGTATTTGCCAGCTGTCCTCACATAAAGGGTGCATTTTATGGCATCAGCAAGGTTTTATGGTCTTCTCTGAGGTTTTTCCTTCGCTGTTTTTGCTCATTTGCATTCTCACCTTCCACCGTCCATCTTCACATCTCATCTTCTTTTTCTTAGCGATTCCATCCACTCATCGTTTCAATCATCAAAGCATCAATTTTATCACGTGACCATATAGAATGATGACAGTTTTCCATTGTTTGTTCCAGATATCAATGATTATCGAGTATCATCTCTGAAACAGTGATGTTTTAAGGGAGGCATGCATTCATTGTATACATTTTTGTTTTACCCTTTGAACTACCACAAGTACTACTTATATTATTCCAATGAAATTGCAGCCTCAAATACAAAGGTTTGTCTGTGATTTGAGAGAAAGCCTTTGCAAGTGTTGAGCGCTTGGTCTGGGTAATTCTTAAAAGATAAGGTATGCAATATGACAAAGTCAAATAAGTAGTAATGTATCTCCATTGTTTGAAAGGCCAATTGACTAAAACTTTGAGTTTTGTTGTCTTCTGTTATTTTTGGGATTGTCAGTTCTATTCTGTTGTAAGGATGACTACATATTGGATATTATTCCTTATCTAGCGAAGGTTCCATAAACTGCATATGGACATTCCAGCCAGATTTGTTTTCAGAATTCAAGTATTGTGACTCATTTTGTCACATTTTGCTTCAACACTCTTTTTGCAACATATTTTGGGACTTAGGAAACCAATGTCTTCATTGTTGTGTGATTACAGCTGTACAGCACTATCCACATAACATGTGGTTTAATGGGCACAGCAATTTTGTTTATATTTTACAGCTCAATGCTATCACTGAGCTAGATCGTTGACAGTGCAGTTCACAGTAACAACATGAAATATCCGACTCAGAGGTTTCATTAAAGAAAATAAACGTCCAGTTCTAAAAGCACTGTAAATGTGTTAGCCTGCTAGCCTCTGTGCACAATGCTTCTGGATACGGATGATCCAGGAGAATCCACCAATGAAATCCTGTCATTTCCACCATAAAAGACCATGCTGACCAATTAGCCAGTTACATAGCACTGTTACCCGTGATTGTGTGACTTTCATAAGATGGATTCAGTTTAATACCATGAACTTAATAACTTGCCACGAGCCATTAAATGTGTTGCAAAGGAGTGTGCAAAGTGGCAGATCATTACTTGTGTTAATCACCTTGTAATAGCTTTTCTGTTCCTGGTCAACCTGTCGCTCATCCTCATAAAATTGAGTTTCCTTGCCCTAAAAGTTTGATGTTTTTGATAATATGCAATTTTACAATGCAATTTTATGCATATGCATACGCATACTGCATTCACTTAGATACTAACATGTATTTAAAACTTTGTTCTCGTGAGCCCACTAACAGCCTGAAATAAACTAAATGACATGAATCATCAGATATATATATATATAGAATAGCCAACTAAAGATACATGCAGGACTCCTAGAAACTATTTTTGCTCCTTCTTCACATTGATTTTGCACTGTATCGATTTTGCTTTCTACTTCCTGGATTATGTTTCTGAACATGTTCATTTGGGCAGCCGTTTCCCTGTCACGCCCTCATGGCAATACTGTAATTCTGTAGCAATGCTGTTCCCTTTCCTGTTTCATTTTACAGTGCACATGAGATACTTTCCCCAAATCCAATCACTGTGAACCTATACATAGAAAACAAAAATCACATTTTTACAGCATATGACATTAAATTATAATAATTAGTAGTCAACGAGGCTGCCTAATTCATTCAGTTACTCTATTCATTTAGATTTTTAAGATGTGGCCTTGCAAAATGGCCAGTGGTCATTAATTGCAAGGTCTGATCAATTAACTATTAATAAATAATTATAATTATAATTATCACATAATTTATTTCATATTTTATTTCAAATAACCCATAAGAGAAAAACATTGTCCTCTATTTACATTTAACATTTGCCTCTTAATACATCATACATCTTAAGTTATCGTGACTTGTGTTTTGTTTATGGTAATGCTTTATAAATATATAACCCCCTGTATAGCCCCCCAGAGAAAATATACTGTTTACTGGAAAGCAAATAAGCTTTGGCATTTATGACATTTGATTTAATACATGGGCATGTATGTTTTTTGAGAGAGCTGGCAGTAACTTAGTCATATTTTTTTCATAATTTTTTGTTTACACAGTTGTAGTGTACACATACATCTGTGATAAACCAAACAGTAACCAGTAACTCTCTCATTGCCCAACTGAATTTTCACCCCATCATGCAGTATCAAGTATAGTATCACATTTGAATAAAGAATATTGCAGTTGTCACTCTCAAGCTAATCATGGAAGCTACAGCTTAGTAATACATATAACAATGTTATATGAATTAGTCCACGGCTTAGTCTCAATTTCTACAGAAAATTTCAGTTTTCAGATTTAATTGAAATCAAATGCAGGTGCCCCTTTAAAGTCTACGTCGTGTCTTGAAAATGTCACCTTTTGTTGCCTTACAGCCTGAAATTAAAACATATTAAATCAGACTTCTTACACTTTTATTCTCACATTTTACCCTACAACTTCCAAGTGAAAAAAACATTCCCAAAATCTTTGAACATTAATTAAAAATGAAAAAACTAGAATGAATTGATAATACACCCCACTTATCATACTAATTGTAAACTAGCTCAGGGGTAACCAATCACCTTCTAGATCACACACCAAGCTAATTGGCCTCCACCTGTGTTCATTGTAGTGATTCTGATTACTTCAGAATAAAATCAGCTGTTCCTAGAGGATTCCACTGCTGGGTAGTGCATTTCAGAATAAAGAATCAACAAGGAGCCTTCAAAATTGTAAAGTTGTGGAAAGGGATATATCAGGAAATGGATATAGAAAGATTTTAAAGGCCTTAAATATGCCTTGGAGCACAGTCAAGACCATAATTAAGAAGTGGAAGGTGCATGGCAGCACCAGGACCTTGCCTAGATCAGGCCATCCATCCAAGCTGGATGACTGAAGAAGAAGGAGACAGAAATTCAAGTCTGCATAGTAGGTGGCAAGAAAGAAGCCACTACTCAAAAAAGTCCACATTCAGTCTCGTTTGAGGTATACAAGAAAACACTGAAGATTCTGAAGCCATGTGGCAAAAAGTGTTGTGGTCAGATTAAATAAAGATAGAAATGTTCGGCCTAAATGAAAATCCAATACAGCACATCACCCAAATCATGGCAACATTCTGTTATGGGAGTGTTTCTGGCCAGCAGGAACTGGGACACTTGTCAAGATAGAAGGTAAAATGGATGGAGCAAAATACAGAACAATTATTGAGGAAAACCTACTGTCCTCTGCAAGAAAGTTGAAATTTGGAAAGAGGTTCACCTTTCAGCATGACAACAACCTAAAGCACACAGATAAAGCAACAGTGGAGTGGCTGAAAAACAAAAATGTGAATGTCCTTGAGTGGCCTAGTCAGAGCCCTGACCTAAATCCTACTGAAAACCTGTGGAATGACTTGAAGAGTACAGTCCATCAACAGTCCCCACGCAATCTGACTGAGCTTGAACAGTTCTGTAAGGACGAATGCCCAAATCTAGATGTGCAAAGCTGGTAGAGACATGTCCAAACAGACTCATGTTGTTTGAGACTCTATAATTCAAGAAAAGGGTGCTTCTAACAAGTACCAACTCAGCAGGGTGTAGACTTATCAATCCAAGTTATTCCAGTTTTTTATATTTAACTGTTTAGAAATTTTTAGAATTTTATTTTCACTTTTAAAGGAGGGTAAAATGTGTAAATAAAGGTGGAAAATTTGGTCTGATTTAATATTTTTTCAATTCAGGCTGTAAGGCAACAAAAGGTGATATTTTTGAGACAGGGTTGTAGATTTAAAGGGGCACCGTATGTATGATAATGGAAAATGTACTATAATAATATAGTCCTCGATACCAATGACATCAATGAGCTCAACATGTTACATTCCACTTAATATTAATTACAAATCTTCATTGTTTTTCTTTAAAAATCACTTTTATGCAAGTTCAATGATCACAAAAACTCATGACAAATGTTTTGTTTGTACTACTGAAAAGCACCTTATTTGTATATCAATGTTAAGGATAAATGTTAATTGAATCCGGCTCATATGATGCCAAAACTGAAAAAAAAGTACAATAAAGCAATGTCACACAACTTAAAATATCAAAATACAAATAAAAATATATAGAAATATTAAGAGGCCAGGTAAAACAACCAATAGAATGATACAGGGAAAACATATGATTGGCTATTACAATCAAAGACCCTTTTCTGACACATTTGTAATGACTGACAAATGCAAAAGTAGAGTCCTTGTTTTGAAGGTAGTGGTGGCAGCTTTCAAGCCATTTGCTCACCTTGTAAGAGCCCATCTTTGACATGCACACCCAACACTGTTTCCTTCATCATTGGGTGAGAAAATGAATATATTTCATTACTCAGGGAAAAGAAAAAAAAAGTCTGGAGAATTCAGTACATTATGTGAGGTGAATTGTCCTTTTCATACAAAAATCTCTAAACATATACTTTCTGTCAGTGAGATGTTGTTTGATATGCATTGCAGGCACCATCTGCACCCTGCACTCAATCAATACTGTAATAACACTGACACGTGTGGACCAGAATACATTCAGAAATATGACATCTAGTGAACCGAACTCCGCCTTGGTACATGGGACTGCCAGCTGTTTGTTATCGACAGTCATATAATTTTGTTGGAAATATCCTGTATTGCCATAATTACTCTGGAATGCAAATATTTATTGATTTAATATATTGTTGAATGTGACCCTTGCCAAGTTTGGCTATCTTTTGGTATGAATTAAGTGATCCTGAATGTAATTGCATCACTGGTATGATTTTCTACGTAACCAGTAGCATACTAATTTGATGTATATCCATTTAAAAGCTCTAATGCTGCAGAATTTGGTTGAAATTTGGTTATGACATATGGTTATTATTATGGTATATCGTTTTTTTTCATTTGTTTTTAATTACATTATTGGTTGTTACGTGGATTTTGGCATGGCACACATTCTGCACCCCAGCCATTATTTTTTGTTGTATTTTCCTTATTGAAGGAAAATACAACAGATGGTGAGCGTGCATTCCCAATAAAATATCATGTTCTCTACCTTCCACAAAGTAAAACATTTATATTTTGTGTTTTTTTTTTGCAATGGCAGAAATGTCACTGAAATATTGCTTATTTCATTCAGTTCGTGAGCTGCCATTTTAACTGGTAGTGAACATACAGGAAATAAAAACTACAAAATAAAGCATAATAAATAAAACTACAAATGTGTTAGTAACTTATGTTAGTTACTACTTACTACTCATAGTTTGTCGATGATTTTGCTAGCTACAGTAGCTAGCTACGTAGAAGACAAATCATAAAAATAATACCCTTTAAAAGCTTCCATTAACTTGAAAAATAATAGGATATTGCTGTTGTCTTTTTACTTTCAATAACAACTGGTATCATGGTTTTAAAATGAAAATAATTTACTCTTCAATTTCTATTACCGTTGGCAGTTGTACTTTCTTCAACAACTCTCCAAACAAACAACATAGCTATTGTAATATAGGACACCATGAGTAGACCTAAGCAGTTGGACCACAGACTAAAATACTTAATAATTTATAACAGTTCCAAGAGATTAGGTTGAATCAGAGCAATGCCTGACAACATACATCATCAAATAAAGTAAGATGAAATGATTTCATTGTATGTTTGGACACTAAATTATCCTATATCCTATGTAATATGTTCAACACGGTTTAAGATCCTTAGACCTGATCCCCTGTTTAAGTAATTAAATATAATGAACATTAAGTCAGATATTTGTAGACATAACAGTAATATGTCTGACAGACAAACACTTGAATACAGTTTTTTATTTTTATGAAAGGTTTTTGAATATGACCGTGATCAACAAATCAGAAGTGGTATTGAAAAGCACACTGAGGAGGCCTTCACAGTAGCGCCCAGCTTTTTCAGTTAAAACCATGTAATGTTTTATTTCTATTTCTACTTCCATCGAAGCTCTACAGTATTGTGAGTGAAATATGTGATGAATGGGTGGGTTAAAGTTTTTATTTTAAATTTTATTTTATACAGATTCTATACATTGCTACATTAATAGGCTGGATAATTGGCTATGCATGCTTTTTTAAGCAAGAGTAACATGTTTGAGTGAATGGTCAAAAACACGCAAAGACAAAAAAAACGAAAAGAAATATACCCAGTACCTACCAGGTATTAAGTGTTCAACATAACAGACATTCAGGTAAACAACTCCATGTTTATTCCACAGCTTGTTGCATTACTGCCTTAAAGACACACCAAGTACCTACAGTATATGTCAAATCCATGAATAGAAGATTCATGACTTTATTTTTGCGAACAAAGATCAAGAAAGAGTCACGTGTTAAGTTTTGGCTTTATGCATAACGGACACATTTAGATCGTTTGAGACTGCATCAAAACATTTACCCAGCCAATACAAGTCCAGTCCACAACAATGTTTGCTTTTCCTGTCAATTACATACAAAACTGCACCTGGCACTGAACTCTGAGTTTATTTATTTATGTATTTATTTTTTGAGAAGTGTGTGGGTCGAAGTTTTGAAGTCTAGGCCAGAAGTGCTGTTTGAAGATCCAGTAGACAGCCAATGTGTGGCCTGCCTGACTTTCGAATGGAAATCATTAAATAAAGGCTTAAAATGAGAAACAAGAGTGTGTGCAAGTTGATTATGCGTTTAATAGTTCCAGACCCGCTGCTTTGAACTTGAAGAAGGTGGATCAAGTGGATTTGTCACAGCTGGTACCTGAGATGACTTAAATGACTCCACAGTAGTCTCATTCATGTGTTCAGTTGCTGCCACCGGTTATTAATATTCTCATGAATTCAATATGAGCAAATACAAGCTGAGAAACTGAAGACACAATAAACAATGGTGCAAAGCACATCAAATATTTTCCAGATGGATTCACACATAAAACAATATAATCTGAGATACATGTACATATGTTCTGGTCAATGAAAATGCCTTTTGTTTTCCTGTAAGATTTTCAGTTCACATACAAATGCTTGACCTTTTTGAAAAGCATACACCTCAATTGAAACAATAGTAATTTCATCCCTGTCCTCCAATTGAAAAACAAAATTGCACAAAAATAAAACATTCAAGTTTATAGCCTGTAGGTTTATTTATTTGCAACAAATCTCTCAGGTGTATTTACAGGGAAGCAAAATGAGCTAATTTCATATAAGATGATGATGATGATGATGATGATGTCATGGTTAATGCATAGTGAATATGTAAAAATGTATAAAAATGTTAAAACTATCTAAACTGCAGGGCAACAGTATGGTATTATAAATAACTGGATATTTTTAAGAAAAGTAATTTCAAAGAATATGTTTTATAATTTCTGCAGGGAGAGTGACCCCTGACCTTGGCCAGAGATATAATATACCAGATGGCTACAGCTTTGTGGTTTTAGGAGCCAACGGTTTTACAATGTGAGAGGCTTGGTATTTTTGAGAATGGCAGTGAGCATGTAGACTCGTTACTATACAAAAGAACAACAATAAAAAAGAAGAAAAAAACAAATCGTTTGATGTTTGGTTCATCTGTGGTAGAAAATGTTGTCTCAGACGTGGCTCCAGAATCTCCCACAAGTGTTCAACTGGGTTGAGATCTGGTGACTGAGACAGACATGGCATATGTTTAAACTGTTTTCATGCTCATCAAACCATTCAGTGACCACTCGTGCTCTGTGAACACGGATCACACCTTTTACCTCAGCAAGACTCCTCCGCTCTGCCTCCTTTAGCCAATTGGCTGTCCTCACGGCCCTGAACCCCTGATGGCGGAATGACCTTCCACACTCAGTCAGGACCACAGAATCACTGGCCATCTTCGGCAAGACACTGAAAACCCACCTCTTCAGACTACACTTCCACTGAATATACGTAGGATTTTTTTTTTACTAACTTTTCTCTTCCTGTTTTATAGGTGCGGTGTGCATCTGTCTACGATGACGTCTGTTGCATTGTTGCTGTACTGATTTCTCGCTCTTGTTGTGATTATTCTTGCCATTTTAAATGCACTCATTGTAAGTTGCTCTGGATAAGAGCATCTGCTAAGTGCCTAAAATGTAAATGTAAAAACATGGATGGGGCATTTTCATCCTAGTAGAGACCACTCCCATCCGGATACAAATTCCTCATGCAGGTGATCACTCAGAATGGCTTTGTATTTATTGACATTTACCTTGCCCTCTAAGGAGCTGAATGGACCTAAACCATGCCAGGAAATTGCACCCCACACCATAGCAGAGCTGCCAGAACCCTTAATTTACAACTAAAGTCTTTCCTTTATTTTGTCAGTTACTTGTACGTGTGTATATACAGCATATATATATCAATTTTACACCATGCGCACCACACAGAACAAAGATAGGGAAGTAAGAAAAATGCTAATAATATAAAACCTGCAAGATCTAGATGTCTGAGAATGCACAGCCAATAAGTTATACGTCCATAGCTATACTTTTTGCTGTTGCTTTACAGGAGGTTTTACCGACTGTTTGACATCCCTGGCTCTCCCTGCTGTACCCCCACCGAGAGACTCGGTTTGATGCCAACCGACACAACAGGCTGCTTCACCTGGCACTCCAGAAACACTTCCATCACATGTTCGGCTGCCACGTTGGCTAGTGTGAAAAAACCGACACCTGCCTAACAGAGAGAGGAGAGACTGCCCTGAACAGATGGAGTCGGGCCTGTCCGCTGATTCACTGCAAAACGTGCAGGACAGCTAAAAGGGCTCATTACACGAGGCATGAATTACAGTTTGCCTGGGAGAGATAGCGAACGCATCTATGATCAGGAAAGCCTGAACAGCACAATGTACACAAGCACAACAAACACTATTGTCTTTGGCCCTCGGTCGGAATACACTGCCAATCTTTGGATTTCATTGCCATTTCATTTTAAATGTGACCCAGATAACTCAATTGTTATGCTAATGAGGGTGATAGAGGTCTGAGCTTTACTCAAAGGATCAGAGGTCTTCACTTTTTTTTGTTACGTGAAGCTGCTTGACTTTGATGTATTCTGCCATGAAGATAATGTCAGCCTGTAAAATGGCCATTATGCCAACGCATGATTTCTCGAATATACGTATACTGTATATATTTTTTCTTAGTTTGTGTGGTATGTAATGGGTACACAATAATATATTGCTAATATATATATATGATATGAAAATGGCAGCATTATGAGAGGTATTATGTCACAATGCTGTCATTTTCATATCATAATTGAGCATGTCAAATAAAATATTACAGAAATATTAGGAAATGGTATATAAATATCACTTACAGTACACCTGAAGGGTATATTGTAGCTGGTGCAGGTAGATCGCAGGTGCCAAATTGAATAGTGCCTATCTCTCCCCACAGCCTTCCAGGCCATAGTAAGCCCTGGGAGGAACCATATTTGAGCTTGACCATAGGGCGCAGGACAGCCCTAAAAACACATACCTCTTGTGAAGCCCCCAAAAAAACTCCATGTGTTCAAGTTATGACACAATTGACACAACGACCTGCATAGAAGGCTCACTATGGTGGGGGTGTCATAACACTGAATTCATCACGACATATGAAAAAGGCTATGCCAATAATTGGTTCAAGGTTACACAGTGTGACAACTTGCCAAATTGTGATACCTCATGCAAAAGCACTGCATCATTGGCTTATATTCTTTTATATGTAGATTCGAATCAAATTAACTAATTTTATGTTGTGTTTGTGAGGTGCATGACAGTGTCATGACATTATTTAGATGACATCAAATTTAAAAAAAGTGATATCAGTGAACAGTATTGTTGCCATGTTTAAAAACAAAGCATTATAGCCAAAGGACAATCTCCAACACCTGTCCCCAATAAAATACAGAAAAATAAATGAACCCACAAAAAATTCAAATAAATAAAACAAAAGGCTATCCTGATTTTGTTTTGCCACAGTAACTATTTGGCCAGGTACTCCCCCTGGGCTGTAGTCTTGGCACAATTGTGTTTGGTAGCTAGCCAAGTCCAATTTGCATGATCAAAACATTGTCTCGACCTAGATAATTAGTGGGGTTTTGAAACAGTTTTGCAACCTCTGGTCTATCTCAAGGAGCTAGGCTACTCTTACTATCTGATATGTTTTGCAGTAGGAGAGGTTAATCATGCTATTTAATAATGACAAGGAGGCTTGTCTTCATTACCTTCAGCTATTGCTATATCTATTCTGTCAGGTCTAGAGAATGCCATTGCATTATACCACTCTGTTACCAGTCCCCCTTCTTAGTAACAAAGGTGCAGCAGCATGGTCTCTTTTCTTCCTGAAAAAACAAAAAGGCTATTCATCCCTATTTGTTGTACAATACATTGGGCATTTCAACTGACATGTAGTTATTGTAAATAGATGTTATTTTTATTAATACTAGTGTCCCAGTTCAATTTGTCCAGTACACTGCTGTGGTTCCTTAATTAATAGAGTTAGTATTATGCGCGTCTCTATTGGTGTTAGGAGTTCATAGCTGTACTCTTAGTCACCACAAGCACTAATGTGATCATAGCCATAGCAGGTGCAAATCCCATGCCTGGGCAGTCATGGATGACTAAGCAATCTGCTATGTCTGTGCAGTTTTTTTATGCCAAGACTAGAGTGGACCACTTACGCTGAGTGTTAAAGCTCTGTACAGTGAGACAAAGCCTCTACCCATCTGGTCGCCTTGCTCACCTGTGGCGCCCCAAAGCCACAAAACGCCAGGACACTGAACCCCACCTGCTGGCAGTTGGACATTCGGGAAACAGAGGATCTGTCGGCTACAGCTGCTGGCTCGGTAATGTTGGAGACATCTTTGCCGACAGAACAAGTCTCACCTGATTTAGCTATTAAGATATGCAGGCAGTGATCCCACCTGGATCGGTAACTAGCACTGGCAAGTAAATGCTGACTACTCTTACTCAGGTGGGATGGAGCTCTGTCCCCCCCTGTGGACTCCACTGCTACTCGGGTGCTACTCCATCTCCCCTGACTCCTGCAGGAAGCAAGGAGCCGGTCTGTCTAAATACGCAGTGTCCGAAGGCTAATAAATCCTCGTAATAGCATGGGAATGACGTGGAAAATGCACTCTGTTGTCCCAGCAGGGGCTTGCTTTGCTAAATGTTTGGCACACAGATAAAGCTCTTGACGTTTCTATCCTGCGGTACGTCCTCTTGTCAGTTTACACAGGGGTGTCAGCTGGTCGTAGACATGCAAGTGCACGTGGCTAAAGGCAGCGCGCTCCCCATTGAAAGAAATCTTCTCATCGGCCATCTAGTTCCCGCGGAAGTAATCCCGGCAGTGCCGTGAAAGATATAGCATAAAAACATAAGTGCGATCCTGGTGGCATCGAAGTACCTGCGCATGCCGGGGTGCATATATGTCAGTAAGCTTCTGGTGACTTCTGAACAGGACCTGTTGACACAGGCAGAGGGGGAAAGCTCTGGAAGAAACTCAACCTCTGGGCTCAGGGCCTTGAGCGTGAGCAGCTCTGGTGCTGCCGGCCCAGTGGTGTGGACGCTGCAGCTTGCAGGTCCAGTGTCTGTAACTGTCCGTTTTCTGTAGGAGGTTGTGGAAGGCGTCAGTCTCGGCAGCGGAATCGGAGCGATTAGCGGCCACACTTACTGGCAGAGCGGCAAGTGCACACACCTGTATTGTATAATCGAATCATGTCTGTGTGCATAAAAGTGCTCTGCTCTCTTAGTAGGCGACTGGAACACGGAGGCTGGATCCAGGAGCGAAAAGCTGTCAGAGAGAGACGACTGCAACGTACACAGCTGAAAAGTCTCAAACGTGTGATCTGTGTTTAATTAAGTGTTTTGCCAAAAGGCTGTTTAATTTAGTTTGTTGTTTTAGTCTATTCTTTGTGGCCATAACCCGCGAGGGGGAAGCCGGAAGATTTTTGTTTGGTTTTTATTTTATCCGTGCTCTCTCTCTCTCTCTCTCTCTCTCTCTCTCTCTCTCTCTCTCTCTCTCTCTCTCTCTTTCTCTCTCTTCCCTGTGCCTGGGGAAGGGATAAATAAAAACACTGTTTGCGGACCGTCAACTCCACTTCCTGTGTCCTGCTGTTCTGTTCGTCCCCCAGGGTTTTGTCATACGGCGTGTGACAGAGCTATTCTATTCAAATCCCTGTAATGCACACTGTGGAAGGCTATTTCAGATATTAGGAAGTTCACAAAGTTGTAATTGGCATTTTCTGCATCCTGCATGTGAAAATACGATACATGCAAGCTTGCTTGTTCGGGTTTGCGGTAAGGTTCATTTCCTTCAACCTCGCAAACGAGGTGCGCAACTAGACCTTGGGTTCATGTACAAACTGCTCCAGCAGCTGCCGGCCCCTTGACCTGGCTTGTCTGCTCATTCATCTTCTGTTTCCATCTGCCTCCCATCCGGTCTCCTCCACGCCTCGTCTTTCCCCACCTGCTGGAGAGGGGGTTGTAATCGAGATTGTACTGTACTGTGCTGTCACATTTTGTTCTGGTGCTTCCCTAGTGTGCCGCAGGCTGTACTGCACTTTACCAGTCATGTATCCCCAATGGTTTTCTTTTGTAGCTTATTCTATGTATTGTATTTCTGTTATAAGATTGCATCTTTCATAGAATTGCTCATCATTTTTCATGTCTGTTCAATGGCGTTCATATGGTGCTCTGCTATTTTAATATATATATATATATATTGTGACAGCCCAAGGGGCTGCACAAGGAAATGGCTGCCTGGCCTACAACACATGGGAGACAGGAAACACTACATTTCCCAGCAGGCCACAGTCACACCTAAGTCAAGTCAAGCATTGGGACTAATGACCATCTGAAGGCCATTTCAAGGCCTATTTAAAGGTCTGATTCCCATCACACTGGGAGAGGAGTAGGAATGTGTTTGGGAAGGAGTTGCTGAGTGTGTTTGGAGAGTGAATACTGTGAAGTCTATTGACCAGCCAGTATTTGGAGAGAGAGTGATTGTTGGAGTGTTTTTGTGGATGAAATTGGATTGTTTTGAGAACCCCTTTGGATTGACTACGGACTGGATTACGGAACTGAACTGGATTTTTTGTGTATTGTTTTGTGTAGCGTTTTTCAAGATTATTAGGTTAATAAATCATTGTTTTGTTTTGAATACTGTCTCCTCCGTGTTCTTGAACTTGCCTACGCCCTCTGCAAAGTCTGTGCGTGTCACCCAACCCCTGGGGACACCACAATATATATATATGCACTTTTTGTGTAACAAAGTTCTTAACAAAGACGTTCAATATATCAGCCATCCAAGGTATATAACCTCAGTTAAATTAATGTTTCATATTAATGTTGACTGTTTTTGGGATATGTATTATAGGCCTACTGTGGGAGGCTAATGGGGCATTTTAATGAGTTAGTAGAACTAAAGGTATTCCATATAAACATGCGGTGAGATTTGTGAAGAAGCAAAATCGACCGGTGACTGTCCCAGTACTCCCTTCGAGTGTTGTAGACTGTGATGCAATTCCGCAGCACGCAAAACAGAACAGTGCCACTGTATGGTGAGGAGCGACACCAGCGCAGCAAAACAACATGGTGGCTACCGTCCCGTTTACGGTCCTGTTCTTGGATGACACAAAGAAGTACACAGATTTCAGTCCCATTCATGTAGTTTTTGGGATGCTTCCTCCGGTAATAAAATATTTTTTCCTATGAAATTGGAACCAGACTACAACTGGATATCTAGCCCGTTCACTCCGGGATGCCGTTATAACCTCCACTCATAACACTGTCAGATCGCTCTCTTCTCTCAGCACAGAGTCATCGTCTTGTTCTCTCTTGTCCTGTTTTTTTTAAACCATTTTCTTCTATATTGAACGCCACTACTGCAATGCGTTAATTTTAATCCTAATTATTATTATTTTTTTAAGTAAAAGCACATAAAGTACAAAGAAGGCTATCCCCAGTTGTCAGTAAATGGTACCTAGCTAGCACTATCAAATCAAAGCGCGTTCGCAAGATAGAGAGGTTGCAACCAACTTTCTAGGTCAAATTGGTGGCATCATCACAATTATGCCTGTAGCTGCACTGCAAGCTACAAAATGAATGCGCTAAAGAAACAACAGGAAAACCTTGTGTATTGTAAACATTGATCAGGTATGAAAAGGTATGATAGGTGTGCATTCATTTTTTTATGAACCGTATACATTGCTTTTAATTACAAACCACATTTTGTTTGTGTGTTAAACTTATTATACACAATAATTCATACTTAAAAGTTTGTGCCACCCCATCCCCTTTACTGGACAGGGGCTGCACCTGACCATTTCTTCTGTAACTGCCATGAGATGAAATTGTCAACAGTGCAGCCTCCAGGTATGCATACTGTTATGTCGAACAGGAACGAACCCAAACGCAGACACGGAAGGTTAGGATGGAGAGTGAAAATTTAATTATAATTATGATACAAGCGATGACAGAGGTAGTAGAGACGATGGGCTGGATTCTGGAGGGGATGCACAGGAGGACAGACAGGAGGGAACCGGGGAGGCAGCTAAGCGTGCAGGCAGGCGGGGCTGGCAGGACGAACAGAGCTGGCGGACGGAGGAGTAATGGACCTGAACACGAGGGGAAAACAACAAGAACACGGGTAAACATACAAAACACGCAACACGGAGAGAACAGTAAACACAGCGTAGGAAAACAAGTAACAGGAGTCAGCTTCTACCAGGTAGAGGAAACAACGATCTGACGAAGAGTGACTGGAAAACCGGGGTAGATATACTGCAGGGCTGATGGAAATGATGGGAAGCAGGTGTGCCGGAATGGATGACGGAATTGGCAACAGGTGAACATGATGGGGAGTAATGAGGGAATGATAATAGAATAATTGAAAATAATAAAACAATTAACACAACAATCACAAGGGAGGAACAAGACAACGGAAAAAACGAGACAGGAACATCGGGAATATGACACATACAGAGCATAAATTGCACATAAAACAGCTGGCTGACTGTATCCATTTTTGCAGTAAGAGCACCATTGCAGTGCAAATCTATCAGTTCCAAAGAGCCCCATCCACATCAGCGCTAAAGTGGTTACAAAGCTGCAAATGGAACTGCTGTTGACCAAAAAAATCACACTTCAAATTTAACACACAAAAGGCTTGCTTTTTGCATTGAATCTAGCATTGTTGATGCAAGCTGAATTGCCAGTGAGTAGCTAGCTGTTTCACGAGACAGCAAATGGACATGGGTTGCTTGCACTGGTTGTCTTTCCCCTAAACGCTAAAATGCTTTCAGGGTACCAAATTTCTCAGTATTCGTTCACAACCTTAGAGTTCAACGTTCGGTGTGTTGAGGTGCTCTGCTGTATCACGTAAGAAGCCCTCTTCAAACAGAAAGTGTTCGTTGGCGAGAGTGGGCAGTGCGCCTTTCCCCGTATTCCACGCGAAGAGCTTGATTTCTCAAAGAAATAAAAGGTTGAAAAGCCTCTTGAGTGCTGCACTCTGGTCACCGCATATCTGTGCGATAAGGCACATTACCATATTCAGTACTTAACTTGTCAAGGGAAGATTGGAACTCCAAATGATTCAAACCCTCTAGCCCTGATGAAATTAACCATTTTACTACCCATCCCCATTATGTGATCTGTCTTCAACACTCCCGCGCCCCCCCGCCACACACACAGGCCTCGTGCCGTGTAATGCCTCGATATGTTATCAATGACCCAGGGAAGTTCTTGTGTTACTGCATTCTTCTCATGAAAGGAGATGGACCTGCTTGTAACTACCTACAGCAGGTTTACATCTGTTGTCAGCACCACTCATTTCCATTACAAATGTATTCAATTCCCGCATCTCTCAAAATGTTTGAATATGTCCTTTGCTGGGTTAGTGCCATGCATTTCAGTAACCTCCAAGAGCTCTGAAGACACAAGACCGGTCAGAATGCATTTCACGGAAGAATAACTGACCGACTGCTGTCCGTAACGTCTGTGCTGTCATCGACTATGAGAAAGAATACAATGAAATTATGATATTTTCTATAATAGTTTTCAATCGAAACTAACGTATCTAGTAAGATCCTATATTGGGGAAAAGTGTTTCTAGACAGCAGTGTAGTGTAATGGTTAGGGAACTGGACTTAACACAGAGGTTGCTGGTTCAATTCCCAGGTGGGGCACTGCTGTTGTACCCTTGAGCTAAAGGTACTTAACCTGAATTGCTTCAGTAAAAATATCCAGCTGTATGAATGGATTGTATGTAAATGTAAACTGTGTAAGTCGCTCTGGATAAGAGCGTCTGCGAAATGTCTAAAATGTAAATGTAAAATGGGGAACAAGAATGTTTACAAACATTCCCTTTTTGTTGGGATACACTATATGACGGACTTAAAGTAAAGCACGCACCCAGGAGAAAGGGCTGGTCATATTTGGGAAAGGGTAATTTTTCATCTTGGAACACTGGGTTGCCAGCTCTGTCATTATACTTTTCATCATGCTAGCTCCTTGCACAGCCTAACAGAAATGGTTGTCTAGCCACAAGTTTTCTTTCAAGCACACTATGGGCCTGATTTAATAAGCGTTAATTCCAAAGCAAAGTCTGCACCTGTCTTATTCTAAAAGGAATACAATTTAAAATGTCAAATAAACATTCAAGTTAAGATGACGGAAAGAAAGAAAGGGTAGTGGTAGTTCCAGGTTTTATATTTAGTTTGAGCTTTTTATTCCTTTTAGAAAAAACTGGTGTACAATTTGAGCATGGTACTTAACCTGAATTGCTTCAGTAAAATATCCAGCTGTATAAATGGATTGTATGTAAAGAAATGTAAACTGTGTAAGTCGCTCTGGATAAGAGCGTCTGCTGAATACCTCAAATGTAAAATGTAAATGTAGTATGTGTATTTCCTGCTGTGTTACTATTCTGTGTGTTTGTAATATTGCACAACAAATTCCCCCATGTAGGATAATAAAGATTGAATTCATTCAGATGTAAGCCTCTGCACTGCACAGTGGAACTGTTCACCTGTTCACACTTTGAGTCAATCCTTTCAATTGATAGGCATTGAATATCCCCGGATTTGACCATACTTCCACGGGCTTTCCAACACTTCAGCCTAACTCCGCCTAATTAAACTTAGATTTTCGTGGGATAAGCTTTTGTAGAGCATAGCATTGGCTTGCAGGTCCCTCACACCCCCCTGTGACATCTTCCAGGGAAAAGCCCAGGTCCCTGTAGTGCTCTGTCGGACATCTCGTAACACACGTGCATTTAGGGGGGTTCAATGTGATTACCCCCTGAGAGAAAATCGGATGCCTGTGAAAAAAAGAACTATTTACCATTTGTCTGTTTGCTGTGGAGTGTTAGCTCATCGGTTTGTTTTATTCTTTTCTCCCATTATCCTTCACCGCAAGTGGCATATGTTTCAACCTCCCATCTGATCTCAGGAAGAAGGCAAGCTTAAGCTTGCACCGAGCTTTCATCTCTACCGCAGTGGTGATTTTCTCCTCCCGCTTGTATAGCTACCTTGTGCTTTGCAATTATTTCACAAGGAATGGACCACACCAAGGGAAATCATAGCCTGTGAGAATATTTATTCTGTTACAACATAGGATCAGAGACATGCTGGAGTTCCTGGAAGTTATATAAAAGTTGACAGAGAGTAGTATTTGCCTTAATGTATTGCCTCAGTGTTCCTCTAGCATGCAGGTTGTCAAGTGCCTAACCTGTGAAGCCTGAACATGAATAAATCATGTCTCGCCTTGAGATGGCGAGGTAGAAGCGGTAACTCACAACAAAAACAGGACATTACGCTTGCATTGACTGGAAATGGGAAGGGGCAGAGTTCCTTCGTGTCCTTTCGTGGAACAACTTTACTTCTGACTGTGATTATGCCTCAAAACATTGTTTACAATTAAATAGCATTCCCTCAGCCCCCTTCTGACCTTATGTGTGAGGACAAAACATTTATTGTATATGTATATTTAAAAAACATTACAATTTTGGAGTGATTTTTGATCATATGCACATGTTTAATCCACATTTAAACAGGTAAGCTGATTGAGAACATATTCTCTTTTGCCTGCACAACCTGGCCAAGAGACCCAAGGCATGGGAATGATTCATTAGTAATGCACTGTTATTAATCCAAACCTCAACTGATCAAATATTGGAAACAATCAGAGATGCTGGCATTCTTTGGATACTTGAAAACAGTATATGATTGACCTAGGCCTTGGAGATAGTTGGTGTTTCAAAAAAACACAATAATAAAAAAGTTATATTACTCTGCTTTTCACAGATCCTTCTCTCGAATTGACTACTTCTTGACAAGTAATTCTGCTATACCCAAAATATCTGATCCTGAAATTCATCCTATGGTCATCTCGGACCACGGGCCAATTGGCTTCAACATGATGAATGAAACTAAACCCACAGCCCCCACTAGGTGGCGCTTGAACTGTCAGTTCTGTAATCACCGGTGGTATTAATAATATTATTAACTTTCTAAAAAGTTTTTTGTAATCGCTCATTCAATTAAAATAACCGTGTAAAATAAAGAGACAGGAAATCAACAGTAAATAAATTATAAATCATCTGAAATTATAAAGTTAATTTATAATAGACTTTTTTTTAGAAGCAGTTACGTTCATTTAAAGTTCAAATTATTTTGGAGGCAGTTATAAATAAACCTTATTTTCTGGTCAAACTAGCAAAAAATAAATAAATCAAGCAGTCAAAGACGAAAATTACATTTGGATCAGAGCTGTGGGGGCTGGTTCTATCAACACAATTACATTTGAAAACAACTTAAAAACAAATTTTTGTCTCTTTCATTCTGATCCCAAGTCCTCTCTGCCTACTCCTCCAGTAGTCAGTGACAGTGTTAATCCTATGCTATGCCTACATCCACTGATTGGCTTGACAAAAATATGACTGTCTTACACTTTATGAACTCTGTAATTCTGTTACTACATTTCAGTGATGTGTTATAACTGTCAGCCTAGTTGCAGCTCAAATGTATCAGTTTGAGTCAGTCTAGCTCTATTCAAATTAGCCCTGCTCCTAGATATCTACATGTGGTTGTAGTGTAGACTACAATTCTGCTTTGATTGGTTGAACATTGTGAAGAAGCCATTATCTTTAGTAAAGTTTCCCTGTGCAACAGGAGAAATGTGATTGGTTCCAATTTTAATATTAAACATGTAACAACAGGGTAGAATGATCACCAGAATGGATTTTCCAAGTCATGGTTAGTTATAGCAAGCAGCTATTGTTCTTTAGATTCATTCCTGTGCGTCTTAGGTTTGAACAGCTGCCTAAAAACTCAATTTGGATATTTTTTCATATCCGTTCTTTTTTGACAGACTGTTCTTACTCACTTTTACATGTGGCCCATTTCCGACAGAGGTTGCGTTCTGAAATGACATGCATGTGTAAATGAACAAATACACATGTATTTGTCATTGGCACTGCAGCCATGACTTTTTCTGTCATGCCACTAGATATTTCCTTCAATATATTTCTTTCCCCCTGATAGGTTCCTCTGGTTTAGCTCGCACTGAGACCTCCCCCCACAGTGACATCATCACGGTGTGGCTTCACTGTGGCTTCAGATTCTCCTTCAATTCGCTGTTTAGTGTTTGCAGTTTATCGCCAACTACTGATGTTACAGTTTCCTGTGTCTCATGGGTAGTGATGGAAAAAAATCTGATCTGAGCATCCTGACAGAAGTCGTATGCTAAGTATCTGAATTTTAGTGGAACTCAGTACCACATGTGAATGTGGTGCAAATCTGAATTCTAAAGATCAGATTCCATGTGGGTTTTTTAATTTTTTTGCTGTTTTCAGAAACATGCAAGTAATTCTGAACTGGGTTGTATGAAACTGGTTGTGTAAGCGTTTCATTGCAGTTTGAAATCATGTATTGCATATCTTAAGCAGAGACACTTCCAGAAGCTTTTAAGCTTACTCCTGGTCTAGCTGATCAGCTTAGCCAAAGTGTCCTTCCTCAGCACAGTCACACACCGACTGTATTGTGAAGGTTCACGACCCACATCTGGAGTTTTATAGTAATTAAGAGATGCCCATAGTAAGTGAACGTATTTGTGTATGGCTAGGAATGGGGATGCAATTAGCTTACTTTGAAGGAGGTCAGATTCACTTTTTACCACCACTAGGGTTGCTATTTGTGTTTCTCTGCAGGTTTATTTTGTTAGGGAGGGCCAATTTATATGATCCCTGGGTTTAACTGTAACTTTATTAAGGACTTGTGTCCATATTTATGAAGGAATGGTTGATCACTGTGTGAATGGGAATGCACATCTCATTGTAATATTACAATGCGAGCGCATTAGTTCCACTCGGAATCAGTAGATATATTTTTGTTGCTGCAGTGTTCCTGTTCCTAAAACATGTTACTGTTTTTCTGCTCATTCGTGCCTCCTATTAGTCTACCTAAACAGTCAGAGCCAGCCTCACCAGCTACACTCTTGCTCTGCGAGTCAGATATCAAGATAAATGAGTACTTAGTAAGGCCAGCACTAACAAATGCCCATTAGTTAGCATATGGAAATACCATCTGGCACGCTGACAGGCCCTTCACACAATTATTGTCTTTATTCCAAGACAAGATCATTATTTTTCCCTGAATACAAGTTCATCTTCATATGGTAGGTGAGTAAGTGCGTAAAAAAAGGTCCTAAAATATTGAATTTAATGTTTCATGAAGGACAAGGCATTGAAGAATTACTCCACTTTCTATCAGACTAACTGTAGGTTTCTCTTACTTAGGTGTTCTCTTGTGGAAGCCTTTTGCGCCAATTAGGCATGAAGAGGATTAAGTAAGTAAGTACTGTAAGTTTAAAACAGCAGTTACTGTAGGCTTCAGGGAGTTCCATCAGTTTCTATGGAGACGGTTCCTATGCAGAAGTTTTGAGAGCTAGCCACTAGCATCAATCGCATGGGAAAATACAACACGTAACTCAAACTGACTTTTTCTGTGAATTATGAATGTCTATCTTAATAGAATAAAGCAAGCTGCGCAAGAGAAATGTAAACAGTATTTTAAAATACACTTGAGAAAAGAGATATGATAAAAAGAGATCAAAGATTACAGAAACACATGAAAGGCGAAACGGTACGTTCTAGAGCTTTTTGAAAAGAAAGGGGAGAAGAGAGAGAGGGCTGTAGTGTTGAGTGGAGCGATCAAGGGTGGGGTGGGGGGTTTCAGGGGTGGGGGGCTGCAAGCCTAGTTGAAAGCAGCAGGAACACAGCCGGACTCAAGCGAGGTCAGAAGGAGAGACGATATGAAGGAAAGCACATTAAAAGAGACTGTTTGAAACCTGGGGAGAGAGAACAGGTGGTCTGTTTGGGAGATGGTAGAAGCTGGGAGAGATCAGAGTCTGAAGAGGTGGTGAGACCAGATGAGTGAGACAGTGTAAGGAGACTGCTGCACAGACGAGAACATTAAAGACCTTATGGAACCCTATGGAACATTAAAGATCCTAAGGATATCAACTTTCCTCATGAAACATAGCAAAGTCATTTGCCATTACTACTCGACTCCCCTACTATAGTAATAACTATAGTAATAATAATAATAATTATATTATATTATAACTACTATGTAATATAATGTAAAATACGTAGAATAACCTCTGTATCGGTAAGTTTAATATCAATATACAAATCTGCACAATTATTTATGAATATGTGTTTAATCAAACTGGAAATGCATACTGTTACCCTGGCCTAGAAAACCGTGGGATAGAAAAGTTATCTAGTGGATTAGAGGCTTGCTTAGCAGTGCAAAGTTGTAAGATTGATTACAGAACACTCCAAAGAGATAAATAAATGACACCTATAATACAAACCACATTTTTGTTTCATGCTCTCCTTTATGTTGGAATGTTTTGTATGGTTAAGCTTGCAGTGAGCATACAAGATTGCTTATTGTAACTTTACTAATAAATGCTTGATAACTTCTATTTGAAGTATTTTTTTATTGTATGTTATTATAATCTTCTTGTTCCAGTTCTAGCATGACTTAATTCAATGTTTCACAATCATTTTCTGTTTAATTGCTAAAATGCACAAAAAAAGAAGTCAAAACTATTGATTGAGAAAGAAAAAATACATTTCATGATTGATTAATAAAAATTAAAAGACCTACAAAGTTGAGGCACCCTAAGGTTGATGTAAGACATCCGGACCAACATTTGTATTCAACATTTTGTTTTTTTCAATGTTGTTGATATCTAGGCAGCTTTCAATACACAGTGCAGTAATACAGCGATAGACATCATTGTTGGCAACTGCATACCGTACCTGTAACACTGGGAAGAAAAAGGTTTGTATATTTTATTAAATGTATAAATATAAATAAATATACAAGTATAAATATACAAAAAGTATTAAACAAGTAGGCAGTGGGGATGACAATTGGCTAGATGTACATAATTCAGTGGTAGTGGAGTCTAAGAAGGTGGGTTTAGAATTTGTAGAATTTTTGGAAGTTTTAATTCATCCACGGAGACAATCAGGTAATCTGTCTTTGCTGTGTATGAAAATTCCTCCAGAGTGACCTATGAATGCGTTCCCCATAGCATTCAGTCACATGACAACTCAATCAGCTGCTCGATTTTGTTTGAAAGTCTATTGATGGCTTCACAGTCGAACGGGTTGCGTTTCCAGGTGAATTTTAACTTGTCCAAATCTGGTAGGTAGGTCCCAAAGTGCTCTTCCAGGCATTGACAGAGATCAGTCATCACTTGTGTGGGACATTGATCAATGCCGTTGTCTGACACAAACCTGGACAGCTTGCTTTTGAAAGACTGTCCCTCAAAATACCCTTGAATCCATTGACTTGGTCACACATTTGTATAATATTTCCCTGCATGCTTGTACTCAGTTCATTAAGCTTGCTAAATATGTCTGTTACATAGGCGAAGAGACATTTTATTCACATCCCACAAGTAGTCGACACATTTTTTTCACATTTTTTTTTACATCCATTGCGAATGTCAACAGTTGTCTCATTTCTCAACTCGAAAAACCTTTCCAACACCCTTCCCCTTGATAGCCACTGAGCCTCAGTGTGAAACAGCAAAACATTGTGCTCTGAGACCATATCTGTGCATAGTTTTGCGAACAGGGATGCACACACTGGGTGCAACTCGATGAAGTTGACGGTGGATGTCACCTGCTGCAGTACATCTCCAAGGGCTTCACTCAGTTCCTTAGCTGCCAGTTGCTTGGTGTATCATGCAATGTGTCCATATGGCAGAGGGGAGCCACATTCATGAATAATGTGCGTAGGCTTGCCCACCTCCCCGCAATGGACAGAGCCCCGTCTGTGCAACCCCCCCAATGTCATCCCATGGAATATGTTTGTCCTCCACGTAGCTACGTTACACAGAACACAGCGAACATCGAACATTGCATGTGCAGTTTCATGCTCTGGAAACATACAAAATATTGGTACAAAAGGCGGTACAAAATATCCTCAAAAATAGCATCTTCCCCCATGTAGCGAACAAAAATCACAGCTATCGTCCATGTGGAGACCATAAGTGGGGGAATTTCTTGGTCGCTCTGTCAGTGTGCCCTCTGTATTGCTCACTATGGCATCAATCCTTCATTTTACTATGGTATTTGACAGGGGAGTCGATTTAAGTTTTTGCCTCTGCCTCTGCCTCTCCACACATTGTGCTAACCATGTCAATTGCCGTCAGCAAGATCAATGCCTCAGCAATTGTATGCAGTTTCATAGCCTGTGTGATATGATAGCTCACCTCAAATTATGCTTTTGAAGCTTTCTCTGAGACAGTCATTGTCTTATTGTCACAAAATCTCTGCCTCTAAAAAAATCTACTGTACTTTTTTTGTGATTTCTTTCAGGCATTCTTTGCATTATGGTATACTAGCTTAAAAACGAACACATTTAGCATTTTTTTTCTCTTTGTTCCTTGGTGCCCTAACAAATTACCATTCACTGAAGGCCAAAGTGGCCTTGCCCTAAAGAATATGATATCCCGGGCCTGTATATATGTAATTTTTAAAATAGTTTTCTTCGTTTTTTAACATGTTATAACATGTCAAATATATTCAGTATCGTGGTGTTAATGCATCTTTTTTACAACAGTCAAAAATTGAATGCTGCCAGCAACATAGTTTGCAATAGTGATAATGCTCGGTGTCTGGAAACAGATTTCTCCCCTGGAGGGAGAGTGACATGGAGTGACCTACATGCACCTGAGGCAGATGATGTTTGCTCTGAAGAACAGCTCGACCTGCTTTCAGACGTATACGATAACCGAGGATGCCTCCGTCAGCAGGTGATCGGACCACAAAACCACACGGCAGGGCCTGCCAGCTTACTCCTCCTCAACTGGCAGGCTTTTGATCATCCATAACCACAGAGTGTAGCTTAGTAGGGTTCTAAATGTTGTGCAAGACTGACATCTGGCTGTAGGTTTGGTTCGAGGCGGCCGAGTCCCTGAGTGTAAGGTTTTGAATAGGCACCAGAACAAGCCTTCATAAATTCACAAGCCACTCAATAAAATACTGTGTTTGAGAAAAGCGTGGGCTCAAAATATGCTTTCTTGAATTTTTCACCGGATTAGTCAGAGGAAAGCGGATGGTCATATTTCAAATTCAAAACCCAACCATCGCTTTTAGCTTTATCTTCTACAGTTTCCTGTTTGATTAATCACTTTATATCGGGCCAGCAGGACCATGTTAAGAGTTTACTTGATACTTTGGCTAAAGCTTTGGCTTAATCACATTGTCTGCATAATGTATCTTTAGCAAAACTACTTTATATTATTACATTTAATATAAGAAAATAATATATTTTCATGGATTTAATGTTCAAGGCATTGTATTACATGCTATGCCAGCAGAAATTCTCTAATCAGGACTATAAAGCCAAATCTGTGATATATTGATCATGGCACTTTCACAAACACATACTAATTAGTAAAATAACCTCTGATGCCAATGCACTCTCAGTTATTATATCAACATTATTAATGTCTCAACATAATTATATCAAATGGGGAGGGGGGGATTATTCACAATAACTTATTATGAATCTGTTTTCTTAGTCTAAATAACTTATTTGCATGTAAAAAATAAATGGTATTGTCTAAAGCAAATGTATGTTGCATATTGATAAAATGTTTTATGAGGATCAGAGCAGCAAAAATCCATAATACTGCTCCCTATATTTAAATAAAAACATTCTGTATTTATCACGTGCTATTTCACACAAAAAATGGCTGATCTAGTCTATCTGTCTAGACTATACATTTATTAATATATATAATGTGTTCGAGCTATTTGGGTGATTTGTCAATATTTAAAAATATTAGCACAAATTTGTGACGCCCAAGAATAAAAAAGACAATGATAATAATGTATTGATTAAAAATGATTAAATTCAGACTAACCACTGACCACAAAATAACTAAATCTGCTTTAACGCACAGTCAATTTTATTTCAACAAGATGCATATTGAAAAATATTATCAGAATTTCATAGAACATTCAGCATTACACATTATTATATTTTAAAGCAGTACTGTTTGTGTTTGTATTCTTTCTCGAGTCACACGAACAAAAAGCAATAGGGAATCAGATACAGAAGAAAGTAGAAAAGTAGACAGTTAAATGATTTCAGTCCCACTTCAGATGTGTTTATTTAATGTAATGGGGGAAAGAAGAAAGTCGGTCTGTATAAGAGCATCTGCTAAATGCCTAAAATGTTAAATGTACATGAAACATGACTGCTAAAAGCAAGAGACCAAATTAGTTGCTTTTCTGTGTACCAGGGCAATAGAAACAGGATGTTACCATTTCTACCCCAGTGACATCCTCGCCTCTTCATTCCATATCAGTCTAGTATGTCTCTTTGCCTCGTCAGGTCTCCGCGTCGCAGATATGTGGATCTTGCTACTGTTCCTGCACATATGGGCCATTCATGGTAGGTGTATACCTCTTAATTTAAAGACATGAACTGTTTTATTTAGAAAAAGAAAATACATATTTTTTGAATACTTTGTGGACCTTAATTCACATTTTGGGGTTTTGAATTGACATTGAATGCACATTAATTGCAGAATGGTTTGACTTTGTAGGCCTTTTTAAATTGTACATAGACAGACTGGGCTAGTACAAACATAATCGTTTTGTGCATTAAAACAGGTAAAAACATGCAGAATATTTAAATATGAATTATTATTATGATTATGATTATTATTAGTAGTAGTAGTACTAGTAGCAGGATTGGTCTAGTAGCAGAAATAGTGACAGTCATATTAGAAGTGTGCATTTTAGGCATTTCACTTTTTGCTGTAACTATCAATGCCTTAATAGTTGCCATTGAACTTATGTGTTTTCTTTACAATGAAACATTTGCTTGAGAGTTTTATGATGACCGTTTCAAACATGGTGCTAAAAAATCTTCTTAGAGGAAAAGGGAATACATGAACATCAGAATTAGCCACAGATTCAGACTCAGTTTCTCACACTGAAGAAATATTGTTCTTCAACACAAAAAGTGCTCACTGACTAGGAGCCGCTAAAGGGTGCACTCACTGAAATTTACAAAGAATTTTACATCTTGTGAGTGAGCAACTATCTTTACTTTCTAAACTCTCTGGGCACAAGTCTAGATCTTGTATGACTACTCTACCACTACTACACTACGACTGGCACTTCAGAGCCATTGCCACAAACCTGCAATATCCAACTTTCTCTGGAAGTGATAAAAAAGACATTATAAAACATGAAAAATGGGGTCACAGAGCAACCATCATTGCCAGCAAACGCACCCGAAAATGGTAACATTAGCTGATCTACTCATTGCCTGCTGATAACAGCCTATATTTCATTTGTTAATGTAATTCATCAAGTTGTCTAATACCCTACCTACTTAAAATATACATCTGTATTTTTCTTCATTAAGATTTGTATTGATTTCTTCAGATAAGACATATGCATATGTTTGTTGTGTTCTCGTGCAATTAATTTAGCTTTGGCAAAATAAATGGTCAACCTAAAACCCGTTTGAAGAATGGTTCAATATGCTACACAATGCTAATATGTTTGCAGGTGTTACATAGCCTGTATTGTATTTACTAATAAGATTATGTGGTGTTTCTACTGTAATAAATTACATTAAATAGTTTATCCTAAATGTATTGGGAGCATTTGATCTAGTTTCCAAAACCCTTTAAATATCCACCAATTTGAAATAGTTTGATAGTTTAAAAACCGAATTAAACAAACAAAAAACTAAATTAATAATTGTGAATAAAAGCTTTATGGTTATGAAAAACATGTATATGATGAAATTAGCTGATACTATGTTGTATTAACCTTTTTAGTTTATTTAATAAAAGGTCTATTATTCTCATTTACCATTAATAATGAAATTAAAACTAATAAATGTTATTGAATTTTGTCAACAATTATCTAACATTACAAACAATGCACTTCCGACACAAAATATATTAAAATATGCCACCTGAAACTCACTCATATCATTTTTGAATATAAAAAAATCAACAAATAAAGATTCAGAAGGTAAGGTAAATTTGACTTGTTCTACCAGTGCGGCAAAATTTTTTTTATTTTTTTAGATTATTCAACTGATAATCTAAATATATTTATACTAATGCATTGAATATATCCACATATAAAATATTTCATATTCTTTCTTTCTTTAGTAGTTTTAATTTAACAATAATTGTCTATGTTTTGAAATTATTCCATGATGAATTGAATTTCTACCAAAATATAAGTAAATATATAAATAACAAATGTTATTTGAATCTAAGCCATGTTTTTTGGCACATCATTTGAACTACATTGGTGATGTAACTTTCCATGGGGATATTTGTATGCATTCTAATGGATATTATTGTGACCCCCTGACGTTGCTTACATTACTAGACATGGAATACACTGCACTCCACCTCCGTAGGATCTTCATACGCACACAACTGATACTGTTGTACAGCATAAAATTCAAACACAGCACCATATATATTCTACCCTTTTTAATTAACTCTTGATGTTATCATAAATGTGCTTGGCGTTTTTTATTGCTACGTGGAAATCATGTCTCAAATAAAGATGAATCTAGTCAGGACTGCAACAAGTCAAGTCAAGACTTCTGTGTATAATGTTGATTCATTTTATAATGTCTCAAATAAATTAACTTCCATAATATTAAATGATCTTATTGAACAACGTATATAGTCATATATAATTCTTGGACAAAAAGTGACATAATATTTTTGATCAGGGCATTGATATTCATACCAGGGGTCAACCTTCATACCAGTACTCAACCTTTATAAATATAAAGTATTTCACATTAAGATGTCGTGTTTGCAGTTTCAACAGCACCATAGAATCATTCAGGTGCACTGTTCACCTCAATGTTACGTTATAGCCTGTGTTTTTAGTGCTTGCACAATTGAACAAAAAAATGTTCCGTAAAATTGTCAAAATAGACCTGTGTCACTGGGCACACACCAAGGAAGGGTGGATTTGTCAGAACCTCTGGGAAATGTTACACTGGCCGAGAACGTGTCACACGGAGGGAGAAGGGCTATCGGTGCTGATCTGTGTGTGGTTTTTATTTTCAAGCAAACGTCAGAGCAGAGCTGTCGCCGCATGGCTGTGGTTCAAATGAGTCAGCTCTTTGCTTTTGCAGGCGGATGTTCAACCGCCAGATTCTAAAAACGAGGCTCTATTGCCCCTGCTGTGAGTGTGGTGGAAGCAGAGGCCTCTGCTTGCTTAATATCTCAGGGAAATAGCAGGATATCACTGGTAAGGGACCTGTTATCGGTGCAGTTTCCACCCCAGGTCTGCCTACGCAGCAGTAAGGGAGGTGCGGGGTATATTGGGGAGAGTGGCACTTTAGCCTACAAAACATCTAAACATCAAACTGCTCAAAAGGTGAAGATTGTAGGGGCCATAGTAAATATGAGAGACCAGAAGTTGAAGTGCTTGTGTTTCGCAGGAGCGTGAGGGTCTCTCCCTACTATTACAAAAGGGTTCCATAAATACTACTATTTTTCAATAATATAGTGTCATAAAATTCAAACACAGCACCATATATATTCCACCCTTTTTAATTTATTTTTTTATTATTTTATTTTACCTTTATTTAGCCAGGGGAGCCCATTGAGACCAAGGTCTCATTTACAATGATGCCCTGATTACAAAACAATTATATAAATTACACATAAACAAACAATAAGACAAGGACAATAAAAATAGATGAAAGCATCATACAAAATAACAATAAGAAGAAGAAACTAGTGTTACAATAGTAGTAATTACAATAGTTACTATAAATTTAGAAACACTCACATACCACTAACTCTATATCCTTAAGCATATTTTTTAAAGTTCCTATGGAGACCACAGAGTCCAGTTTGAAGGTCTCCTGAAGCTCATTAAAAGCTCTAGGCCCACAATAGCAAAAAGCAGTTTTACCTAACTCAGTTCTGACACATGGGACTTCAAGAGTAATCCAATCCTGAGATCTTGTCTGATAAAAACTTGAGTGCAATGTTAAAAGAGAATTCATGTAAAAGGGAAGCTTTTGTAAGATCCCCTTAAAAACATGTGCACAATGATGCGTTCTAAAATGGTCACCTGTGATGAAACGAAGTGCAGAGTGGTAAACAGTATCGAGTTGTTTGAGGGTAGTAGAGGATACACCATAATGTATTTTGTATAATTAACTCTTGACGTTACGTGATGCATGGAGGAAGGGTGTTCTATTTTGTCGCAGGACCATACTAATCCTAAATCCACTTCTTTGTAAAGTCTCGTGGGCTTGTGAGCCCTGTACTATACAGTTAACGGACCTCAACCATGCCTTTAAGCACCTTCAGTTAAACAATAATACATATATTGGTACTTAGTAAGTGTGGCAAGCGTACTCTCCTTAAAATTACTTTTCATAATGTACCATGTGCATCTTTCCATTCAGTGAAATCACTGGAGGCTCTAAACAAGAGGTATTGCAACATTCTAACCGTCTCCAAGTTATTGTGTGTATTGGTTTATTATTCAAAATGAATGAACCAACATTAAATTGTGACCACAATTTGCTATAGTTGTAAAACTGAAACTGTATACCCTCAGATGAAGTGCAGTACAACCCATACGGGTTATAGTATTATTATAATTGTATTTATTTTGATTAACACACACACATGAATACAATAGTGAATTCTTGGATTGCAATGTCCTAACATTAATTTAGTAATTTCTGGTATTTCAATAGTATGAGGCAATTCAATGACTTTTTAAAATGTTTTTATTATTGTTTCTCAGTGAAACCATGAACCATTTTTGTATATTTCCATATAATTAAAATGTATTTTGTATAATGCTTTTTACAGAGAACTGTCACAAAGACGCTTTACAGAGAACAGATGACATAAACAAACAGGAAACAATATGTTGCTCTGCCACATCTAATTCACATATCTCCTATTTTACTCAATGATAATAATGTATTTTAGAATGAGCAGCTACAATACAAAGAACTAGAGAACTAAAACATACACCATAAATTATCACTGTAATGCCTGTTTCAACAAAAAAGGTTTTGACAAAAAATAAGTATTTTTTTACCTTGGCAAATAGCTCCAGAGGAACAGACTATAATAACTGAAAAATTAATTTCCAACAGTTTTCAGATCTCTTGGACAAGCTAAATATGCTAGTATCCATGAGGTGGAGAATTTGTGTTCGGCTATAATAAGTTAAATGACCAGACAAGTAGAATGGAGAACCAGACAAATGTTCCTGTGAACTCTGAATGGGACTAAGCCAGTAGAGCAGGATTATGTGACCTTTTGACCTTGCCTTCGAGAGGAACCGAGCTGCTGAATATTTAACACGCTCTGGGTTTCTTAAAATATTTAGACGGCCGAGGACGGAAAATGGTAAAATTCATGTGAAAAGAAAATCAAAAGTAAGGATAAGCGTAGTCAAGGAGCTGCCTTCAGGCACACAATACATTGATATTTTTTTAATATGTCTAAGATGAACAAGAAAGCTTTGCATCTTACTTTCATGAGGCAATCAATCCACGATGACTTTTGCATCTCTAATTTTAGACACAATAATGTAGTCAAGCCATGAAATGTGTCTTTTTTTTGGTAGGAATGTATTTGAATAAGTGCGTTACAACATGGTAAAACATGGTGACAATTAGTCATTACCATTACCAAGAAAGATCATTTCCTTGTGCTACAAGGTAAGATGGACTGTAGTTGCTGCATCATTACTTCTGGATCACTTTTGGGTGCATCAATGGATGAGCCACACCTTTGTGGTAGCCTCTGCTCTGTATTTTATTGTTTTCCCTCACTTCCCCATATGTTTCCTCATTTCCATGTTCATTTAATTTCTTTTTTTGACTACCCGTAAAACTATATAACTTATACGGAGTGTAGTGAACTGCATAACAACTATGAAGTAGGATGATGGGCAATCTATTCAAAAATATTTCTAATATTTTTGAATATAAATACACTAAAATGACTAAAACATTGCTCTGGGTTGTCACTTTCCACTTATATGTTTGCAGCTAAAGCTGTTGAGGTGTGGTGGGGGGGAGGAGGGGGCTTGTGGTTGCAGAGGAATTGCATGAGTTACAGACTTATCTTTTTATCAGCATCTATAGTCATGAGAGCGCTTCATGCCTCTGCCCTTTCTCCAGCGATAAGACAGATTAAACTTTCAGAAGAATGTGTGGTTAAAAATGTTCCCCTGCGAGTGATATTTTCACGAGTAATTTCCATCGACTGCATTGAAGTAGACAATCTTTTCCCATCATATAAAACATGTTTAGTTTTTTTGATGTGTAAAAACAGTGCAATCCAAATATTGGGTTGCGTATGTTACATGTACATGTTACATGATTTGTCATTTGGTGTGCATTTGGAAAATAATGTTTTGAAAAGAGGTGGTAAAAATATTACCCAGGCAGAGTAGGTAATAGATTTCTGTTAATTTATTGTAGCAGCTCTTTACTTCCAGTTTAGAAAATTATACCTGATTACCTCTGATGCACGTTTTCCCATGTCACCTTCACTCTCTGGTGTTGCTCCAGAGTGAAACAGCTGACTCACGAGGGGGCTAGACCATCAACAGTTTCCTCTTGGTCTGACTGTGTGGCACTGAGACCTTGTCTTCGATTCGCCCTCCCCCCATTAACTTGTCGCCCGTCTCTATGGGGCAAGCTATTCTCCGAGGCCTTTTCCACACCCTCCGTGCTTCTCAACGAGCTTGTGCTGGCTCACCCTTCCCCCTCCCCCTGGGGCGCACAGCCAAATGCCGTGCCCGATCGGGGCTCCCGGCCAGAGCCGGTCCGACACAGTCGAGTTTCGAACCGCGATCGCAATAGGTAGCTCACACTCACAAAGCACCAGCCAATGCGAGTGCGTTAGACCACTACGCTATTCGAGGAACCCCCATGAAAACATATATTTAACAAAAAATGAACAAAATTAATGTAGCATCTCCCCCCTATTTTTTTCGTTCTTTTGTGCAGGGGAGAATAAGCTACGGCTTAAGGATGGGGAGAGACCGTGCGCGGGCCGGGTGGAGGTCTTCCACGAAAACGTGTGGGGCATCGTCTGCAACGACAAGTGGCAGAAAACCAACGAAGAAGTTGTCTGCAGGAGCCTGAGCTGCGGTGCCCCTAGGGGCTCGATCATGGGCTTCATCACCCCCGACGTCACCAACACCGCGTGGATGAACGAGGTCAACTGCACCGGGAACGAGAGGCACCTGTGGGACTGCACATTCCCCGGCTTCGGCGTTAACAGTTGCCCCATGAACCATCACATCAACATCGAGTGCTCAGGTGAGAGCATGGCGCTCGCTTCCAGGTCCCGAGGCGTCACCGCCTCAGATCTTTTGCTGATAATTATCGAACATTATGGATTTCCTTTTGCGGTATTATTGCATTTCCATGAATTAAAAAAATGTCTATTTGAATGTATGGACTTATTTTCGCTGACTTCTTTTTTTGTATTTTTAAATCCCAATCTGCACAGTACTATTTTATACTAGCAAAAATACTTTTGTCTGTACATTTGTCCCTTTGCCAAAATAATATTTGTGAATGAAAAAATGAACGCTTGCATTTATTTGTAAGCCGTGATGAAATTGAATCCAGACTTCTGTGTTTGCGTCTTGTCTAGAACTGAGGCTAGCAAGGAACACATTCGTCCAACTTACATTTTTCCAAATTTTCATCACAGTTCTAAATATACCCTGAAAATACCTTTCAGTTCACGTTTAATGTCAAAGTAAATTCAGCGGACTATACACAAATATAAAGATGATTATCAATCTGGCTGCAGTCTAAATATTCACATGAAGATGGAACACATTTCAATGAATGTGTACTTTATTGTCTGTTGCACATTATCATTACATTGATTGTGGACTAAGAGCCTTTGTGTTAGTCATTCCGTTTATCCACAAGACAGATTAAAAATCTATTAATAAATAAAATAGTCTGTGCTTTTAGACAGAAGCTGGAACAGACTTCAATTTTGTTTTCTTTTTATAGCGTATAGCTGTTCTCTTGTCTCTCTCCAGAAAATATTTATCTGAGTTTGGAGTATGGTTGTGCCGGAGCTGTTCAATACACAACTTCAAAGGGGAAGGGAAGTGTGTGCCATGCAGACTGGGGTAAATGCTCATATACCGCGTTCATATAATTCCAGCCGAGAATGTGTAATACTTCGTCAACTTACTGATTTACCTGTGTCTCACTAGTACGGCAATGCTCATAAAACACTGAACAAGCTTTACATTGTTATACTGAATTGTGGAATTGGTGCTGTTGAAGATACCATATGGGCCTGTTTGCACCATTTGTATTAACATTAATTAACAAAATGAATGGTTTTAAAATCTTCGGATTTGATCATGCATACCTTATGGGACTAGAAAAGGCGATTCATAAAACTTAGTAATCCATGAAAAGAAAATGAAAAGTATACATGATATGTGGATACCAAAGGGATATAACATAAATAAAAAGTATACAAGTTCAGTTTGATTTAAAAATAACATTCAAACTGCGGTTTAATGTAAAGAGAATCTACAGCACTGAGTGCAACATCAGAACGAAACTGTTATATACTAATTCAATGTTAAATAATGCATTTAGGGTATATCTTCAGAGTATTTTAGATGTGGTTATTTAGAAGTAAATTACGACAGCTGTTCTCGTTACGCTCCGCACGCTTCCTGCATTGCTTGTAGTGTGTTATAAGATAAGATAAGATAAGATCAACTTTATTTATCCCCATTGGGGAAATTCTGTGTCACACACAAAGCTCCAGTATACACATAGCGAGCGTTATTCGGTGGCGAGCGAGCGTAAGATTAGAGGCGTGAATTCCATGCTGTGTCGCAGGCGCACGCGAGGCTAACATCGTGTGCCGAGAGCAGAACTGTGGCGAGTCCAAGCGGCTGCCGCGGCCCGGAAAGTTCCGAGCCCAGGGCCCAGCGCTGATCAGCTCCCTCAACTGCACCGGCGACGAGAGCTACCTCTGGCACTGCGCCAAGGAATTTGGAACCGGGATAGAGTGCTCTGACCCTGTCGGTGTCATCTGCTCGGGTAGGCTCAAGCGGCTCACAGCATTGTTTTATTTTGCAGTGTATATGTGTCAGGATTTCAGTGTACACGTGTCATACATTTACAATCAACATAAATTAATTTTTGTAGGCTATATCACTCTTTTTCCTTTTTTCCCTGCTCCTTTTGGCCAAGGTATGTTGCCAAGGAACACATTAAGCTGGTGTACTTTGATTGGTACTTTGTTGAACCCATGTGTTGTCCTCAGGTCAACAAAGACCCTTTCCTGAGTTTAACCGCAGTGATATCCCACCCCTAAATCATTTTGTCCAGCATTAAATTCAATGACTTTTCCTGGGGTGACCCTACCATTAGAAAAAGTGAAACATTTGCCTTTTTTATATTTTTATAAAAGCTGTACACCATCAGGTTACAAGGATTGTCACATCTATTACTGCAAAAAAATCTATTATGCGTGTTTTGTAGTAAAAACGAGTGGTGTACACTGAATAAATACAATCACTCTGCACTGTGAAAATACAGTTATTCACCAAGTTGTTGACAGGTTGTTTCTTCATGCAAAATAGATTTGGGGTTTAAAATTCAACTAAGAGGCTTTATCATAGGGGTGCGGCGAGGGTGGGTCATTTCTGACCCTGTGGACATGGGGAGCATACTGAATATGAACATTACACGAGGGTTGAAACATTAGCATCGCAGGTGGTGGCGAGATGTAAGGGGGCCCTGCATTTACAGCAACTGGGTTTCATAGCATGTGATCCTGTCCTCCAGCATCAGGATCCTGATACAGACTCCTCCTCAGGCCACCTGTTGAGCAATTATTAACAACCTCTCAACTCTCAATTGTCAACTAATTACATGCAATTTCATGCTGATTGACAGGGCAGTGACCATGGCTAAATAGTTATTCGATGCAGGAAATGTTTATGCTTTGCAGTAACAATTGTCATCTGGTGATGTTTAACCCTTTACTAACTCAATAACTGAATCTGTTAATAACTAGAACTGTTTAATTTTTATCTTCAGTGCTAGGGCGATCAGAATCAAGGAGTTTAAACAACATTTAGTCACACAGACTGATGATGCTGTTGAGCCAGTATAACGGATATTATGTCATGAAACGAGGATGCAGGACGGTGAAAACATAAGACACCCGGTGCTCCCTAATAACTATGTCAGTTTCCTACTGAGAACAGTAATATTTTCAGCAGGAAAGCGATAGACGCGTACGTATAGATTAATTTAGTATTGCCGCGATACTCCGTCCAATTATGTACTCTATTTCACTGTAGTGAAAGTAAGTCTCAAGTCTTGGAATTTGTTGTAATTCAAAAATATATTGCACTGTATTGCAAGAATTTCAGTCTCATATTGGTTTTGTTCTTCCACAAGATTGTATGAACAAGAGCGGGCAGGATGACTTTGTTTGCGCCTTTTTTGTACATCGCTTGAGATCTTTCCCTCACAACCAAAATGGTGGCTATCGATGCACGCTTTCAACAGATTACATTGATCTGCGTCTGAACGGAGGCACAAACAGATGCTCTGGAACACTGGAGGCTAATGTTAACGATGCGTGGAAGCCAGTATGCGAAACCAACTACAGAATGGCTAGCGCCGGTGAGCTGTGCTCACGTTTGCGATGTGGCACCAACGGCACTCTAGAACCAGAGACCTGTAATGGCACGGAGCACGTAAATCTCACCTGTTCAGGTACAGTAGCCCATATTTTCTATCAAATACGATCATTTCCTATGAAAATGAAATCCCTCAAAGACCACGTGGTTGTGACTTTCAACAGCACTGTTAACACCCATCATTTTACATCAGATGAAGATGTAAGTGCAGAATCCTACGCCAAAAAAACCCGGTCAGAGTAACTCTGCACGGGAAGTCGTAGGATGATCACAGGGAGAAAGAAATTACAATGGTGTAAAATGTCTTATTTCTGTTTCTGTGAAGACTCTGTTCAGATACTGCTCTTGGACCAAGGGAAAGAGAGCCGCTGTTTTGGGGCAGTGTACGTTGACACAAACGGCGCACGTCAGGCGGTGTGTGCTGACCTGTGGGGAGAAGAGGAAGGCCGGGTGGTGTGCAGGGAGCAGGGAGAGAGCTGCGGACCCCTCATAGCTGCATTCCGGAGTGAGACATCGCTGGCCAAGGGACTAATTAACCAAGTGGACTGCCTCGGATCAGAATCCAGCCTGTGGCAGTGCTTGGCTAGGTCTGACAAAATCAGCAGTTGCGACGAGGCCTATGTGGTTTGTGAAGGTGAGAAACGCCGCTGCGATGTTTCTTATGAAGTGATTCTTGATGACTGGTAAGTAATACACACACACACAAAATCACACACACACACACACGCGCACACAGAAAAACAAGTGCGTTTAATTACCAGGAATATCATCTGTGTTTCACCTTTATGTCCATTTTGCTAACCTAAGACCGCCTGGTTATAATACCAGGAGGTATACAGTATGTGATTCAGAATGGTGCTCTACTGTAATGGAATGGATCCCACGCAGTCAAAAGGAACACAGAATACAGTCAAAATGGTGTTTTTTTCCGTGTAAACTGTGAAACACAACTGGCCTGCAGGCGCTCACACACACCGTGTCACTGGGCAGGTAGCGTGGCCCTGCGGCTGACCGATGGTCTGGGGAAGTGTTCAGGCAGAGTGGAGATCTTATACCAGGGCACGTGGAGGAGTGTGAGCACAGAGGCATGGACAGAGAGAAACGTGGACGAAGTGTGCGAAAGGGTGAAGTGCGGAAAAGCGTTCAGATTTGGTATCGACCTCTTCAGCCACGGACAAGGGATGATGCTGGGATGCCCACGTCCTTTTGCATTCCTTAATGAATGCTTACGTTCCCTACCCTTACAAAGAATGACCCCAGCCACAAAGAGATCAATGAAAGTAATCTGCACAGGTATGTGACCGCTTCATTGCTGTTTTGATTTTTTAATCTCCACACTCTCTCTCACTGCCCTCCGCTCTTGCAGTTTGGCAGTCCAGTATATTTCTTTGTCCAAAGGTAATAATTATCCAATGCGTTATGGTTCATTGCTTGAAACAATTACTTGATTGAAAATTAAAGACCCACTCCAGGAGAATATCTGCGTCATGTATTTTTTTGTTGCACCTTTTCTTTCAAAAACAGAAATGGGTGTCTTGGCTGTGGAGCGGCTACTTAAAATATCGGCTCGTAAATATTAGCTCCATAAATAAGTGCCTCTATTGTCAATATCCATAAGTGGGCTCAAAGGCAGAGGGTCCTAATGGGTCTATAATTATAATTATAATTGATCATTTTTGCCATTTAGCAGACTTACAGTGGTGAATGCATACAGTTTTCAGTATATGTGGTACCAGTGGGAAATGAACCCACAACCTAAGCATTGCCAACGCCATGCTCTACCTACTGAGCCACACAGAACCACCCTTCTACCCGAACCTGATTACCTGAGACCCAATCGATACCCCCTCTATATCGTAGACATCCAGCTGAGAACACACAATGCACACCACTCCAATTGCTGTAGCAGCCAAATATGACACATTTTCGTGAAGGTATCATAAACAGCAATTGAAAAGAGAAATAAGAATGGCATAAGAAGTAAGGAGTTGTCATGTCACCTGCAGGCAATTCAAGTTACAACCCAGTTGGGTGTTTTTGTATGTAAAGGTAGGCACTTCTCACCAGTACGGAGTATGATTTATACTTATTATGATTTATATGATTTATAAGAGTAGGGGAAACACAGGCGGAGATTTTTTAAACTCAAAACTTTTTATTTTTTTTGGACAGCTACGTATGTATATTTGTGCTTTGCTGTTTCCATGCTACCTACATCACACGTCAGACCAATAGACTTTAACAGAAATCGCTTGCTTAACCTAATGAAGGTTTGTCCTTGTAGAGCTGTGGTCCAGCCAGTTTGCATTCCACGATATCAGTCTCTTTTCAGCGAGTCAGATTGCACTTTTTCCCAATGGGTAAAAGTCTATGATTGGCGGTGTCCAAATACCGGCAGGGGGCAAACGCGAACAGGTTTGAACTTCTATTCAAAGCTAACAGGCGTGAATGTCTATTCTCTCCTCCACCTCGTGCAGGGCACAAAACGCTGCGCCTGCAGGGAGACTCTCCCTGCTCAGGCAGGGTGGGGATCGAAACCACGAACGAGACCTACTGGCTGACTTGGCCGAATGAGAGCCGGCGAAATGACACTGCCACAGTAGTGTGTAGACAAATGCACTGCGGGAGCGCTCTCTCCTTCGAAACTGTGGCGGACAACAGTGGCAACAGTAAACTGTGGAAGAGCATATACAACTGTTCCTCAGTTGAGAAGTCACTCTTTGACTGCCCAGAGATGAATAGAAATGGCAGTGGAATAGCTTCGGTTAAATGTTCAGGTGAAGTAGCTTTCTCAGTTTTGGAAGAATGATATTAATAATGTTTTGGTGCTTCTTGTTATCTGACTGTCTGCTTTTACCCGTATTAAGTTTGTTTTCCTGTATACGTAATGTGAGGGGGAAAACACAAGATTAGTCACAATACATGGCTACTTCACACTTGTAGCCAGTTGCTTGAAAGTGTAGAAAGGAATTGGTGTCGTTGAACCATTTCATTGATATCACAAAATAATTAAAATAATAATGTAACCAGTCTAATCAAAACAATTACAATCAATTCTTGGGAAGCTTATTGGCACATTGAAATAGAACTAATTTAATTTGTAATGGCAGTCCTAGCTGTGTTCATGGGGGCTACAGCGCTACAATTTTTATGACAATTCAGCCAACAATAACTGCCAGGTAATGTTAGATGTATTAAATACTGTAATGAAGTAAGTTAACGGTTCTCCATAAATATGTTCCGAGACTAGGCGAATGTTTACTGCAGCGGTACAGTGAGTCTGTACCGCCGCAGCTGTCTGACTTGGGCGTGAAAGTGGGTGTGAAGCCACACGCATTATCACAGAAGTAAACATGCCCGTGATATGGGCTGCTGGGTGGCTCATCCTGTTAAAACACTGTTCTAGTGTGTGGATGAGCCCCGCGGTCTGGTGTCAAATCCAGACCGTGCCAGTGCCGACTGTGGTCAACAGCCTCGCCTAGGGATGCATAATTGACGGTAGCGTCGCCCAGGGAGGGAGGGATTGAGTCGGCCAGATTTCCCGTGCCTCGTCGCACCCCGGTGACCCCCGCCGGGCACTCCGTCACCCATGGTGTGCCGGCACAAAGCGGCGCACAAAGCGTCTTCCGACTCACGGTCTCTGCAAGCCTAACCTGTGGACCACGACGTGAAAAGAAGTGGCGGCTACAGGAGAGCACGCGCACGTGTGGGGGGTTGCAGCTAGCGTGGCTTAGAATACGACCGGGGTTTTCCAAATTGGGAGAAAAAGGGGTAAAAGTATAAAAAGATCATAATAAAAAATTGCCATAATGAAGACAGTGATGATGATGATAATGTAATGTGTGGTAATGATGTTGATTTTGGCCGTACAGGGACTATATCAGTGAGCCTGGAAAAGCAGTGCTGGGGGAAGGTGAATGTCTGCATTGGTGGATCGTGTGGAGGGGTTTGTGCAGACATATGGACCCAGGAACAGTCGGATATGGTTTGCAAGGACCTGGACTGTGGGAAAGCACTTCCCCTGGGCCAAGTGAAAAAAACACCCAGGGTCCACGTCAGTAGCGTACGCTGTGCCCAACCCGCGAATAATTTGACCCAGTGCAACTTTGTACTCAACAGCGACGAGTCTTACTGCCAAGAGAACCCTGTCTATGTTGTGTGCTCAGGTAACATCTTATGTTATTATGTAAAAAAATGCATTCATATATTAATTACTTTTAAATCTTAAATCATGCCACTATATTCATATTTAGGTTTTCTTTCATCGTCAATGGTGAAAAACATTTTTGTCGTCAATGCAAAAGTGTGTTTTTTTTTTATGTCACTTTCAGCCAGTGTTCAGGCCAAGCTGTGGGACCCACGGGATCGGTGTGCAGGAAATGTTCATCTACTTCACACTGGCAAATGGCTTCCCGTCTGCAAAGAAGCTCTGAAAAAGGATGTTGGGAGTATTATCTGTAAAGAGACAGGCTGTGGCTCATATCTAAACACCGGTGATTCACCATACAGTCCTTCATCCGTGGATGGAATATCAGACTTTCTTTGTGAAAGAAAAGCTTCTTTAAAGGGGTGCAATATTAGCAGCAAGACTAAGAGCTGTGACCTTGGCCGTCTGCAGTGCTCTGGTACGTTTCTGCATGATTGTGCTTTTACTCGTTCTTCTGTCTTCCCCTTTGGCTCTTTTCACTGAATGTATCATGTATAATTTAAACGTATATTTCCGCTTGAGAAACACATTGCACATTAATAGCACATTGCACAAAAGCGAGAATGCAACTGGAAACAATAGTGAACCTCAAACCACCTGGTTTGGGAAGGTCAATCTTGCATCGTGCACCCCACTGCCATAGCTACCACCCCCTCCGGTAACCCTATCTACTTCTCCTCAGATTCGGTGAGGATGCTGCTGGTTGACGGCAGTGGGTGCAACGGGAGGGTCTTTGTCATCGGCAAGCGTGGCAAGGACATCGCGGTGAGCAAGGAGGGCTGGGGAGACCCGGAGAGCCGGGTGCTGTGCCGTCACCTGCAGTGTGGAGGATTTGTCCGCCACTTGGGGGAGAACAGCCCGTTTCTGAACTGGTGGGACGAGAAATATAGCTGCCAGGGAAATGAAACGAGCATCTGGGACTGCGTTAGGAAACCACTAAGCATATCACGTGATAATAAATACCAGCAGCTCCACATCCAGTGCACAGGTAACGCCGCAGGACTGAAACACGCTCAGCTGCAGTGATCTGGCATTTTGATAAACACCTCTCCCCAACTGGCTTTTAAATACACAATCTTTCATTATCTTTGTGCAAAAAAACCCCGAAATCTTGAATTGAATTGCGATTCAAAGTTGAGGACAACTCTCTGGCCCCAGTTGGTATTGTTTTGCATTGTTGCTGATGGAAATGAGGATGCATACTTGTTAGTCAGAGAGTAGATATCAAGAAACTAAGAACTTCATAAATTGTACATATACTCAGCATTTTGCATTCGTAGATTTTGTTAATGTAACATTTAAGTGATATTGAAATATTTAAAACATGCTATTAAATGAGTTAATTAAACGAAGAATTATGGTCCCGTCATCATACCTTCATAATCTGCATAACCTTTACTTCACAGGGGCCCCTGTTTTAAAACTATCAGGCAAACACAGATGTTCTGGTCAAGTGGAGATTAACATGGATGGAAAATTTGCGGTCTGCGGACAACATTGGGGTGATGAGGAATCCAGGGTCGTTTGTCAGGAGCTGGACTGCAGTCAAGCAATCTCTCACGATATTGTCAGTAACCAGGGGAACCGGACAAAGTACGTGTCCTGCAATGGCAAAGAGTACAAACTCTGGCAGTGCGGAACAAACGATGACACGTGCTACACAGGACTGGTGTCTGTAGCTTGTGCAGGTGAGGAATGAGATTCTCAATCTGAAATCGGTTCATTTTAGCGACAGCAGACAAATCCCAATTCACATTGAAATTGAAGGTAATTAATTAAGCAACTAATTAAGATATTCATAATTCATATTAAGATAATATGAATATTACAATATTTTCACCACTGGGCCATAAGAGGGTTTGAGACAAATGGTTTTGAGATAAATGTGAAAAGGTAACTGAATGCATGTAATAGTTTTCCAGTGAAGTTCACATAAATCAAATGAAACACTGCACTAGTTGCTTACAGTTGTGTCCGGTTACAACTGAATAAGGGGTGGGTCACATGAAATGTACTCACTCATTGATTGGGTCTTGGGCTTGGAAAGTTTGAAAATCTGTGTTTTAGACCAAAGTGGCAATGTTAGAGTAAGCAGGCAGATGGCAGAATGGGTTACAGAACCTTGCCTCACTGTCGTATATTCACAGTCTCAGGCACCTCGCATTGTTGGCAGATCTCCCACAGTATTGTAGGCTACTCCATGAGCAGAGGTCGGACTCCCAAAATCAAAAGCAATGAACAAAATTGTGCAATGGCTATTTTTTCAGTACGACCACAACCCCCTCCCCCAAATAAACGATAAACAGCTCAATCAAGAAGACGACTTGTCCGTTGGGGTTTCTTAATTAATGCACAGAAGCTCAACGGCAATAATAATGTCAATTAGCCTACTATATGGGGATGGATGTGTTACCGTGTTTACAAACTGGAAACCTTCACTCATACTGTACTAAATGATGTGTATTTTCATTCTATTCCAGATAGTGTTCAATTAAGACTCTCTGAAACGTGTAGGGGGGAAGTTCAAATTCACTACAGGGGTGAGTGGGAAACTGTGTGCCCTCTTAGGTCCCCTACATCCAAGGAAGCTCAACTGATCTGCGCACATCTGGAATGCGGTAAAGCCATTGATGGGCCAACACAAGAAACTAAACCTCAAAACATGAACACCTCTCTTGTGTGCGCTGCCTCTGCGAATGACATCAGGTACTGTGTCGGAAAGACATCTTGTACCTCAGCAACGCCTGCTTTGGTCTACTGCGAAAGTAAGTAAATGCATACCGTTATTCAAGATTTAAACAATGAGCAAAATTCATAAAATGTACTTTTTTCATCCCAGACATCATTTCTCGGTTGTGTTGAAAGAGCAAAGCCATGTCAGGAATGCAAACCCTAAAAACAGATGGCGCAGTCGTTAAATTACATTTAATGATTGAAAAGTACAATTTCTCTACAACAATATGAATGTATGAATGCTGATACAATTGAAAAACAGACCTAAAACCATGTCTGCGGTCCATAATTGATGAATGTGTCAGACGTGGGATGAACCAGTGAGCACTCTCAGAAGTTGTTGATATGTGAAAAATATGTATGTCCGGTAGCCATAATTGACCTGGCTTAACCTAGGATGCCAAGTTTCAGCCGGATCAAGCTATGCTTATAAAAATGAAGGGGGGGAAATGATTGAAAAAAATGGCTTGAGAGCTTAAAACCCTGCCCAATGGTGAGTGTTACTGAATGATCATCACACAGGAATGATCGATGCTGATGTGAAGCTTATGTCTGTTAACATATTTGATTCCAGAACAATTGGTGATGCCCAAAGCCACAAACTCTGCGAGCATGATTGTGGCCATTGTGCTCTCATCCATCCTGGTCTTGGCAGCTGCTCTGGTCATTTGGCTAAGAATACGCAAAGGTAACAGTAATTACAGCAGAGGTCATACCTCTGCTCCAATAAGCACACAATAAGCAGCATTGCATTTGATTCAATTTGTTTTCAAAAGAATATCGATGGGTCATATCAATTGTCGGGAAAATGTGCATTGCCAGACATGTTCTCATGTCTTCAAATCATCCTGTATTTACCCCAAAATAAATATCTTGATTATTTACTTGGTGACACATAATAGAAAAACAAAATGGTGTATTCTAACTGGCAGTGAACTCATCTGAAGCCAAAAGAGGCAATAGCGTAGACCACCAGCAGGGGTCACCCTGTGAATAGTCTATATGGTAAGATGGTTTCTTCAATTGTTTCTTAATTCATAACTTGCCCGATTGAATGCATCAGATATGCATTTTTTTAATGAATGCATCAGTATAAATACAAATGCATGAATAAATGGAAGATGCCATGTCAACCCTCCTGTATTATTGCTAGCCACAACTTATTATCCAAAGATGACGACAGTTCACAGACACACGTTTAATGTGGTGAATTAACATATGAATCGTATTGTATCATATGATAAAGATACTGTAAAATATAGGTAGGTTGTTGTCAGATGAATTATATGAAGATTAGCATAAATGTTTTAAGCAATGTTTTTACAGGGCTTTATATTGTATTAGCACATGTTGATGTGCTGATGATTGTGAAATATCTAGAAAATTATTTACACAACATTTCTCTCTCTTTCTCTCTCTCTCTCTCTCTCTCTCTTAAGACATAAGGTGTTCAAAAACAGGTATGTGTGACTTTGACAGCGGTGACTTTGAGGATGTTCAGATCGCTGAGAATGAAATGCCATCCCCAACAATTAAAAGACAAGGTATGTTTGAACGGTGCATGCATATTATGACTGAAGATGCTTGATTGTGCATGGTTTGTATTCAGGGAAACCTGAAAAATTGATGTAACAAAATACATTACATTTACTACAGTGAAATCTTGTAATCGGAAAATATAATGAATTGTATTGATTAATATGTTTATATATTTGATTTGTTGTGTTGTAATTATTGCACATATTCCCATGAGGCCCATTTCTGAATCTGTTGTATTAATGAGCGTATTTGCACATGTATTACAACAAAGAAGTCAAAAACCTTGGTGTTTTTGATGCTAAGTTTTGAAAATAATATTAAAAAGACATCACAGTCATAATACTATCATCTACGAAACACAAAAGGTATTTATTTCGGTATTTGTTGTTTGTTGATACAGAGAATGTGTTTGATGCATTTAATCTAGAATAGATTATTGCAACGCTGTCTATTCATGTCTAAATGGCCATGCATTATCTTTCCTGCAGCTTGTCTAGAATGCTGCTGCTAGACTTTTAACCAGAACAAAAAAAAGCCAATCTTGGCCTTGTTACACTTACCACTTACTCTTACAATAGGTTTTAAGATTGTATTAGAAACTTTTAAAGCATTGAGTGGGCAATCCCTCAAGTACAGCTCAAAATTACTGACCCCTTACAGGAATCTCATGTCTTATTTTTGTGCCAGTAAGCCATTTAAAAGCAAAAGGAGATCAGGCCTTCTCTGTGCAGGCCCCTAAACTGTGGAACTCATTGCCCGAGAACATAAGACCTGCACAAACATAATCTACCTTTAACTACCCTTTAAGACTACACTTGCTTTCAATTCCGTTTCTTAACTGTATGTCATCACTGTTGTTTTAACCGACTTGATTTTTATTATTCTTTTTTTCCTTTTGTCTTGCTATTACTTCATAATAATGTAGAGTATTGCATCCTTGGTTATTTTAAATGATGACCTCTGGGCTAAGGTGAAACAATATACAGTAATGTTCTCCCTGAGTAAGGCACATAGACACTGAAACCTTACATTGGTGTATTTTGTCCAAAATACATTTTGATGATCTTCGGTTGGTGCGACAACCTTCTGGTTCAGAATATTCACAGATTAAAAATCACAAGCACATTACTAGTCCTTACTCATCCAAAACTTAAATCAATTGCCAAACGCAATACTGTGGGAAAGCACCCAAGTTCTTTGTTAACACTGTAACTATTCAATTTACTATCATTTTTAATCATTGTCTATCATTCATTTGTTTGGTTTCGTCTGATAGGTCATAACATCTCTGCAGATGGTATCGAGCTGACCACTCGTATCCTACCCAAAGGCAAGTTGGATCTGGTTTATGATTTTTTAAATCCATGGGTTTCAACTTTCATAGTCAACTCCAGCAATATGTATTCTTTACAGATCAGTGTCTTACTTATATGTACTGTAAGATACTGTATGTGCAGGATTTCACTAAAATCATTTGCGGAGGTTGGGTTGTATTTGTTAATTAAGTCTACCCCTCCTGGCCGGCTGGCCGGCCGGCCGGCACTTGAGTGGTAGACTTATTATCCGTCGAATCATCTTTCTGCAGGGAAAGGACAGCCTCGAGCAGTGGTTGGATGTCATTCTAAAACTCAAACGTTCCATTGGAAAAAGTGGATAATCCCAAATGATGTCCATATCATTGGCCCGGCTTATTAGTGTTATCTTTATTATATCTTTATTATCTCTATTGTTATGAGCAGTGTATCGGCCGGCTCCATCACGTTTACTTTACTTTTTGTATTTGCTTATCAGTCAGCCTCATCCAGAGCACTTTACACAGCTTACATTTTTACGTATGTTCCCTTTATTGAGCTGGATGTATACCAAAGCATTTAAGGTCAAGTGCCTTGTTCAAGGACACAACACAACCACATCCCATCTACGTTTTGAGGCTGTAAACTTCGGTAGTCCAGTTCGCTAACTATTATATTATACTGCTGCCCGATTCAAGGAATCGTTGTTATCACATTCGCATCCATTAAATCCACAGGTTACAGTAGTAGCAGCAAGGACCCATCTATGAGCCAATTTTGGAAAGTGAGGGTGCGACGTACCAAACGAATTGACCTGCTTTGCAAAGGAAATTTACGTAGAGTGAGCTTAGTATGTCTAAACTAGCTAAACTCTTCCAAAGGAAAATAATTAGCTCATTCATGTGTGGAAATGACAAGTGTCCTCCTGTTGTGGGCTCAAGGTTGAATAACGACAGCCCCGGATTCATCCTATAGGCGGCAGTGTAGTGTAATGGTTAGGGAGCTGAACTAACTCAGAGGTTGCTGGTTCAATTCCCTGGTGGGGCACTGCTGTTGTACCCTTGAGCAAGGTACTTAACCTGAGTTGCTTCAGTAAAAATATCCAGCTGTATAAATGGATTGTATGTAAAGAAATGTAAACTGTGTAAGTCGCTCTGGATAAGAGCGTCTGCTAAAATGTTTAACAATCTGCTAAAATGTTAAACAATCCTGCAATTTGTAGGCCCAGGCTACGCTACTGACATGCAGGTTTACTGACTGCGCTACTTGTGAACCCTGCACTAGTAAATTTGGCACCCCTCAGTGCAGGGCCAGATCTTGACATTAATGGGCCCTAGGCCCCACATCCGTTTTTGGGTCCCCCGGCCTGGCATTCTGGGAGATGGAGTTCTTAGATTTAACATTAGATTGGAGATATTATTTAATTTGTGTTATTGTGTTATTTCTCTTTTATGACTACTACTACTAATAATAATAAGGATCCTGCGATGAACATATATTTATTAGGCATGCAAGTGTAATATGAATTATGTTAAAAAAAATCCACATAAATTATTTCCCCCATAATTCCAGTCCCCAATGCCACATTTGGGCCCTAGGCCCAGGCCTCTGTCGGCCCATGTGGAGATCCGGCCCTGCCTCATTGCGCCCTCAGTATCCCTTAGTTTTGATCCATTATGAAACAGCTGGCCAATTTTAATTGAAGCATATCTGAAATAGCTTTGAAAAACTTTGATGCTATGCCATGAAAAATAACCCCCCCCCCTTCCCAAAAATAAAAAGCCGGTCTTCTTCAGAGAAGCATTGTGGCACACCGTGGCATCACATGGCTTCCGTCGCGCATTCTCAGTGGCTGCGTCTCTACCTCATTTGTTATTCGTCCCAGCTTTTCCAGCCTTGTGTTTCAACAATGCGCCGCACACAAGTTACTCCGCCCTCTGGCTTCAGTTCGCCGGAATACATCAGACACGTCCGGGGACCTGGGCATCCATCGCCGTTGGTGCCATTACGTCTTTCAGTGCGGTGATGTCCCACGGCAGATGGCCGTACGGTGCCCGGGAGACAAACAGCACGAAGCAGATTTTCACAACTGATCCATGATAGTATTTACGTAATTGTCATGTCCGCTGCTCCGTTTGTCCTTTGTGCCCCCCTCAGTCCCACGCAGTGCTGTGGAGGAGGCCAATGAGCTGGACAGTGAGACATCTTCTGACAATGAATATGATGACATTGCTGAGCAGGCCACCGACGCTGCGCAATGGTCTGAAGAGGAAGCAGGAGCCCCTGAGCAGGACCAGACACCAAGCAACACAGCGCATGGTACAAACGGCATGCAGTTACAACTTCTTAATTTGACACACGTGTAAATAAAAATGTAAAAAAAATACTGATGAGGAGTGCATTTCATTTCGTGTGTCTGAGACGTCTGCTCTGCGGCCGTTTGTTCAGGAGCTGCAGTCGATGGGGAGATGGCGGATACTCAGGAGTACTATGATGATGTCATGGATCGACCAGACTATCAGAACGCCGCAGACAAGGGCCAGGAAACGAACGAAAATGAGGATCACCCAACCCAACATGGGTGAGAAAATCTTTTGTTGCCTCAAACAGTCTACACACCGGTGTCATGGTTTTTCCGCAGACTCACCACTGGGTGGCGGTCACCACAGGTGGGGATCATTTGGTAATTACCTTCCTATTTAAACCCCCACCTGTAGTTGCTCTGGGCGAAATCATAAGCCATCTTTGCGATCTAGCCGGTAAGGTAGTTGTGTCTTTTTAAAGACGTAACACTCAAGACTTACTTTAGAAAAGACTCTTTCTGTCCGAAACCATCTCTAACAAAGAACATCTTTATTGTGCCTTCAATAAGAACCTTGCTCTCTATTAGGAGCTTCCGTTTGGTTTCTTTTGTTCAGTCGGTTCGACTGTGTTTTGGGTTACATTCTTGTTCTTTTGGCTCTCCTAGCCCTTTTCTCGTTTTCGGACACTCGGTGTCTTTGGTTTATTTGATTGTTTTCTATTACCATTTGGTAATCCGGTGGACGTATTCCCACCACCGTGTGTTTTGTTTTCTTCAAAGAAATTAGTATAAGGTATTTTGTTTGTCGGGTGTTTTGCTGCCCTTACCTTATTAACTCTGCGGAGTTTTCTTTATTTCTTTTGTTTGTGTCAGTGTTGACACCTAGCCGCCCGTTGGGTGGTATTTTTCCGTTCCTCCCTTTTGTTCGTCCCTTCCCTATTTCTCTGTTTATCAGAGCTAGTGGTTAGACTGTAGGGCAGTACAGTGTAACTTATTGATCCCCTGGGGTTCTGCGAGTGGCGCCTATCACCGCCCACCCTCACAACCGGAAGACTTGCTGGAAAGGGTAGGTGTTCGTCTGGCATTTCACTCAGCATTCATCGATTACAGTATTCACCTCTTTTTCTCTGTGTCCCTCAGCTCTCTCGTGATACTTCCCTTCACCGATTCCATTTTTCTCACTGAACTCATTTCATAACTCTGTATGAACCATTTTGCTCCTCTGCCTACTCACTATATTTGATGAATTCCTTCCCTTTAGTCTCTCGGATTACTGTGTCTTTTTTAATGTGGTTGTTGTTTAACTCTGTTTTCCAATTGATCGTGATCTTTCTCTTCCACAGTATTCCAGCGGGGGAGTGAACTGCTAGCCAGCATAAGGACTGCTCAGTCTCTCCGCAGTTTTTTTGTATCCAAAAGAACACACCTCTATAAATGGTACCCCCTCTGTTACATTTTAATATTCATATCCGGCACCAGGAGCCTCATTTATCAATCGATCACACACACTATGGAGTTTGTATTAAGTAAAGTGAGACTAATTCAGTGAGACTAAACAGATTCATGTTCATGGCCTGCATTTGCCTGTTTGTACGGATAAATCCCAGTGGCTTGGGTGGGACCAGGAGTATTGTTGCATTTTTACTCTTGTAGGCTATCAAATCAAGTGGGGGATTCACTTGGCAGGGATAAATGTGTTTTTACAACAGTGGGAGTGGTGTTGAAAACATAATTGGCCATAATGATATGCAAAAAAATGAAAGAAATGCACTTGTTTATGTAGGATCCCAATTACACAATGAATGTAAGCATTGAAACATACTATATACTGCATTAGCTGTACGATATTGCCACAATTAGAGATATCGATCATTCAGGGACGATGCAAGAGAAATGTCTCTGAATAAGACTTACATTAAGTGACAGATTCTCCAAAACTGAAAAGAAAGTTCTATTTGAATTGTAATTCTTGTTAAGTTTAGTTTCTGATACTCGTATTATCATGTTTAGTTTAAATAAATAAAAATATATAGAGCCATATTAGTAACACTTGAATTAATCCAACATGTATCATGTATTCAAAATTCTACATACAATTACATTTCATCAATTTTTATTCTCAAACTCAGTTAGGCCTAACTGTTCGCGAATAGAAACCAAGCATTTGCATTTAATCATGAGTCATATTTCATTTTTCAATCCAAATGATTGAATCCTTTTGCTTAAAGCAAACCCTAAGTGCATTTTCTGCTATATATTATCGTAATATAGACCTGTATGTATTGTATAATCCAAAAGCAGCAACTATAAAGAGGAGACAGAATTGTGCTTATTCCCTTGTTAAGATTCAAATGTGTGTGCAAATCTTTGATAAATGAGGCCCCCAGATTGAAAGTATTCAATCCAAACCTGCTATAATTGAGAATATATAAATTAATGAACATCTATAATGACAGAGTAATTAAGAGATAAATGAATGTACAAATAAATATGAAAATTAATGAATGCATAGATATGCTAAGCAATAGATAACAAGATACATGCATTTTTTTGATGTATTCATTTATCCTCTTAGTCATTTAGATGTCATATAGATGTATAATATACATTTGTTATAGTTTATTTGTGTAGTTATTTGCAATTTTGCAGTTTTTTTTTTGCTCCATTTGCAGATCTTTACTGCATAGTCAAAGTAATGACAATAATAAAACTGGCCTATTAAAATGTTATGCTTGAAGGAGGTACAGTGTCCATCAGAATGTCTAATTACACACAAGACTGTTAAGAAATGGTCAACATCATTTTTAGATTGCATTAGCTTTTTAATCATTCAATAATCAGATTGCTAGTGAACTAGTTGTATTGTTTAGCTTGACATAAAAAGAGAATGTTTTATCTCTGTTCTTCTAAGAATGCACATGCTTGATTGCCATTAGTGGATTATAGCTCCTATAATGCCTTGCTTATCCCTGCCTGATTAGCTTTATAAAATGTTTTTTAAATTTTTTATGTGTAACCTGAAGTATTGTCTACAGGGCATTTTATTGGATGCATTCATTCTTGAAAAAAACCCCATTCTATTCAAAGTAACTGACAAAAGACTGTCAAATGTTTTCATATACAGTATATATATGTATATATATATATATACACACAGTGGGTTCCAAAAGTCCACTACCAAGATCTAGTTGTGTTCATTGTTCATTGAAAACTAACACATTGAAAACTAACACTCGTGATATTTGTTATTCAAGAATTCCATAAAATACTGATACAAAAAATGTTTGTTTGAGAAATGATGTATGAAATTGAAATATCTATAAATATTTTGTTTGCACACTATTGCCTTTCATTTCCTCAAAATGTTGTGACACCTTGTTTTTCATTTAAGTTTCAACACATGGACAATATACCGTGTGAGTTGGTCTTGTAACATTTAACGTAATTAATATGGTACTCTATGTGGTCTCGTTGCTACTGCAGGTGCTTTGATCTTGAAAAAGGACACTTCCTTTGCAAAGGTTTTTACAGCTGATCTAAGTGTATTTGTCTGCAGTGTATTGTCATGAGACACTAAACTGAAATGAAAAATACAAAATAAACATATTTGAAAGTTATGAAAGATATAATGGTAAATATTCTCCTTACTTGGTATGCACTCTACACACTCATGAAGGCTGGAATCTTCCTTTCTCTTTTCTCCACGCCAAAAGAAAAGTTATATTTGGTGTGAAGTTTTTGAATACAAGAACACTCTCCAGTGTCTAAGGATATGATAACTAACCATCCTTGTTTTTCACTGCTAGGAGACTGCTTTCGTGTTGTGCATCAAACTGTATGTTGAATACATTTATATAGTTTGATATACAGCAATTAAGCAATTTTCCATTACGTAGCTAAATGTTTGGTTGGTTATGAATTCATTAGATATAGCAGGTAAAATGCTTGAATTGATACTATTTGAAAGCTTAACATTTTAATCTTAGCCAACAAAATGAATACAGTTTACACCCTTCACATTAGTATACACATTTATTTTTTACGTATTTATTTATTTAGTTGTGTTATTTCTCCCCTTGGAATGCCCCATGGTATTCTTAAACTGCTGCCAATTCGGGAGAGCATAGACAAGCGCATGCTCTCCTCCGAAGCATGTGATGTCAGCCACCGTTTGTTTTCACACTGCAGTCTACAAGTTATTATTCTTTTTTTAGTGTGAAATTATTTTCTCAAATAATTCATAACTAATTATGATTGTCTAATTTTGAACACTTTGTATTATTATTCCCACAAAAACAAATTAGGCCACATCTTGTGAATGTAAATGTTTCATCCACGAAATATGAGACCATAAATGCGAAATGGAATGAACTTTATTTATGGCTTTCAATATTCACAGCATCCTGTTTAACTGTCAGCATTCTAAATTTGGCACACAGAAGGGCAAAAATATGCTTACTGAAATATTGAAATCGCTATATGAGACAACCACAACTCAATCAAAAAACAAAGACAATTAATCAATTCAATCAAAACAAATAACGTTCACCATAAATATTTGGTAACAAACTGCATATATGGATCTAAGAAGGGGCCTTTCACCTTGCCACCGAAACATTCCTGCTCACACTTTAAAACAGAGCTCAGCGGCCTTGAAAGTCCCTCTAGTCCTCTTGTCAGGAATTACCCCAAATGGAAATATAAAGACCGTAAGGGCTTGGCGCATGCCGCGTTTTGGCAGCCGTTACTCGGGTCACTAAGACCACAGCTCCCCGGATATGCCCATCGGGACTAATTTGCAAGTGGTGCTCCAGTGTACTATGTAAACACAGCGCCCGGCAACCTTGCATCCATTTGGGGGGGCTCCGCACGGGGAAGAAATGGAGGCTTAAATGTGTGAGCGGCCAGGAGCAAAAATAGCCCTGTGTACATACCAAAACCGGAGTGAGGAGTAACATTTTAATTCTTCCTTTGGCCTTGTACTCCCAGCTGAGAATCGCTGCTTCTACAAACGAATTCTCCTCACTGCATGCCCTCCCACTGCCATCACGCCATTGCAGTAGCATGCTTTACCTCCAGATTGTACTGTTTTGAATTAAGCTAGATTGTATATATATTTTACAATACACCATATATATTTTACAGAATATAAATCTTTGTGGCATTAATGTTAGATGTCATTGATGTGACCTTTGACTAAGAATGATACATGCCATAGATTTAGCAAAAATAATGCATGTGATCAAAACCAACCCGCACTGTTTTTTTAAAAAATTTTTTAGGTTCTATAAATAATAGCGTACATATAGGGTATTTCTGTGTTTTACTGTGTATATGTCATCAGAATAAACTTGGACAGATACTCTCATGCATTCTTGTTAATGGTCTGTTAATGAACCTACACATCCTTGTCACAGACAAGTATAATTCGTGAATTGATTAATAGCGCTAGTTACACACACACAGGATATGAATATTATAACCCCCCCCCCCCTTCCCTCTTTTATGAAAGAGACACTCTGAATATTCTTGGTGCTATGCGTAAACATAAGCACTGCAGTTACTGTATTTGGAACAATTTTGAACAATAAATGAAAATGAATGAAAAAACAGACACCATAGGTAGTCATTTGCATGTTGGACTCAGGGGCAGCAATGAAGAGCTTAGCAACATTTCTGATAGCCAACCTTCTGGATATGTGGAAAAACTTGAGCAAGGAAGCCAAATAATACTGTCTTTAAAAGGTTTTGCTTTCTTTTTAAACATGTGTTTCTATACTCTCCACTAATTGCAGTACCAGGTAGGCAAATGTCAGACATGGGTTATCCGGAATGCAAATAGCATAATTAACTTAGATGTTCCAGTCATGTTGTACTTTGCGTGCACACATACCACCCGGTACCCTACTTGTGCTAAACAGCTGAAGCTAAGGCCTAGCATGGTTGATGCTTGGATGAGAGACCCCATGGGGAAACTGAGTTGATACTGAAACAGATTAAGGGGGCAAAAAGTCCAATACCCCAGCGCAGTGGAATTGTGCTGTAGACGATGGTGCCATACTCCAGATAAGACGTTAAACTGGGGTTCTGTGTGTGTCCTGACCCATTTTTGGGGTCCTGACTCGCTTTACAGACCCCATGACACTTTTCAATAGAGTAGGTGAGGTAACCTTGGTGTCCTGGTCAAATTCCCACAAAAACAGTCTACATCTGGCAACCTAAACATACCCCTACACCTGACTGGCTATACAATCCCTTGCATTACTTGTCCACTTGGATTCCTAATGTCATCATATATAAATTTGCTGTTGTTTTTCAATCTTTTGTAAGAAAATGGAATTCAAATAAAATTACAGTGGACTAGTTTCCTCATTAAATTAATTGGACCAATATCAACATTTTTAATATGTTGTCCTTTGTCCTTATTGTAGTACAGTATACGACAGTATATTCAAATTTTTTGCAAATATAATCATTATTCAATCCAAATATAACTTATATTTTTTACGTGAAATATAACACAAATGCAGATATCCGTGAATTTTCGCACTCTTCATAAATGTCGTAATTTTTTTTGTTGTCATTTATAGATTGTGGACTATGGACAAAACGTAAGAGTTTGTGAATTAGTGAAGCTTGGCTACAGTGGTAAAATGACCAGAATTGACATCCAGTACAGATATACTGTATACAGACGAACAATGAGCCATGAATTTCCTGCAGAATGGAGGAACGATCCTATACTTCAAGCTTGTATTCAGTTCAATGTTTAGGGCATGCTGTGTCCTCAGCAGACATAGAATGATAAAAAACACATAAGAGCTGACCGAATACTCATGAACCGCGCTGAACAATCGAGTGGCATCTGTTATAACCTCATGTGTCTGACACTCAAACCGATGTTCTCACCGCCCGATGCCCTCGTGCCATCGTGTTAAACTTGCTGTTGTTCCCCGGGACTTGGCTCTCTTTCAGTCTTGAATGGGGGCTCTTGTGCGCGCTGCAAAATCGCAGCATTTTCTAACATCACCGCAAAGCTTTTGAGTGGTGCAGTGGGGAGCTCTTGGCCGTGAAGACGGCTCAGCTGTGGTGATTTTCCATTGCAGCGCGGCCATATTAATAGGTTAAGGTCCCAGGGTAGATGTTTCGAACAAGCGAGCACCGTCGTTTCTCCGGCCTTCTGTTGGAACTGCTGTGTGATGGCATCTGTTTGTCCGACCTCACGCTGGGACCCTAGAGGATGATGTAATGCCACGGAGGGCAACAAATGATGATTTAATCTATGCGGCCTTTCATTTCCACACCAGAGAGCTGACACATGGTGGGACAAGGGGCTTCCTGTTCTGCTGCTCCTCTTCTCATTCCAAGGTCGTTCAGATCTCTTCGTTCGAGTTTGGTTTTCCCGTGCGCCGTTTACCCGTTACCATTGCTTGGTCTATTTTAATTTGGCCCGTAGGCCTGGGGCTATTCCCGCTGAAAGGTTACACTCAAGTTTAAACTTTGGACTCCTAACATCACAAAGTACCTGCAGAAAATAAGATGAAAATGTTTGAAAGAAAAAAACTGTGGTCAAACATATTGATATATGTGATCCTTAAGAATATCTATCGATCATGTGTAATAAAGATGTTAATGTGGCATTTGTGTTTCCTGTGTGCATGTCTTTACTGAGTACACAGACATGTGAGAGATTCCCAAAATACATAGGGGTAACGAGTGGGGAGGCGGTGGGGGACATGCCCCCCAATATTCAAAATAGTAATATCTGTCCCCCCACTAATTTGTAGATATAAAGCATTCCCTTCCATTATGCTCCCCCAATATATAACATGTGGTTACTCTCTTTATTTATTTATTTTAAATTTCATTTTCTTCCCATTTTTCTCAAAATTTGGTAGCCAGTTGTATCCTATTTATTTTTTTTGTAATTAAAGTTTTTATTAAGAAAGCATAATTACATTTGACTTTTTGACATTCAACATTTGAAGTGACAAGCACAACTGGCTTACAAAGTCATCTTACATATATATATATATATATACAGTACAGATTCATTCTGCTCTCGTACATTTTTTGCCATATACACGCAAACTATATACAGTGGTAGGGATATATCCTATTTCTAATTCAACTATCCCTTCCCTCGTACTACTAGCTCACCACTGCAACCCTGGCACCGGCAGTGACAAAGACGCCGAACTGCCTCCTGTGAGACGGAACTCACCAAGCTTGGAGAAGACGATACTTCGCCTTTGTCACTACCGGTCACAGGGCTACGGCAGCGAACTCACAATACGAGGGGGGGATTGACATGAAAAATATAGTGTGTAATTGGCTACTAAATTGGGAGAAAAATTGGATAAAATCAGAAACAAATGTAAAAAAAAAAATGGTTGTGCAAGAAACAAACAAATGCATCACATGGCTTAAAATGAGTCACTAAAAGTGAAAAACAAGGTGTTTGGTGGGTCGGCTACCAGCTGCTGTCAATGAGAGATGCACTTCTTCTCCAGTCATGTGGCCAGGGGTGTGTAAAATAGCCCCCAGCTCACAGGCAGAGTGAACCAGAGGAGTTCATGCACTTATCAGGGGTACAGTGGTGACTCAAAAGGCACAATCGGTGATTCCAAATCAAGATGTGAAAGGAGCATGTGAAAGGTTTAAAGATTGTAGTCATTACCACCAGCCCCTGCAGTTTTCAGTGCTTCGTGGAGGCATGTATGTGGCCTCGTTCAATGGCCAAGGCTGGTGTGGGGGTGTCTTGCAACTTGTTTACTGCTTACACTGAATTTGCGATTATGTTTGACCTTAAGTGCAAAGGGCTCTGGCCTGGATTCAAATAAGTGTTGTGTTTTTTTCTTCACAAGTACAGCTTGGAAAGTTATCGTTTTGGTGACCAAACTGTTGGCGAAGGCAAGGAAAACTAGAAAGTCAAAGTTCAGGACAAATTTTGATTGAATCCAGGAACCTACTGCAAGGGAGCAAAGGAACGGACATTCTTCCATTCATTTTTATGTGCAAATGTACAGTCACTGAAAGGAAGGGATGCTGAATTCTCTGGCCGGTGTTGTGTTTGCCTTGGGAATCTTAGTGGACGGTTGTAACAGGTGACAGTTTAAAATTCTCCAGCAGAGCAAGGCCATGGGGGACAGAAAGCAGTAGAGAGGGAGCCAGAGAGTGTTGGCTTTCATTAATGCAAACATTGATCCTGTTTGTGAGTGGTGTGTTGTAAGTTGATACGCGTTGTCTAATGGTCGAAGAATCTGCTGTAGTATTGCTTTGGCTGGGAGACCATGTGTGTCGAATTGTCTGTCTATGAGCATATATGACATGTGTTTATGATGTGAAATATGAATGCATCATTCATTTGAGGCAATAGATTAACTCTCCGTTTAATTTGCTATACTTGGAAAAAATAAATTATATATCAATAATCCCATCTCATGACAAAATATAATTAAATAAACCGTATACGTTGCATATTAAGAATTGGCGAATTAAACGTAAGGCTATGGTTTATACCACAAATAAATTATCACTTCAGTTTGAATAGAAGATCCTGCTAAAAGTGCTGCCCAGCTCAGGTGTAAAATTTAATAATGCATCCATAATAATAATTGAGGAGGTCCTATGACAATCGGGCCAATTTTGTTCTCATTATATATGCTGCCCCCAGGCCATATCATACGTCAGTCTGACATTTCCTTTCACTGTTATGCTGATGATACGCAGATGTATCTCTCAGTCAAACCAAATGATTTGGGCAGATCGACTGTGGATTATGACTGCGTCACTGAGATTAAAAAATGGGATGTCATGCAATTTCCTCCAGTTGAACCCTTACTTTGTGTACGTCCCTTTCGATGACAGCGTCTGAGAAATGATCGTATTGCATTGCGTTAGGCAAAACCGAAGCCCTTGTCATTGGTCACGAAAGGACCAGTCGACCGATTCAGATGTCTCTCAGGCCGCTGGCTTCAAACGTTAAGCTGGTCTCGAGGAGTGATCTCTGATCCCGCTCTATCCTTTGAGCGGCACACTAAGTCGCTAAGTACATTCACGTTTTCATCATCTTAGAAACATCGCAGAAGTGAGATCTTCCCTGTCCTTTACAGACACAGAAAAAATAACACATGCTTTTATATCTCCTCGCCCAGACTACTGCGATGCCCTATTTACTTGCCTGAACTTGCCTGCTGGCACGCCTCCAAGCAGTTCAAAATTCCGCCACTAGGCTTCTGACAAGGACTAAATTTAGGTCACACATTATGCCTGTGTTGGCCTCTGCACTGGCCACTGAGTTTCAGAATTGGTTTTAAGATTTTACTTATAACCTTTAAAGCACTGCATGGTTCCGCTCCCGATTATGTCGCTGAAATTCTGGGGCCATATCACACCCCTTGGACGCTTAGATCCTCAAATCAGGGACTTTTGGATGCTCCGGAGTCGAGGTCGAAGTCAACGGGTGACCGTGCCTTTTCAATAGGAGCTCCTAGACTCTGGAACAGCATTCCAGACTCGGACTCAAACTAGCGATGTGTGGGCTAACTAAGGCATTCTTAGCAGTTAAAGTTAAAGTTAAAGTTAAGTTAAAGAACTGGTCTGGTGGGCTCATTGCACACATACGGTTCAAAGTCAATGCTAGCAGCAGCTCTGATCCAGCTGTCTTCGGCAGCTCTCTGTCAGCATGCATTCAAACACTGTAATCAAATTGGGGTAGTCTTATAGCAAATATGAAAGGGGTGTTGGCATCCGGTTGCAGGGCACTCTATATGTTGATAGGCTGAATGATACGAGGTGTTCATCCTCTAGGAGCCATAGTAAATTATTGGTTGATGTACAGGGAGTGGAGAAAGGATTATCACAATTGCATCGTGAGAGATATGTAATGCAAGACCAATACCATGTGGAGTGTAACTCTCAAATGATGCCCATTGATGGCAGTTATGCATTTCGGATAAAGCAGGGTAGGAACATCAGAGCTCAACCGGCGAATTTGCATTGGATGATCTGAGGTCCTCAATTTATTGAAAGACAACCCGGGCTAGCGTGACAGCCTAAATACTCTGAGGGCAAATGAGTTCAGGCTCCCCGCCAAACCGACCCCCACCCTGTACCCCCATTATCACACCGGACTCTCAACCCACGGAGACAGCCGCTACAATCCGTTCCCGATAAACAAGACCAGGGCGTCCATCAATGGAGAGCCCGCTGCAGCAGATGTCAGAAGATCGCTCGATGCAAAGGAGTAAAGGGTGTCGGTGAGGGGGTGGGGTGGCAGGACAGAAAGGACATGAATTACAGTGTTATGGAAGCTACTTCAAAGGGGGTCATTCGATCCGCTCTCCAGAGGGAATGAATAGCACAGGGGCGACGGTGTTGACACATTTATTTATTCATTTTCTTTTTGAACGGGCATGCACACCACTGACTGCCTCTGCAAGATCAGCTACATCGCCATAAACAACAACTTGTGTTTCATCAGTTGACTGTCAACAGAACCCCAATGGAAGCATATTATTGACAGAGCAAGCAGTGCTACACCCAGCATTGTGTTTGTTGGGAGCTTGTCAAATCCCCGTCGCCCTTTAGAAACGTTTTGGCGTTTTCCCATTTCGCTAAGAGGAGATCGTCGCAGAGGGTGCCGCAGTTCTGCACGTATGCAAATCCGTGCCTTTACTATCTTCATCTATTATGAAACAGCTCACCTATATTTAGCAGACAGTTCACAAGGACACTGTGAGAAAACGTGTGTTCACTGTAATTCAAAGCCAGTCCGTGAGCGTAGACAAGAATGCGGTGTGCACACGTGCAGTGGGTGAGAAGATAACAGACTTCATTTGCAAAACAGTCACACAGAAAAAAGAGATCAGAGAATATGCATGTGCACGTACATTACACCCACACTGCAAACATAATTGTGAACATCTGTCTTCATCACAGGGCTCTCATTTCCAGGTGGATTGCCAACAGCTGATATCTGTTCTCACACCCCCCCTCCCGCCGCGTCTCCTGTGAAGTGCCCCAGCTGTAGTTCACTGTGTGTTATACCTGTGTGCTATTAATACTTATCTAACAGTCCCTATTTAAACAGTAGTGTTCCTTTATGAATGTTACATAAGCACTCTGTCATGCTGAGAGAAATGTCGCAACATTGCCTCTTGACACTCCGATATAGTGATCAAACATAAACAGCCTCTACAGTAGTTATCAACATTATATTGGCATACGGCTAATGTTATAATATCGGCTGTCCGTATATCTTCACGCGCAGTGTGTTGCTACTGTGATATGGAAAGAGCTAACCTCCAGGTACTGTAGGCGTGGCCTTTGGTTCCTGCATGGACAGACAGTGTGTCCGGTAACTGCCTCTTATTTTAAAGACGGTTTCCTCCTTGATTCTTTGGAAAGGAAAACCTCTCTTCTAATATACTGGAGGCGCACTGTGAACAGTCGCGCTCCCTCCCTCTCTGTGTTTGAAATAAAAACCAATGTGAGAGCTGATGGAATCACCGCGTTAGCCGCATTGGCCGAGAGTCCCAGGAAGGTTCACTCGACCATTTGGGGCATAGAGCTGCTCCTGCACACGCTGAGGGTGGCGGTGGCACTGACTCTCCCACTTTCGCCCACCTGTCCACCAGTGCCCACCGCCCTCAGCCAGTCCTCGTCCACGCAGGCCCCCACTTCCCCAACGCTGCATCTATCGTTGGCGTCCAGCGCCAGGAGCCGGCTGAACATCGCCAGGCAGGCCGGGGTGAACCGTTGCCACTGGGACGGGACGTCCGCGGTCGCCGGGTCCCTGCGCCAGTCTGCGAACTCCTGGTAGAAGTCGTCGTCGGGGGTGCAGCGCTCCCAGGGGAAGAAGCCGGTGAGGATGCAGAAGATGACCACGCCGAAGGCCCAGGTGTCCAGGCTGGGCTCCACGCTGAGGGGGGCCACCCCCGGGGCCCGCTCCCCGTCCTCCGCCACCACGGCGCACAGCTCCGGGGCCATGTACGGCAGGGTGCCTGAGATGAGCTGGATCAGCGTGCCCCTCTTCTGGGCCAGGCCGAAGTCGGCCAGCTTCACCCTGCAGCAGTGCTGGTCCAGGAGCAGGATGTTCTCCGGCTTGATGTCTCGGTGGACCAGGCCGTGCCCGTGGATGAACTCCAGGGCGCTGGAGATCTGCTGGACACAGCGCTTGACCGCACATTCAGGGATGCCCACCTGGTGGCACAGGTAGTGAAGGAGCTGATGAGTCCAAGCAGCAAATTTTGGACCCCTAATAATATTTTGCTTGCGATGCTTTGGAAAGAAGGCCATAAAATGTAGTTTCTCAAAAACTCATGAAGCTTGGTAGGTGGACTCTATGTACTCATAGTTCACCTGGTTGGATCACAAAATCCAATATGGGAGCCAAATTTAACGAGAACTTTGCATATATATTCTCTTGGATATCCCAAACATATTTTTAATTTACATAGTCCAGGTCTACAAATTTCTTAAATTCTATCTTCTCATTAAGCGTTACTCTGAGTTGCACAACATGTTGTACACGTCATCTGTGGACTTAAATAAATCAGATTAGTAAAATTCAGGTTTTATGTGAAACAACATGGTTACCACAAGCTAATACATTTCTACTAACTTGAATTCCATATTGAATGGGCTAGCCTTTTTCACCATTGCATTAATCAATGTCAAACCTATATATATATATATATATATATATATATATATATATATATACGGTATATACACTCAATGTCAAACATATAATATATATATATATATATATATATATATACGGTATATACACTCAATGTCAAACATATATATATATATATATACAATGGGGGAAATAAGTATTGAACACATCAACATTTTGTCCAGTAAATGTATTTCCAATGAGCCTATTCAAGTGAAATTTGCACCAGACTTTGGTATTAAATAAAAAAATCCAGACAAAAAATCTAAACATTAAAGTCCAATTGTAAATAAGGTTATGTGTAATAAAGTGGAATGAAACAGGAAAAAAGTATTGAACACACTAAGAAAAAACAGTACACCACAGCAAGGAAAGGCAAAGAACCAGCTGAAAACCATAACTAATTAGGAGGCAACTCTACCTCCAATCTGTGCTAATTAATGTCAGCTGGGTTAGAATATATTGATGGGCTATAAAAGGTTTTTTTTTGTTACCAAGGTGCCACACAAGAAACATCTAATGATGGGTAAAAGCAAAGAGCTCTCTCAAGACCTTTGCAACCAGATTGTTGCAAAACATGAAAATGGAATTGGCTACAGACGTATTTCACAACTTCTGAATCTTCCAGGAAGCACCATTGGGGGCATTATCCATAAGTGGAAGCAACATCACTCCTACATCAAGGTACAGGAGCTCCTCGCAAAATTTCTGATCAGGGAGTCAAAAGGATACTTAGAAGAGTAGCCAAAGATTTTTCTTGCGATGCTTTGGAAAGAAGGCCATAAAATGTAGTTTCTCAAAAACTCATGAAGCTTGGCAGGTGGACTGTACTCATCCCAAACATATTTTAAATTTACATAGTCCAGGTCTGCTATATTTAAACATTTGACAAATTTCTTAAATACTATCTTCTCATGAAGCGTTACTCTGAGTTGCACAAAATGTTGTACACGTCAAGATGTCATCTGTGGACTTAAATAAATCAGATTTGTAAAATTCTGGTTTTATATGAAACAACATGGTTACCACAAGCTAATACATTTCTACTAACTTGAATTCCATATTGAATGGGCTAGCCTTTTTCACCATTGCATTAATCAATGTCAAACATATATATATATATATATATATATATATATATATACACTCAATATAAACTCAATGTCAAACATATACACTCAATATAAACATATATATATATATATATACACTCAATGTCAAACCACTTTATTATATATATACACTCAGTGGCCACTTTATTACGTATACGTTTTTAATACTGGGTAGGACCCAAGAATTGTGGCATGGATTCAACAAGAAGCTGGAAACATTCCTCAGTGATTCTGGTCCATGTTGACATGATAGCATCACGCAGTTGCTGCAGATTTGTCGGCTGCACATTCATGTTGCGAATCTCCCGTTCCACCACATGCCAAAGATGCTCTATTGGACTGAAATCTGGTGACTGTAGAGGCCATTGAGTACACTGAACTCATTGTCATGTTTGTGGAGCCAGCTTGTGTGCTTTGTGACATGGCGCATTATCCTGCTGGAAGTAGCCATTAGAAGATGGGTAGACTGTGGCCATAAAGGGATGCACATGGTCAGCAACAAGACTCAGGTAGGCTGTGGCATTTAAACGATGCTCAATTGGTATTAAGGTGGTCCCTTAATGTGTGCCAATAAAACATTCCCCACACCATTACACCACCACCACCAGCCTGAACTGTTGACACAAGGTAGGGTGGATGCATGGATTCATGTTGTTTACGTCAAATTCTGACCATACCATCTGCATGTCGCAGCAGAAATCGAGATTCATCAGACCAGGCGATGTTTTTCCAATCTTCAACTGTCCAGTTTTGGTGTAGCTTCACTTTCCTGTTCCTGCTGACAGGAGTGGAACCCGGTGTGGTCTTCTGCTGCTGTAGCCCATCCACTTCAAGGTTCGACGTGTTGTGTGTTCAGAGATGCTCTTCTGCATACCACTGTTGTAACGCGTGGTTATTTGAGTTACTGTTGCCTTCCTGTTAGCTTGAGCCAGTCTGGCCATTATCCTCTGACTTCTCTCATTAACAATGCATTTTTGCCAACAGAACTGCTGCTCACTGGATTTTTTAGTTTTTTGCACCATTCTCTGTAAACTCTAGAGACTGTTGTGCATGAAAATCCCATGAGATCAGCAGTTTCTGAGATACTCACACCACCCCATCTGGCACCAACAATCATTCCATGGTCAAAGTCACCTAGATATCATTTCTACCCCATTCAGATTTTTGGTCTGAACAACAACTGAACCTCTTGACAATGTCTGCATGCTTTTATGCATTGAGTTGCTACCACATGATTGGCTGATTAGATAATTGCATTAACGAGCAGGTGTACAGGCGTACCTAATCGAGCGTGTACCTAATTGTGCATGTCAATTCAAAGGTACAGTTAAAAGGACATAAATCCTCCACAAATGTAAGGCTCGAAATACACGTAAATACGCTTGCTTAACTCTCAGAACTTACTGTATTTAGCATAAATAGCCACTAGAGGGAGTTTTGAGTCTATGTTTTTTGGCTGGAAGAAGAAGTAGAATACTACCCCTCTCTCTCTTACCCGTGGCTGAATCACTGCAAACAGGTCCTTTCCGATCACCAGCTCTTGGGCGAATCCATAGTACTCCTCCGAGTGGAAGGCTATGCCGAAGAGGCCCACGATGCAGGGGTGGCAGGACAGGTGCAGGGAGATGCAGTACTCCCGCAGAAACCCGTGCAGTTTCGTGGAAGCCTTGGGCATCACTTTCAGGGCCATCGGGGTGCCTGCAGGGCATGCACACAGACACTTAAGAACAGGAACTACACAAGACCTCAACCTCTGCTTTTGCTTGCTGTCCAAGCCTTTATTTACTGTGCTAGATCGTATGATCTTTTGAATCGTCTTTTGACAAACAGCGGACTCATTAGATAACAATTAGATTCAATATGCCAGCGATTCGAGAGGCTGAACAGCCTGGAGCTGGTGAACCCTGGAGATGGGCTGTTTGACGGACCCTACCCCTGCAGCGATGGGTGACCAGTAGCACTTTGCCGTACTTCCCCCGTCCGATCTCCTTGATGACGTTGAAGTGCTCGTTGATCTCAAGGTATTTCAAGCTCTGGGCCGTCAGCTCGATCAGCTCGTCGATTAGGCTTCCGTCTGCCATTTCCAGCCCAACACCACCCCTAGAAGGAGGCCTGGTGCAGTGAGTCAACCCCACAGGTCTCTGCCGCTGCATGCAGCCTTCAGGTCTCTGTCAGTACCGCTCCACTAAAACAAATCGGTCAGGGAGCTGTTTCACACTTTGCATTGGTTTTGTATTTAGAGATGCTATTTAATACATGTTTACATAATCATAACCATAAATGTGCCGACTAAGCCACAATGTTTCTGCAAGAGTTATTAATTAATGTTGTTAGTAAAGTAATAATGCGAATAAATGTTGAATATTTTTTAGATAGTGTTCCTGTCGGGGCTAAGTGCCTTTTCACAGATTTAGTCGCCCGTGGGCTGATATGTAGACTGCGGATGGTTGCATTGGAATTTGTTCGGGGCTTTCGGTATACTGAATGGCTCCTTATCTGCTCTCATTCATGTTGTCTGTGGTGGATAATGCTCTGTATCTCACCAAATAATGGGAATATGCAAAAAAAAAAAGAGATCTGGGTAAAAAAACGTGCGTGAGTCGAAAATATATGAAGTAAAAAATCTGGAATACTCCTTTAATAAATGTCTCCCTTTGTGATATTCAAGGTGTTAATATATGGTGAGCATATAGGGGTTTAATAATGATACGACATATGACATAATTATAAACTGAAATACTTAGGTATTGGCATAATTTAGTGTTATGCACAATCTGAGGTCATACTATGGAGCGTCAATATACGTATGTATCCTCAACACTAATTGTTACCTTGTTAAATGCAGGTGGGGGTAAAAAACAACACCAAATAGTATTGGCTTCCCACAATGTACAGTGTTAATTAAACTGTCAGCATTCAAAGGGTAACGTGTTTAAAGTTTGACCGTGTCGAGATTAGGATAATATAAAAACAAGTGTAGTGTCTAATGTAGCTCTTGTGATGTTGACCCAACACCAATGTTTCTGCAGTTTCACACTCCATTAATGTTCATGGTTTGCAAAGTTATGGCCAGGAGCCATGCTAAGGGAAGTTAGCAGTTTCACAGACAGAATTAACGACACAAAGTGCCCTTCAAATCTCCGCTAAATACCCACTAAATGCCTTAATGCAGCTTTAACACTGTCCCGGGCCTTTGAGACCAATTTAAAGGTTCCATAACTCTGCCCTTATTTTCTACACGTTTGGAGGAAATGAAGTAAAAACAAACGAGGGATTACACTTTGCCTCTAAGTTGTAAAAACCCAGCCCCGTTGGGAGCAGCTGGTTTCAGTCAATGGTAGAAGTTGCCTTGTGTCTGCATGCCCGTGCTTTGCATGTCTCACCATGAAATCGTGCTAATGAACATTATATTAATAGTTGCTAATACAGCGAAATGCATCTTCTTGGATATCTGATATAGGTAGCCTTAATGAGAGGTGCTCCAGGATGGCCGATCATATGTCACAGAGAGCCATGTGACCGTGGTACTAGCGTTTCATGGAGTGGATTTAACAGAGCAGCGGCTGCTCTTAACACGGATTAATATTGCTTACGGCGCTGCGCTTATTTCCATATTTCATTTAAAAACGACCACAATGCTAGCCAGCTTCCTGGTTAAATTGCATTAAGGAGGTGCCGACGCATCTGCTGTTATGCCCCGAGCGGTCAGGTTTGTGTCTTTGCCAAGACATAGCACACGCATATACATAATGGCTATTATATGATTTTATATCACCATTTACAATAAAACTGTATATAAAAATGAAATATATTTGTGTGGACGGTATGAATTATTCAGTGCAAAATGAGTTGTGTGACTTAAAATATGGTAGAAATGTTATGACAAAGATTGCTTAGTGTAAATTAAATGTATGAAACACATAAAATACATAAAACAATCTTATTCACACACACAGACACACACTAAATTCAGAATATTAAATTCAGTTTTATACATCTAAAAATAATTTGCATGTTAAAATGTTAATAATTTAGACATGCTTAGTGTAAATTAAAGGTAAATAAATAATGAGAGTTGTGTACTTGTGTACATAAAAATGATTATTCACACACACACACACACACGCACACGCACACATACAAAATGCAGACTATTAATACTTTTATCCATATAAAAATAATTAGCATGTTAACATTTAAATCTTTATTGAAATTGAAATACTGGCAAGTAATATTAAGATAATAAATAGAATGATACAATCAATATTCCAGTCACACATGAAAACAGAGGGCATAAAACAACAATAATGTGACTCCTCTAGTTTGATATTTTAGACACGTGGCAATAATTCTGGCAACATAATGTGCTTTTATGTTTTTATATAAAAATGTACTTCTGTGAAGAGTGTGGATGGGGGTGTGTGAAAATATCCTAAATGCGTACAGTATGAATTATTGAGTGTAAAATAAGTTACATGACCTAAAGAATGGTAGACATGCTATGTTAAGACCGCTTGGTGTAAATTAAAGGTAAATAAATAATGAGACTTGTGTACATAAAAATGATTATTCACACACACACACACACACACACACACACACACACACACACACACACACACAAACATACATACAAAATGCAATCATTAAAACATTTATCCATGTAAAAATTATTTGCATGTTAAATTAAGATAATAAATAGTAATGTAAAATGTAATGACACAATCAATATTCTGGTCACATGAAAACAGAGGACATAAAACAGCAATAGTGTGACTCCTGCAGTGTCATATTTTAGACACATATGGCAATAATTCTGGCAATATAATGTGCTTCTGAAAAATGAAAACCACTTTAATGATCCCCACCTTCGCACTGGCACTCATTTTATAGAACTTGTGCCCTATTTTATTCCAGTTAACGCGAGTGACTGTTACTCTTCCTGGCTGCTTTCTCCTAAAACCATTCAAGTGACATGGGCAATGTTTATGAATAATATCTTGCCTACGCGATAGCATGGCAGATGTAATGCCTTGTACTGAAGGGTGCATTTGATTTTGCCCGTCGCCACGGCCAACACGAAGACCGCGCAGAAGCTCAGCATAACCAGTTGGTGTTAGGGTCGCATTGAGAAGCTGGTTTGCATACAGATCGGCAAGCGAGTAAATAAATTGAGCTAGCATGAACTAACATGAACTAATATTAACTAATGTATGTGATATTTAGGTAGTTAACTCATTAGATTAATGTTGTGAAGATGATTTCTCCCCACCCATGGTCACTTACATACACATACACATACATGGGCACATACTTTGCCCCTAACATTGAACTTTTCTGAATGAAAGCCAGCCACTCCTTACCTCTCCTTACCTGGGATATAAAAAGCCAACACATACCAACATTATTCTATAAATTCAACAACATTTCTGGGTAAAGTTGCGGTAAATAAACAAGAAGCGTTATATCTCCTGTCATTTTTTCTCCTGTAAATATGTCAAATTAAATGTTTTGATATTGATTCTATTGCAATTTTGGCTTGAATTAAGAATGAGATTTACAGAGGACCGTGAAAACAGAATTGGTTTTGATCTAAATCAAATGTTATCTGAAGTGTAACTGGATTTTTAACAAATATTTGTCCATTTAGATTCCAAAATGTACACAAAATGAATAAAGTTACCATTTTTGGTATAGGCTGGTTATCTGATTAGTTAAAATAATAGCTTATTCATTATTCGGACTGCACTTCATAGCTATATATTAATTTAGAGTTGCTGTTTAGAAAAATGCTTCAGAAAAACAAGAAATATCCCACATTGAAATTCAGCTGATTTTCAAACCTTACCTATGACTCTCACTCTGCTTGGCTGGTCCTTTTATCCGGCCCTTTATTTACTGTGCGAGATTACAGGATATCTTTTTCATTGGCTTTTGCCATAATACAATATTTTATTCAATATGATATTGTTGTTTCCATAATAAGACATTGGCTGATAATATTGTACATTTCATAACTTTACAACAAATATGTTTTATAATATGTTCAGAAATGACATATCATAGGGGACATTCATTTCCATGTTCACTCCATGATTAAGCCTAATTAATGTATCATGTGCTTTTGAAACACTTTTGAAACATATTTGCGCAGGAACATATCATATCATTGGATTTAATCAGCATAATTCTACTTTTATTCTATCATAGTGTAATAACACTTATTTATAACACATAGTTAAATTCTGGAGATATTAAATCTAAATTAATTGTTTACATCACACATTTATATATATTTTAGATATAAGTAATATGAAATACATACTCATATTCATTATTACAGCTAAAATTGAGAAGTTATAATATATTTAAATAGTTAATCATGCATGAGTTTTACATGAGGAGAGACACATGTCCACACATGCGCTACCTACAAATGCATACATGCAGACACTCAGCAGTCACACACACACACACACACACACACACACACACACACACACACACACACACACAGACATACTCAAACACATAAACACAGATTTATCCCCACACGTTTATCCCAATAAGACATTGCACTTGTCCCCAGGTTGCATGCCTGTGATAATGAGCAGTGGCTTCTCTACCAGTTCCGTGCGTGTCCGTGTGTCCTTCCCTCTGATCTGCTGCCGCCGCCGCTCGGTTGGACAGGTCAGAGCTGCCGACGCGCCGGGAGCCAGAGCCTGTTCAACAGCTGATAACGGTCTGGCTCGACCAAAGGGCACACACACTGCTTTATATGGGAAAAGCACCTTCACTGCTCGGGGAAGATTAAACCCGAACACGTTTGACCACAACTGACTCCGCAAACATGGAAACACACACACAAACACACAACCACCCTCCCACTTTGGAAAGCCAAAGTCCCCTACCCACTTGTTACCCCTGACCCCTTTTTGCACACAAATAACAGATACAAAATAAATAAATAAGCAGCAGTCTTTGTCATTTATTTTCAGTAACACATTTGACGGGAAAACATTTCGGATAGTTTGCAACAGCCAACAGAAATCCACTTAATGGCTTCCACATGGCGGCAATGTTCAGAAATGTGCTTGCGCTGAGCTATAGTAACCGAAGACTGCGCAATAGCACACAATCAAATGCGCTTAATGTTACAGTCATGCGTGCTTGTGAGTACAAGCATCACTGATTTGCAATAATGAATCATAAATTTGACACTTGATAACACGTCTGTGGAGTGGAAATAATAAATGTGATGTCCTTTCGGCGAATAGCTGCCAGTTTCATGGTAAATATAATCTTGCATATGTTTCTATAATCATGCATTGAATTACACACAGACATGACACCTCATTTATTATTTAAACAATAAATTAATGTTATATTATAAGCATCTTATAAAAATCTTTAAAAGGCTCTTTCCTCTCACTCTCTATCATTTAAAATGTTTTTAAACTGGACTATTTGTGATAGAACATATTTCTTCTCTGTAAAATGTGCTCATTAGCTAACTCTATCATACAAAGTTTCCAGACATTCAATTGGTTGTTTGTCCAATTGTTAATTTCTCCCATAATTTTGGAATGACATTTTACAAACGGAAACAAAATAAATATTAGTATTATTCTGTAGCTCTAAATGACTGGATTTGATCATTTGCACAAAGTGGGTACAGAATGGATTTGATATATTTTTTAATTGCAACAGAAAAAAAGACATTATTGGACATGCAAAGAAGAATATAAGGTTATAAGAAGAATGCTGCATGTTGTGGTATAGGACCCAAATATCCCGTTCACATTTTTCACATTCTGTTATATTTTTCCACAAAACGTCCCAGGGACCTCAGCACCCTAAAAGCACACTGTGAGATAAGAGAGCTGATGTGCGTGTCGCGGTCCTGTGGCCACTCACCCCAGCGGTGCGGACACATTTCTGCTCTCCCGTGCGCCTCAGGGGCACGGCGCTCAGGCGAACGGGGCTGGGCATTCTCCAACACGAGGAATCCATTACAAGGGTGTCCGGGAAGCTGTTTTCCTTTTTCTTTTTTTCTTTCTTTCACAACACGGCGACGGTAATATTTTCTGCGAATGATGTCAGTGCGGAGCTTCATGCAGTGCGTGGGCTTGGACTGGAGTTATTGCGGGGCACAGGACTGTCCGATGTGAAATTAATCCCCCCCCCCCCTGCAGCGGAAGGCTTATCTGGGCACCCTGTGGAGATATCAGCCGTGAATGTACTCAGGCTGTGGCATAAATCTGCACATATACACACGCACGCAAACACGCGCGCACACACCCACACATCCACTGGGGCCACCTGGTGAACTTGGACGACTGCTTCGCTCTCTGCTGTCCTCAGTAAACACCAGCAGTATAGCTCCACCGGCCTGGCCTTTGATACTTTCGTGTTCACAAATCATGTGTCGTGAATTCTGCTCAAGGGCACTTGGTGTGTCGGGCGGAAGAAAAAAGGCAGTGACTTTTCCCGAGGCATGTGCGTGAGTGTGACGCTGACAGCCCACCGTGCGTGCGGTGGCTTGACATGAATTTCAGTACGTCGACGTCCTGCGAGGAATAAAATGACAATGACAGCCCTCGTGGCATGAGAATTCTGCATTGTCAGGCTCTGAGATCAAGCTTTAATGCAGCCTCAATTTATCCACGGCAAACTATACAAGACAACAAATAAACTTGATCTGAATTCCCACATGAATAGTGAGAATTTTAGGGCTCATCAAGGACCAGTTGCCATGGCTCCGTCCGTCCATACATTCTAAAATGTGTGACTAAATTGGTCTTTAAAAAGACTTGAAAGTGAATTGTAAGGCTCCAGGAGGGAGCATGGCCTAAAATGGCTGGAGTCAGAAAGGCAGCGGTCAGGGGCACAGGAGAGAGACCCTGCAGCCACCGGGCCTCACGTTACGGTTTCATCGCTGACATCGGGCGATGTCACTTTTACCTTATTTTACATCCATCTCGCGGCGGCAGGCGCCGATGTCCCTCCCGATCGGTCACTCGATGAGTGTGACCGGAATGGAATTACTGAGCAGTGTAGAAAGACATCCAGCATAGTGTTACCGCCTCAATCGCAGTTTCATTTACAAAGCCGCGCACCATCAAAACAGCACGAATGTCACGGCTCGATCGGCAAACGGACATTTCCTCCACGCCCCAGGAGAAGTGAAAGGAATGCACTAACTCAATCAAGACAATGACTGGCAGCTGTGAGCCCTGGAGGGTATTTAACCTCCTGGCTACCTCAGCTCTTTGCTTGAACATTCACCGCCCTTAGCTTAGTCTTACGTGCTGTGTTTGTGTTCTCGCCGTCCTGAAAATCTTGTACTCATTTGTTTCTAGTTTCTCAGTGTTTGGTTTATTCCGTGTCCCGGAATACGGTTTGTATTTACAGTTTCGCTTGTTTTGTTTCTCCTGATCGTTTGTTGTTTTGGTTTATTTGTTAGTGTTTGTTCAGTGTCAGTTCAGACACTGTATTACCGTTTAGTTCGATCTGCATCTCTCTCTCACCTGCATTTGGTTCCAAAACCTACTACATTCCTGACAACGAATTACAGTTTTGTTTTGTTTCACATGACCCACGCGTGTGCGATTGCCTAATCGTTGGTGATATGATAATATGTGATTTTACGGCGGTGTTCATTTTGCAGTCGCGTGATTATGGATCATATTTACAGCAGAACGGATCATGAGTACAACCTCTGTACATGGGCATGATGCACTTCCATTTTACATCACCACAGATTGTTATTTTGTTGAAAAATGACAAGTTGTTTTTGGTGTGGTGAAACTAATTCGCTGTCATTTTGTTAAAATGGCAAACACTGACATGTTCTGTGAATTCACTTTTCATAGACCCTTTACTCACAATAACAAGAACCACTCAACACAAAGTTATGCCAAATCTACATATATCCTCATACCATATGAGCTCATTGGGGATCACAAAAATGTCCTTATTAAGCCTTTGTCAGGTCTCAATAATGCTCATAGCACTTTTCATAAGCATACATCAACCTTATGGCTAGCCTATAACAACTGCCATTGGTCATGAAGCATGTATTGATACACTTTATGACATTAGTGGCATAACATCATAGAAAAATGTGTTTCTCTAAACTGGTTATAATATTTATGTATGCTCATGACAATAGTTACGCTTATTAAGGTACTATGACTACCACATAAGTAATCCGTTACTATGGTGTCATTCAGGAATAACTTCTTTATTTGTCCTTAATTATTATAAACCACTGACATAATCAAATTCCAGCTCTGGTCTCCAGGACAAACGAGTTTGTTTTTATGTACTGTTATATTGTATCGGCATGCAGTGGATGATAGACTGCTTTTCCAGGAGTGCGATACGAATGTTTTCAATGGCTGGCTGAATTGCTGCTTTGTGGAGAGTGGACGGGATTGAACAGGAGTGCCCACTTGCTTAATATAGAAAGGTTAATAAATATACAGCCATTCAGAAGAGATGGGTTACCGAGTGAGTGCAGATGAAGTGGGTGAGGACAGGCGAGTGAGATATCGTTTCAGCCGGGCACGCCACTCTTCCCTCTCTTCGCGGCTCTAGTGGGATCTGCCCCTGTCCCCACTGTGATGAATCGGGAGTCAGGAGGTCCGATAGGGTGCGTATTTACAATAAACATCTCCCTGGGTGAATTCGGTTAACGCTATTCTTATACTGCAATTAGGAAATTAGCTGACCTTTCGCTAGTAACCCAGTCCCCCCTTTTTTGTCTACACAAACAGAGTTCCTGTTTTGCAAGTGTGTGCAGGTATGCGCCTGTGCCCGAAACAACATACGTTGACCTGGTTTGACCCTGGAGTAACTTTAAGATTCTTAGTTTTTTAAGGTTTTGGAAAAATGTTGCCTGATAGAATGCAACAATGCAGTTATATATGTCACAACATCTATATTTTGTTAACTGTACAGCATATGGTCATTTTTTCAAACAGAAAATTTGCCGTTTTTAATTTTTAAAAACAACAACTTTGTTTTGGTGTACCAATAAAATCAAATCACTTAGGAGACTTCTTAGAATTTGAATTCTTACACTCCAATATTTCTAGAAGAGTTTCATTTTTTCAGCATTGCTCACAATTCCCATTCTCACAAGCTGATAGTTCCCAGGGCCGTATCAAGGAGTCGAGAATTACCAAGGTCATGACACCTAGCCCCTCTAGGGGGGTTCGTCACAAGAAATGTCACTAAGAAATGTAATCAGTCTACCCTTGTAGCTAATTCACTACAAGATTAGTAGACTGTCATGATTTTATAGATGGCCACTGAAAATGTACACTAAAATGTAGCTAGCTTTGTGCCTATCACCACTGACAATGTATGCTACATTAGCTAATGTTAGCCTAAATTAGCCTATCGCCACTGTAGTCTGATTAAAAAGTGGTTTGGGTAACAGTCAGCTAGACAGAGACAGCTACGTTTGGCTAGCGACTACACAAAACTACACACAAAGTAACTATCTATAGATGATCTCTGGAGACAAATAGCATGAATCTAGTTATGATACAAGCAGTCAACTTTTTTATAATGAGACAGATCTCTACACCTACATCATGCTTCGCTTGGCTTCCGATCATGCTGTGCAGCAAAGTCGTCCCAAGCGTCACTGCGTCATCTTTGTTGAGCCAAGATTTTAGAGTAACGACAAGATCCGCCTGCTCAGGACGGGTCCACTTCACCACCACACACACACAGAAGTAATGGCGACGACAGTGATCAGGCGAGCAAGCGGTAATCTTTGTATAAAATCTTTGCTATACCGAAGTGAAGTCATTTTATGTACAGTAGTTCACCAGTTATTCAGTATTACACTGAATCAGTATGTACAAAATACCAAGGTCATGACCTCGGAGTCCTCAATGGTAGATACGGCCATGATAGTTCCATGCAGTTGTCTATGAGTTTTCAGAAATGCCGTTTTGCATTAGAAAGCATGAGAATGCAAGCTGTGGAAATCCCACTGCTGACTGATGGCCGTGAACAACCTGATGCATTATGGGTCTGCGCAGGAATGTGAGCACATTAAGAATTAAGGAGGAATGCATATCTCATCTCCCACACTGCATCCTAATGCCATGGCTCTGAGCAAGACTAGATAGAATATAAACCTTTACCACCCCTAAAAAGGGAATTTGTGCACATAAGGACTCATGGAAATACATGAACTCAACAGCCTAGGTCAAGAGTTAATTAGTAGTACCCTCCGTAGAAAGCACGTGTACCTTAAGACATTGCATTAAAATAGAAAGATTGTCTTAACGATGTGCTGTGTGTGATTCATGTGCTGTACACTCTACAGAAAAAATACAGCAGAATTTAAACTCTTCACAACACAGGTTGGCCTTTCCCTAGTGTCCACGTGTCTGTATGCATGCTTCCACTGTTGCTAGGACTTACGGCTACCAAACAATATAGTGACATAAGTTTTGTGCAGGTGGCCGGTTAGAGAGGGCACCGCGGGGCCAGGATCACACCGCATGGCGCATGCCTGGGAATCTTCTCAGCTATACATTGCAGTCCACGCGTCTCTCCCACAAACGCAGGCCCACACAGACATCACAGGGCAGTAATCCCGTCGCCGTCAAAGGCATATCGTGGGTGCTAACCTCGTTAATTGGGAGGAATGGGCTTCCTGGGGTTACAGGACGGCTATTGGATCCCCCGCTGCGACCGAGGCGAGAAGGACATTCCTCTTGTGCCAACCCCCGCCGACCGCGTGGCTGAACCGGAGTGTTTTGACGACAAAACGCATAACAGCATCTTATCTTACAGCTGTCGCAAAGCCCAGGAGATGGCACGGGGAGGCCATAGACTTCCCATGTATTAAGCAGGACACTCTCGTATAGGGCAGATAACAATGAACAAATAACATTATTATTATTGTCATTATAGTGTTTGCTTTACTCTCTGCATGCATGCACATACTGTACCCACACCACACTCCACACGTGGAACCTGGGTCTCAGTAAAAACGGTTCTTACTCCATTACATATTTATTTCGAGCTTAAGAGCATTATCTGATGTCACAAACGTTCCCTCAGAATTTCGAATGTGCAGTGACACTGCTAAATATTTATAGCTTGCAGCGCCCGGTGCCGATTTAACAAGCATTAGTAATGAAGTGTGAAGCACCGTGACCTATGACATGCTGACATGTTGAGTACAAGATGACAGATTGCACCTATAACTATAGCATTTATAGCTTTCCTTCATTGCTACAACTCGTGCATTCACCTCGGCTGTTTCTTCCCAGCCAGGCGGATATCTTGTGCATTCAAATGGAACATTACTGTAGCGGAAATGCTAGCTAATTAAACGCTTGTTGATTTGCCATAAGCTAGGCAAGCAGGTCCTTGGATATGTGCAAATGTTTTAATTTGCACATAATATGTACAGCTCTGTTCATTTGCTTGCCGTCCATGTTGTTATGAACATGTACGACATATCATGTTTATAATTATTTTGCCTATTTATCACCACCTTGTATCTGAAAGCAATTAATTCTGCATGAGGCCCTAGCATCATTGTCACCTGAAACTAGTTTTTATAGTATTGGCAGAATTGTTGGATAATTGTTGAGCCGTGGATATGTGGACGTGTGAGGGAAACTCATAATATAGTCTGTGATTGTATGGCTGCCTTAGAAATGGTTCAAGGAACGGAACCAAAAACCATAAAGAAACACAATTTTACTATGAATAAAAACAAAAAACAAAAACAAGAATCATCTTTTACTGTTCTGGAACATTAATAATGTTAATAATGAACGTTAATTTGACATCTCTATCTCTAATAGTTTTTTATAATTGTAATATAATATAAATATAAATGTAAATGTAAATGTAAAATGTAATAATTACGGTATAATACTAATATTTCAGAGAAGTAAATAATTTTTCTTAAGCTGCTAACCCCAAAATGTGTCTGCAGATCAATGTCGATAGTGCTGAATGGAATCCTGAAGCCATTCCAATTAGATGCAAACTTCCCTTCATAAAATTCAAGAAAATAACAATTAAAACATTAAAAAACGCTCGGGGGTTTCCTGAGCCACCTATTGTTTGATGATAGGCTATCCCTTTTATTAAGGAACTGGGCAATCAATATAAGAAGTACAAAATTGAACTACAACTTATTAAGCCTTTTCTAACATGTGAACAGTGTCTACTTTAGAACAGGTACTGAAAAATAGGTTAATTAAAACTTTATACAATTAATTAATGTTTAAAAAGCAGTAGTGAGCCGTTTGTAAAGCTAAAACATGGATTCATAATGCTAAATTCAGACCTAAAATGCCTGAAAAACGCCTTCATATTCTATCTTAAAACCTGCTTAAAAAAAAAGCCGACACCAACGTATGGTACTAAGTTTCACTAAGCCATTGGTCTTAATGGGTTAATATGGTACTAAGATTTCATTTCAGTTAATGTTAGTATGTAATGGTAACTGAGAAGCCATTAGTAATGTGTGAATAGAACTGACGTGTGCAAAGTCATTCAGATTACCATTGCAACACACATAGATGTAATTGGACCGTGTCTGGATTTCATAAGAGGGTAGAGCAGGGTTCCTCAAATCACGGTCCTCGTGGGCCAAGCACTGCTGTTTTTCCACCTTTCCTTTACCTGGGAGTCAGGTGTAAAGACACTCTGGCCAATCAATTTCAGTAATTATTCAATTAAGTACCCGAGAGAAAAGAAAAACAGGACCGAAGTTGGATTTGTGGGCCAGATTTGGAGAACCCTGGGATAGAGGATGAGCAAGCAAGTTTCTAAGGCAAATCTAAGAAATAAATAACATGGCATTCACATGGATAGATATTTAAGTGTTTATACATATACTTCAAGGAAACCTTACATTAATGGAACCTTATTGCAATGTGCTACCAATATATACACACATATATATATATATATATATGTAATATGTAATCTGAATCTATTGATATATATATATAGTGGCATCACAAAAGGCAGCCTTGGGAAATGGCTGCCTGTCCTTTTAAATCTTGTGAGCCACAAGAGCCACAGAAACTACAGTTCCCATCAGCCTGTAGTCCCGCACGTGGCCACCGGCTGCATTGGATGAAGCAATTAGGACTGCTGGCAGCTGACACTAACTGTCGACTGCACAAAAAGGACTGATTGTGCCACAATGAGGGAGGTTGGAGGGCAGCAAGCCATGCTGCAGGTGGCATGCGGCTGGTTCTCTATGCTTAAGTTGATGTTATGGCTTTTGATTTGGACAAGATTCTTTAGATTTAAAATTATTGATTTAAGACTTTTGTTTTATATTTTATTTACATGGGGAAACTCAAAGGCAGCCACAAAGGGTCCGTGGGTGGTGGGGATGCTGAAGTGTTCGGAAGGGGTTGAGAAAGGTGTCTTGCCAGGGTCCATGCACCACTTTACCTGCAAATATGCATTCTTAGCTCTAATAAGGGATTAATGTACTGCAACCCAATCATAGCATCCCTCTCTGTGAATTTCTTGGTGGACTGTTCTTGATGAAACAGCCTGCTCATTCCCTAGATTGATATTTGATTCAGAGTTGCTTGTCGGTTGTTTGCCTTGCATCTCGAGCCAATGCATGCTCATCACGCCCCAACAGGCACCCCTATTTTAAAGTCACTGAGATCTCTTCTTCTAGCAATAGCAACCAAAATATTGGGCAACTGGGCCTGCCCAGAATTTTTATATCTGACCCGAAGCAGGGATTTAAACTGCTTAATTAATTTAGATACTACACCTGCTTTCAATATAGTTTGTATCCTTTTATTTACACAGTGTTCCCATTTTTTTATTATCAGTTGCCTGTGCATATCTATATACCCGCTGGAGTCACTGCTTGTTCTGACTTTCGACTACTTTTGCAGTTATTTATTGAACATGCCATGTTAGAAGGTGCAATTCGTTCTCAAGGCTACCACCTAGGGCCAGAACAGTTCTTTCTGTTTTTAAACCACATCAAAATAAAACCTTTACGTAGTGTAAAACAGTTGCAATTAATATGCACTGTTACTGTAAATGTTGAGCTTTTAATGACCACTTCAGTGTGCTTGTTTCCATTTGCTTACTATGTTGTTGTATTTGTGGCATGTATAGGTTTCCGCTCTGAGTACGTGAGAGAATTCTATGAAAATGTAATGTATCACTTTTTACGAGAGTAAAATATATAGGCATAATATTGTAGGCCATGTAAATGCTATCACTTTGAAACTCGTCCGTTTCCTAAAGATTTTGTTCCATTTTGTTTTGCTGGGTAGGCTATTTTTTTTCCTAGTAATACAAGATCGACAGCATTGCTCAGGACACTGTCTCGAGTGCTTGGTATAACGGGCTGTCGCAGAATGGCAACAGAGATTGCGTCATGTGCCGGTATTGTGTTTTAACAATAATAAAGCATGTCGATTTAAAATATTGCAAAAATTTTCCCCATAAATTTAATTTGATCATTTGCGACGGATATGTTTGAATGACTTTTTTTGTATTACACCACTTCCATTAGACACCATAGAGTGGGGGTTAAAAGTGCTCGGGCTCAGTAAGTTGAGCTGAAGTTGTTGCTATGACAATTTATGTTTTCCTTTTAAGGTTGAGGCCTCATCCTGTGTGACAAAGATATCTGGAGAATATATGAAGAGCACATGGCTGTGTTTTAAGCACTATAAAGAGTTGCAGATCCCATTGTTGCCCTAAGTTGCAAATTTCATTTTTCAGTAACTATGTAACTATTTTACTCTGTTGCATTTCGCAAACAGTACATTCTTTATGGTTGCATTATGTCTGACATTGTATAGTGAAACGGCATTTCTTCATAAACATAGAATATATTTATTAGCTTACTATTGAAATATATTATGGAATATAAAGCTCTCTACACATGTATTTAACCCTTGAATAGGAGCGATTGTACTAATTATACTGTACTAATTATACTGTATACTGTTATAACATGTTGCTTTACAGTTCACGGAGCAGTTTCTGTAGACGCCATAGATACCCACTGACTTTATAGAGCTTTTGCTGCCCCCACATGGCCAGGCAAGGGAACACAATAACATACCAAGTTACAGTATATTATGTCATTTCACCAGTTATGCTGGTGAAAAGAAGATTAAAAACGTTCCTTATTTTGATGTCCATGAGGAAATGGTCTAATTACAGCTCCATTGAGTACCGTGTAACAAGAAACCAGCCACACATACAATACGAAAGGAAATTTCACTCCGTGTGATCGGACCCTAATTTCTGTAGTCCACAGCTTGCATCATAGTTATCTCATGGTCTGATAACGTTGACTGGGCCCTCGGCTAAATGCCCTTACAGGTGTCCCTCAGTGGCATTCCATCTTGAGCTTCTTTGTTTGTGATGTTTGAGACACGCATTGTGTTCTCCCTGAGCTGGACACAAATCCACTGCTTTAAGGTGTTTATATATACTGTATATACAGTATATATATATATATATATATATATATATATATATATATATACACCTTTTTATCCAAAGCAACTTACAGTAGTGAATGCATATATTTTTTAGTATATGTGGTCCCAGTGGGAATCGAACCCACAACCTAAGCATTGTCAACACCATACTCTACCTACTGAGCCGCACAGAACCACCAGGTGTGAGTTCATTTTTAATCTGCATCTGCAAAATGTTATTTGCACAGTATTTACAGATTCTACAGATTCACGCTTTAAAGTGTGATTTAAATAACTCTCGAAATCACACTTGTAAGTGTGAATCTAAATCCATACAGATTTATACACTCTATGCTTTATCTGTTTCCAAGCATTTGTGTCAACGGTATATGAATCATAACAGTAATGCAACTGGAATTGCAAGGAATGCAAGGAATTCAACTCATGAGGAAATTGGCACTTGGGAGTCCTATAGACAAAAGATTTGGCTCCAAGGTCCAGGAAGTCAGGATTTTAATACTGAGTTCATTTTAAACTGGTTTATGGCCCCTTAATTTCAATGAGCTAGCTTAGTGTTCCAACACCTGTCCATGCCTCAGGTCATTATAGTATTCATTTAAATGTGGTTTTTTTAGTTATGAGTGCAAAACATCCTCAATATAATTAACAAGTCACACAACTGTGGTATGCTCACTATTTATTTGCATATGAATGAGGATTTTATACAAGAAAAGGGTGTTATGTCAATGGGCACATATTTTTTCATAGTATATTTTTGGAAGTGAATGTTGTGCGAATTCAGACTGTGGCACCAAGCTTGCATTCAGATTTTATTTTAATTTCTTTTACACACTTTAAAAAAAAAACCTAACAAAAAAACCATATCCCCTACCTTTGAAATGAAAATGGTCCTTCTGCTTCTGTGGTCCACTTTGACTATAGTGAAGCACCAAATGACTTCAGAGTGCAAAATATTAGACTCCTTCCAGGTACGCACGAGATGAAATTGGGAGAGTGCTTGAATGTAATATAAAAAAGGGATCCATGGTATCGGGCATTCATACATGTCACATTTACAGGCTTGCAATCTGTTTCTATGTGAAATGTCAGGTCCTGGGGGAAATCTGGAAAACGTTCACAGGAGCAGGTTATTGTCAAAGACGGGTGGTTAAGGATTTCTGAATTTATTATTTTTTTTACATCACAGAGGTGTCCCATTTTTCATACCTGTCACTTTTCTCATCCTGTCCTCTGGTATTGTCATGGACATGCATTTACTGGTAGGGGGGATATTCACAAATTGGCTGCCTATGGGTCACCGTAGTACAGCAAGGCCTGTGCCAAACGTGACCTTCCAGGTCTTATCAGGTGGCCAGTGTACTTGAGGGAACAATTGAATAAATTGATTTGAATGATTGAATGAGATGACAAATATACATACAAGGGCGTGGACAAAAACAAATGGAAACGCCAAATGAAAAGACTCATATTTTGAAGTAACTACATAACATTTAAAAAGGAGTCTACGTGCGCGTTCATGTTAATCTTAATACTAATTACCCATGTGTTTCTGCTATAAAAGACATTTTAAAATCAACACTTTAATATGTCAGTTTCTAAATCATTGAGAGATCTAACAGATTTTGAAAAAGGTCAGTTGGTGCCCAAATTGCAGTTGCGTCAGTCACAGAAACGGCGAAATTATTTAATGTGTCAAGGAGAACAGTAGCAAAAATCATGACGGCATACACCATAGAAGGAAAACGCTCACCAGCAGGGATAGATGGACACTTAGCAGGATAGTTGCTACAAACCACCAAAACAATGGCCTCAAAAATGAACACAGAACGGAATCTACACCTCATAAGGATGTGCTTTTATTAATGTATTTGTTCAAGCTTTATCTCCGCAAGATTTGGAGCGCAAGCTTTAAGCTTGGTCTAAAATGTATTGTAGACCACCAACTTTAAGGTATCATTTGCATAATCCTGTTAGAATGAATACTCCTCATAGTGCACCTCTCAGTGGAAGTGTAGGTGCTCAGGTTCAATTATATCCAATAGTGCCTTTTTACGATTTTTTATTTTCAATAAAAGTGTGTTTTATTATACAGTTACAGTGCTTGGATCTGTATTAACATCTCTCCGGCAAGAAATGGGCTGCCCTCCTGGGACAGACTGAGTGGCGTTTCATGTGAAGGTAGTGTGGGACGATGACCTTGACTGCGTCACTGCCCTGCCTAGACTATTAGGTCCATGACTGCCCAAGATTGCATGAGCGACTGAGCCACTTGGGTGTCCGATTAGATTTAATATATTTTTTAATGCAAGAAAGGAAAAAAAAAAAATGTCATAATTAATCTAAAATACCCAAGAATGTATTCCAATAATAATTATAAAAGAAAAAACAAGCCCTCTGTAGAAAATGTTATAATATCTTATGCTTGATCATTTCATTCCCATATTTGGGACTCTAGCTGTAACTGGCACAGCTATTGAGCACTGAGTTAAGGTCCCCTGCTTCGAGTTTGTAAACTGGAAAAACACAAACTGTCCGGGGAAGCAACAGGGAGTGGGAGGCAGGAAGCAGTTGACATGCGGTATAGGATGGAACAGAGGGGATGTACATCAGAGAACCAGGGAGATAAAGACCAGATCAGACGACGGGGAACGTGACCAAACTGCAAAAGCACAAAAGCCACTGATGGATTACGTAAAAATTCTTGAAAATTTATATTTTCACATCTTTTGTATGTGTAAGTGGTGCTGGCTGGCTGTCTTGTCAGTTCACTGGAAGCTGCGTCCCTTGTACAATGGATTTACAGAGTAGAACTAAACAATAGAACATGTCATCGCTGTAAAACTGGGAATTACTTTAGAAACGGTGGGCCTTGTTGCTGTTCTATTTAGATGCATGGCGGTTAAAGTCACTGTCATCAATTTCACACTTTTTCCAATGATTGGACAGCTTGTAGATTGCACCTTCCATTGTCTTCTGGGGACAAAACGCTTCGGGATGCGTGCGCTTCTGTCATTTGTTGACTGTGAACAGCACTTCAGGATCTTCAGTCTTTTTCCATTGGAGTGTATAAGATTGTACCACTCAATCGGCTCAACAGCGAGGACCACTGTTAAATGTGATCTGTTATTTTAGTATGAAACTTTATGCAAGTGTGTTGACTGTAGCGAGTGTCTGGAGAAACCACACCACTTATCTATTGATGTGCTCATCCTGGGAGGACGTCATATCCACATCAATCAAAGGATATAGACTTGTTTTGATATAGAAGTCTGTGATCCACATACCAGTATATTTTGAAAAAAGTCATGCAATAATTGCTTTGGAGGAAAACATCTAGCCCAATTGGAAGGTTCTTGCTTCGATTTTATTTCCACACACTAAAAATGTTGGAAGTTATTTTGAAGGATCACACCACACTCCATCCAATGCAATTTGGTTTCAGGAAGCACCACTCAACTGGACAAAGGTGGTGTTGTTGGAGCAGTATTTTTAGACCTACGCAAGGCATTTGATACTGTTAATCACAATTTGTTTATTTCTAAACGTAGCTATTTGAATTTTTCTGAGAGTGCAATTCAGTGGATGTAATCCTATATAACATCAGTACAAGGATCGGACCTAAACTCTCCCCTGTGGGGGGGTGGTGGCGGGTTTAAATTAAAAAAATAAAATAATAATAAAACAGTTCTACTGCCTTGTTCTACTGGTGGATCATGTCTGGGCCTCTTGCTTGTTAGCTGGTGCTCAGATGTATGCAGATGGCACTGTCATCTATGTGAATGCCAAAACAGGACAGCAGGTGGCTCACAAGTTAACAGTGGCTATGGATAGAATATTGGGCTGGCTTACAAAGTCTTGCCTTACCTTAAATGTGAGCAAGATTGTATGCATGTACTTCTCAATTAGGCAACCAGATGTTACAGTTAATGGAGAAAAACAACACATTGTGTCTGATTTTAAATATCTTGGCCTAATCAATGATTCAATGATCTATCTTTTGAACAACATGCAAAGAAAGACACCAATACAGTTAAATATAATCTCAGGAACTTCGGATTTAAAAGGAATCAACTGTCAACTTGTACTAAACTGTACATGCATTCTATGGTTTTTACACAAATGTGATAATGGTCTCAGACAGGGAAAACAACATTGAAGCCACTCCATAGCCTGTACAAACAAACGCTGAAAATATTGGATGAGAAACAAAAAATGTATCATCTTTGTAATTTGTAATATCATCAATATTATATAATATTATATATCCAAGTATAATCTTCTCACTTTTGAGAACTATGTTTTCTGTACTAATGCCTTCCTTATCAATAAAATAATTTACAATCTTGTTCCTGCACCACTGAAAACATTTGTATCACTCACCAGTTCACAGGTGAGACAAAGGGGCTTTCATTTGTAGTTGAAGCACAGGAGTCGATACAATCCCAAAGTTTGCTAGGTTAGTAGCTAGTACTAGCACTATATCTGGTTGGGTTGATTTTGCATGTAATGACATTTGCTAGCTATCTAACTGTGTGTGTGTGTGTGTGTGTGTATGTTAGCAGGTATGCTTACTGAGTTCTGACCGAATAAGTTTAGTTAAGTTGTGTATGTTAGCAGAAACTTGTGATGCAGCCGACCTTCTCTTAAATAAACTCTGTAGCTATTGTTTTTAGGATTGTACATAGATTGTCCAAAATGGAGACTTCTTGATATTTAAGAAATGTATTTTGAGCTATTATATTTTGTGTTTTGTGGCTATCCGACCTACTCTCATTGTACCCTTACAAGCAGTTTGCATGCAATCAGTGGTGCGTGGAAAGTGTGTGTGTGTGTGTGTGTGTGTGTGTGTGTGTGTGTACTGATAATCAGTGGTGCGTGGAAAGTGTGTGTGCCGGCGTGTGTGTCTCAGAGCCTTCTCTGATGTGTGTGTGGGAGAAGGAGGGTGGTTGCAGATTTTTTTTTATTCCCAGAATTTCCAGAAATGCAGGAAATACAGTCTCAATTCTTCTTCAGTGTTCTAAAGGTTTGAGGGTGCAAACTGAGAACTTAGTTCACTGTACAGCCCTCACCCCCGACTACACGAGATGCAGGTGGTGGACACGGTTACTTCAAGCACCATCCAGTTCTCACTATTCGCTATAGGCTTTAAGAAAGAAGCTTGCTTTTAACCTGCACTTGAATACTGAGACTGTCTGAAATCCCAGCATTGGCAGGCAGGTGGTTCCATAATAGGGGTGCTCTATAAGAAAAACACATCTGTTGAATACTCCCCTTTTTGCACCAGTGATAATAAAGTTAAGAACTTGATGTTTATAACGCCATTGTGAACGTAACTTCCGGGTTCATACTGGTTCTGTTGACTGGTTAGTCCAGAACTTGGTTTCGGCTCTCTGGGGTTCTACTATGTATTGTTATGTTTTATTATCCAAATGTTCTCTATATTTTGACTGGTTCACAAAGTTAAGTGTATAGTAGGCTTATAGGGCCTATGCTTTGTTAAGGGGGGGGGGTCTAGTGTGATGCTGTTTGGCCCGACCTACCACAAATGTGTTCTGCATCCTATGATGTATACAACTTAATATATCATCTGTATAAGTTAGTATCTCATCCATATACTAGTCACCTATATCGAGGGATGTGAGAAATTAGTATCAAGTATAAGAAAAGCAATAAATCATTGTATTGTTGGGCCTTTATTTGAATTTGAACCATCTTAATATGTGAATGTCTGTCAGTAAATGATCTTAACCTAGATTTACTGAGTGCTACAGTGCCAGAATTGTTGACTTGTGAGCGAGGCTGGTTTTTATTGTAACTAGTAAAAAATGACTCCACACTGATTTCATCATCTGAAGACATACGGCTATCGCTCAGGCAACAGCGCTTTGTGCTGTTTTGACCTTCACCGTGACATGCGGTAACGACGCCAGGGTGTAGAACAGAAAGTTATCGCGCCGTGCGGTGTAGTGACTGAAGGCTGACTGCTGGTTTGCGCTGGTCCTTTGAAAAGGGCGCGCTCATGCGGCGTCTTCGCTCTGGGGCTGGTGACAGACGGGCCTTGAATGCGGCACACAGTGCCAGTGGCGCTGGTGAACCTTCGCGGCATGCAACAGCGCACCTGCTGTGGGCGAGAAGGGGGGGGGGGGGCATTCACAGAGGCCGTCTCGGTTGCTAAATTAGGCCCGTGTCGAAACCGCAGCGCACCACTGTTCGGGGGCTCCTATATTCAGTCTGCAGGAGGGGCTTGGGGGCATGGGGGTGGGGGGGGGTTGGGAGTGACAGGGCCCTGCTGTATTTCCCTGATCCAGCAGGGATGTCTTGGCTTGAAGCCCCGCACACTGACAATTCAATCTGCGCTCCTGGGGAGATGGGCACTTGGGCTTCATCTGCGGATGATTGAGTCGGCGTGCCATAAATCTCTCCCGCGGCTGGTGACAGACGACTCCCTCAGCACATCCGCGGTCCTGATGGAGGCGGCTCAGAGTCCCCCGCTCCCCCGATGCCCGGCTGGAGGGTGCGTTAAAGGAGTGACAGGCTTTCACTGGGGCCCTCTCTCCCCGCCGCAGATGGCCTCTACGCCTGTCACAAGCTCGCCGTTTTGTCACACGGCTGCGGCGTGCGCGCGTGCGTGCGTCTGCGTCTCTGTCTCTGTCTCTGCGCGCACGAGACTGTTTGTGTGAGTCTGTGCGCACGTGTGCGCGTGTACTATTATGTTTTGGTTTTTTTGTTTAATAAATTACCGCTGCACAGTTGTAGGGGGAGCCACGTGCATAGTGGTGCATTACAAAAACAGGAAGTGTACCCAGAGGAATGGATATGTTGGGAAAGTGAGATAAAGGTTTCTGGAATGCAGAAGTAGCAGAGTGTGTTACTGGAAAGGGCTCGCACCGTTTCCTGTAAGGTTCAGTTTCGCACATTACACAAACAAAAGCGGGGGCTTTTTTTTTCGCCCTAAGCCGGAAGTGTAAGAATAGTTATTGTGCTTGTGTGTCAGTGAGAGTGCGGATCTAGCTTTCAACATCGCTGAACTCAAGGACGAGGGCAATGGTGAGGCCCCTCTGGTTCAACAGAGGTGTTCTTGCACAATGTGTTCCATGGAGCTCGTTTGCACACTACGGTTGGCCCAGCTGCGGGGGCTGAGAGACGCTCCTTTCATCTGAGACCAGCCAGTGTGAGGTGGAGGTGCGTTTGTCAGAAACACCCAATGAAATGTTTGCCCTTTCGTGGCGTTGACTCTGAGTATGTTCTTAAACTTTAAAATAAATGCAATCAATCAATCTGCAGGCGGTCATCGACAGCCAGTGGATGTCCTGGCTGCGGTTTGGCATGACATGGCCTGCAGGGGGCAGCATAAGATAATGCAAAGACAAGAGAGAGTCCAGTGCGTGGGGGGATACTGTGGCCGGACAGAGCTGCTTTATTGCACACGGTCCTGGGCCAACAATCTCTCACCAAACTCACTGACCCTTCATTGGCCAAGCCCTGGCCTGTTGTTTACCTCTCCTTTGTAGTTCCCCCTGTTGACATGTGATAATGGAAGTTATTTCCTTTCAGCGGCATTCCTCACTGCTGAGAAGCTCTCGCATTCCAGCGATTCCTCATTGTTGTCGGTGGAGTGTTTGTTGTGATTTGGTCACATGACTTCCTGTAGCTGACTCCGCTGCTCCTCTGCATTCTGGTTTGAAGGTCATCTGCAAGTCACAGCGCGCGAGGAGAGGATCTCTGGGTACTTATTTAGGCAGAGGTGGGGGCAGGGGGGCGGTGGGGGCTGAGGAGATTGCAGGCTGATGGGCAATGGGTCAGGGTTGGCATTGGCTCAAGCTGGCAACTCCACTTAGGCTGTGAGTGAAACATGATCACCTGCGAACGCCAACGCAGAGGTTCTGCAATTGTCCTGTTGCGCGAAACTGGTTTCCCCCACAGGAACAACACGATTTCATGAACACTGATTCTGGGCACAAATGTCACAATTATACACGCTCTTGGCCATTATGTTCTGTACATGCCATTCTTTCATTCCAGGAACTGATGTTCCAGTTTTGAGAGTTCAGAGTCACCTCACACGCAGGTCTCCTACGAATGTATCTTAATGTATAATATTGCAACACGCTGCTGTGTTGGTAGGAGTGGAACCCTCTGTGGTGTGTGGTGGATCCATTCATGGGGCACGGTACTCTGACTTGTCCAAAAAAAGAGCAAGCCATTACAAACATGGAGGGAAATGTGTGTTTAAGTTTCCGTGGGCAACACAGGAGCCTCTGAGATCCCTCTGCTCGTTTCTCCACCTCCCGTCGCTAACGATAGCCACTAAGTGCCCTGTGCCTCACTGAGGGCCATTGATTAGGCTCACGGTGTGTTTGTTCTAGGGCCTCCGTACTAGTGTGCTTGTGTGTGTGTGTGTGTGTGTGTGTGTGTGTGTGTGTGTGTACATACATACCGTACAGTGAGGGAAGACACAGGCAGCCACCTGTTATGAATGTACTCAGAGAGTCCAGGTAGAGTTCAGATAGACTGGTATGTCCACATTTGCACCAAAGTTCACTGTCAAGAGCCTAGCTACGCTCAATCAGAGGGAGAATCAGCCACTGTTCAGATAATCAGGTCATCTGTCTAGGCGTCTACCTGTTTGTCTGTCTGATATCTTTTAAAATGTCTTACTACAAAAAAAAGATGCACAAATGCAATTTTTTTATTTTTTATAACATACGTAACTGCCAAAATAAAGGAAACGTTTGAGTAAATTAAGGTTTCTGGCGACTGTTATGCTGTAGGGTGCATTTTCCTGACATGGTTTAGGTCCACTCAACCTCTTAGAGGGCAAGGTAAATGCATTCTGAGTGATCGCCTTATCCTATGATGAAGCATTTGATGAAGCATTGGGAGTGGACCAGGGTGATAATGCCCCATCCACAGGGCACGTGTGGTCACTGAATGGTTTGATGAGCATTAAAACAATGTAAACCATATGCCATGGCCATCTCAGTCACCAGATCTCAACCCAATTTAACACTTATGGGAGATTCTATAGTGCTGCCTGAGATAGCGTTTTCCACCATCATCAACAAAACAGCAAATTATGGAATTTCTTGTGGAAAAATGGGTCCCTCCAGTAGAGTTCCAGAAACGTGTATAATGTATGCCAAGGCTCACTGAAGCTGTTCTGGCGGCTTGCAGTGGCCCAACGCCATATTAAGCCACTTAATGGTGGTGTTTATTTTATTTTGGCAGTTACCTGTACCCGATGCATTGAAGTTTCTGTGTGGTATTCTTGGAGTTGAGAGGGGGCAGTGTTAACAGTGAGTGACCGCAGAGACACACAGCTGCAGGGAACCCAGGCTGATGGTGCGTAAAGCTTGAACTGGTCGCGATCAGATCCCTCACTTGTTTCCTGAACGACGTCAACATAGAGCCATTAGTGTGAATTGGCACGTGCTCGGCTGATAAAAACGAGCCTGGCCGCATATGCCCGAGTTTCGCCCCGTAGCGTGAAAGTTAATATTTTGTGAACGCCAGCGCGGCGCTGGCTCGCGCGGCAGCCACTTCACGCACAGCTGGGTTTTAGTGCTTCCGTTCTGTCGTGTCAGTCTGGAAACCCAGCGCTCAGCTAAAAGGTAGGGAGCAGTTAAACGGGGTTACTGCTGCGATATCAGACTGTAGTAAATGGTTTCCAAGGTAACGGTGGAGTTTGGCTGGCAGCCAGGGCCATGCAGTGCCCGGTGCCACAGCATAGAAACCAGCCTAAATATACCCGCGAGCTCGGCTAAAACCCATCCGCGCGTGCGCATCTACTGTACACTCGAACGCAAGCCGACGCGCCAACAAATCACGCTCTGGCGAACCTCCGAAAATCTGTGCGGAAGCATGGCCCGTTTAGGAAGATGAGTGGGGAGGGGTCCATTGGTCTGTTCTGTGCGTAGGAAAGTGTGGGTGAGATGCCAGCACGGTGGTGTGGGTGGAAGTGCCGCGGGGGAGGTGGAGTGGGCCCGATGCTGCCATGCCAGGGTTTCAGGAATAAATCTGTAGCTCCTCGGAGTTTAGAATAATCTCCCCATTCATAAAAAAATGTCGGTAACCACATGCATACTTTGAATCTGTGCACCTTGCAATGCAACAATCTAATAAAACATCTTATTTTGTTTAAAGGGACTCTACTCACACACTTTTCCCCCCCCTTACGGAATGATTAACTTCGCATTGTTCAAAATAAAATTTGCGACAAGAACCCTAGCGGAGGTCTGAAGTTCTGTTCTCACAAGTCTGTTTCCCTGCAAACCAATTTTCTTTCATGCTCTCCTTTTATATTTATCGCTTCACAACTTGCGTGCGAGCAGTAAACGATTGTATTTTGCCTGGCAGTAGGGGGCTGGTACAGTATATTCTGTCGACGTGAGATGAAAGGTCTGCATCTCTGCGCCGGCAATGGGAGCAGGGGATAAAGCATGGCAGGGGTCTCTGAATTCCTCAGGGTTGTAGACCATGACATCACCCCAGAACAATGCCCACCCTGCAGTGCAAGCCCTACAGTATAGAGTTTGAAAATGGTCCCCTGCCCCATTATTTGACCGCGGGCCGCAGTACCGCACTCTGTCCACAGGTGGGGCCGCAGAGCAAGCCCTGCCTGCCCGAGTCGTCAGCTGACGAGCTTCCCAGGGCACACGCTCTTGAGAATCTTTCCCAGCATCATTATAAAACAATTTACTTTCCATAGATTAGTCATACAGTTTGTGACTAAGAAAGTGCCAACTGCCAACCTATTCCCACTATAAAGGAGGTTGTGTGTAGGGCGAGCGAGGGGGAGGGGGCTGCCTTCTCAGCCAGATGAAGCACTTTGTGAGAATCAGGCACAGGCGTCCGACATTTTATCAGCGCTTGGAGAATGCAAAATGCCTTCAGAAATGCCTCTCTCTCTCTCTCTTTTTTTTCCCACGTTGCTCAGCCTTGCTCAGGGCCAGATCGGCTCGTTCCCCCGTCATGCCTGACTCGCAGCAGCGGCGAGGACTGCGTGTTCTCCCAGGAGGGGGGCGGTTTGCCTCTCAGCCCGCAAGCCCTGCAGTCCTGCTCAAAGGGCGGGAGCAGGAGCAGGCGCGGGAGCTCAGAGATGCATGGCCGCTCTCCCCCGGCATGTGGCTCCTCTCCCCCACACACCCACCCCCCCACCCCCACACAGCAGAGAACCAACCCCCTGCTCCCCCTCCCAGCGCTGCCCTTTTCCAGAGCCGTAAACGCACACCGGCCCCTGCACTGCCACGTCTCACGTTTCACACAAAAATAATTGGAATGCAATTTGCTGAAAGATACATAAACGGCGTCCGGATTACCAGTGCATAAACAAAGGCTGCGCAGCGCACGGAACCATGAAACAATGAGGGGCAAGATCCACCGGAGATATGTTAATATCTCAAAGGCATCTCTTTTTGTGTTTATGATTAAATGACTGTACTGTTTTCGATTTGTAGTTTTAACGTTTAACATTTTTCATGTTAACCCCGCCCTTCATATCCTTTCATAGCGCATTGCACATTTCCTAAATGTTCAATATTTCGGTTGAGTGAAGGTCGGTCCCTGTAACCCAATGTGCCTCCCTCCCACGTGCATCTGAGCACTCGGCCTAACCCTGGTTTCCCACTCCACACCAGCCCCCTCTTTGGGAAACTCCCCATCAGTGGTAATTGTTTCTGACTGGCGTTCTTCTCAATGGGAGTAAGTGCGGGGCCCTGAGGGGTCCCGCCGGCCAATGGGGCCATGGGAAGAGGTCCCGTAACCCAGCCCTGCGCCTGGCCCCTCTGCCTTTCATCTCCTCAGAGCCGCTGGAATCCCGGCCCTGGAATGCTGTCGGCCGCGGAGTTCCGCCCACCCATCAGGCATTCCAACAGGGCATTGTGGGTGGGATTCAATGGGGTCAGAGCCAAGGAAATGAACTAGGAAGTTTTCACAGGAGTTTAGCTTCTATTTACGATCGCCTCTTTAAACCACTCAAAGGGGCCCTCCCCTGCCAATGTGGATCTGTTTCAGCGGAGCAAAGTCTGTGACAGTCTTTTAAAAGCACATAAAGGGGAAACGGGAGACGCTTGTTCAATATTTATTGCTCAAAAGCCAGACCATCTCCATCCATAATCTTGTTGAAGCAGTGTATCCCTTTTAAATTATTATGACGAACCATTACGGGAAACAAATGTACATTTTTATGTCAAACATCAATTTTATATCAATTCATTATTTAATATATACTGTATATATGAAAAAAATCTTAATTAACTGAATAGTGATTTAATATGTAAAAGTTGGCCTTACTAGTTGGTCATTTGGACAGCGGAAGCCAGGCTGCCAATTTCAATCTGGACTCACAGAGCCAGACATCAGAGTTACGGCTGCCAATGACCTGTGGGGGCAGTTAGGAATGAAAAGACTGAACTGGAGAGGAAGTAGAAAAATCTGGCTGGTACTGTCCCAGGCCTGGTCACTGGGAAACGAGCTGTGTGTGGCACTATCCACTTGGGAAGCATTGTTGCTGCATCCAAACCAAGCAAGTTCTCATGGACACAAAGAGACAGGCTGTGCAAACGAGGGGTGACATCGAAATCAAATTAGCCTTTAAATGCCTACTTCATCCATTTTCTATAAAGATTGCATGGTTGAAAAATATCAACGTCGAAATCGAATACACTCAAGTGCACAAAATAGAATGAAGCCATATACCATTACATTTTTGTCGTTTTAGTTTTTGTGTATCACAGTATTTGAAAGATTAACTGTCTTGACCATGTTTGACAATAATGATAGTATGAGAATATTTATTTTATTTAATTCCTTAAAATGGTTATATACTGTGTATGTCTACAGAGGACTCATATTTTGAAGTATCTAAATCACATTTAAAAAGCAGTCTACACGTGTTTAATATTAATTTCAATACTAAATGTCCATATGTTTCTGCTATAAAAGACATTCAACAAATTCAAAGAAAATCAACACATTAATATGTGAGTTTCTAAAGCAACATGAGAGATCTAACAGATTTTGAAAGAGGTTAAATAGTTATTCCCTGAATTGCAGGCGCATCAGTGAACCTTTTTGGGAAGTTCTGGAAAGTAGAGTGCAAAGTAGAATTCCACCACCTTTTATCTCTGAAAGAACTGAAGGAAAGCCTTCAGTTATCCAATATCCCACTAGAACAGTTCAAACTCTGCAAAAAGTAAAGGTGTTTCCATTATTTTGTCCACCACCTGTATATTTTATGGCAGAGCTTTAGCAATAATTGCTCAGAAGTATGTGGCTAAATGTATTTTGCGCCATGTGTCTCTGTCTCATGGTCCATGTACATAACAGAGCTATTTCAGGTGAGTAACTTGTGCACATGAGTAAGCTTTTATGAGTAAGGTTTTTGATGATGAGCGTATTCTCGGCACTCTGTTTATATGGACGATTAGAGCAGTGGTTGGTGTTCAGCAACCACTTTGTTTTCCAGCGGGCAGACCTTGTTTAGAGATAGGGGAGATGAGAAAGAGGGTTTGAACCCTATCTCTGAACAAGCTCTGCACGCTGGAAAACAAAGCTATCCCATTCCCTCAAAAAAACAACAACAGAGGTTTATCGGCTCCTGTCCAATTCTACGGGAAAAAAAGGCCAAATTGAATAAACAACACAATGGACAGATTGCTCCATTTAGGTTTTCCTAGAAATAGTGAGGCCGGTTTAAAATAGACTCCCCCAATGCTTGGTCCTGTTTGCTTTGCTTCTTCCGGCCTGGAAGCATTAGTGTCCCTTATTGAATCAGGTCCATTAGTGGTCTGAAACGGGAAAGGCTTTGAGCACCCGCAAATGGTACTCCACACTCATCTCTGGCAACGAGGCTCTGAATGTTTAAGTACCAAAATATTCCTGCATGGACGCATTATGACCTTTCCATATGTTTCCTGTTTTGCGAACGACTGCCTGTAACCCAGCGCTCTCCATTAATGCAGCAATGAATCAGTCGAAGGGGACCTCAGAGTCGGGTCCTCCTTCCTCGAGTCTGCGGTTGGGTTTGTGTACATTGACCTTGAAATGTCCTCTAGAGGTCCCAGCGTTCAGTCAGGTTGTTAAAGCTCTTTCCCTGCGATACTCTGGAAAGCGTTGTGGGATCCTGGCAGCACAACGGGCAGAAAGGAGCCAACGCCGCTGACCTTTCCTCGATGGGCTGCTGTGTGGCCGGAACGGTGGCACGGTGCTCTCGATGCCTGGGAGACAGCGGGAGGGGAGAGGGGGGAGGGCCGGCGCGAGAGGCGGGCTGAGGAGACGGTTCTCACAGCTCTCTCTCTTGACAGGATTCCCGCCACTTTGCTCCCCAATCCTGTTTCACGGCAAGTGGGTCTCAATGCCAGGCCCCGCTGGGGGTGGCGTGGGGTTTGCTGGATGGTGAATGGTCGCATTCGGGGCCCCCGGGGGCTGCGGGTGTGGGGGGGCTCGCACAGGGCCCGGAGCTGCAGGGGGGCGGAACGTTTTCCCTTTCACATAAAGTGGGTCAGGTGCTCGGACATGTGTGAGAGAGAGAGAAAGAGATCGGAGGGGAAAATAGGCCGCGACTTGGGTACAAGTGAGTCGAGGAATGTTTTCTTATTGGGGCATCCGCTCACTCCAGGATGTTATGCAACGATGCTGCAAACCGAGAAGCTGCCTGCCCGCTTCCCCCCTCCGGCTGTGTTCAGGATACTTTTGACACTATTCAAAATCTTTACTGAAGTACGGAACGTCGTGCCTTCACCATCACTAAAAATCTATTATTCATTGTAACGACCGTCAAATATTCCATTTGGTCCCCCACGTTTCGCCGCACTGCGTGCTCAGAAGGGATGTCAAAACCCCGCTCTCATTTAATACTTGAATTTGGATAAAATGTAGGAACCAAAAGGCATGGGCTCCTCCGGTTTGCATTGTTACGTCAGGTTTGCATCAGATGGCCACGCTGTGTGAAGGGGTGGTAGTGTAGTGTAATGGTTAGGGAACTGGACTTGCAGGTTCGATTTCCAGGTGGGGCACTGCCATTACACCATTGAGTAAGGTACTTAACCTGAATTACTACAGTAAAAATATCCAGCTGTATAAATGGATTGTATGTAAAGAAATGTAAACTGTAAGTCGCTCTGGATAAGAGCGTCTACTAAAAAAAATGTAAAAATGTAAGGTATGGCAGAGCGCCCCTGTCTGGCTTGGATTCTTCCAGCATGTTTGTGGAAGTGCATGTGGGCGCAGGTGTGTCACCGCCCAGTGTCTGGGCCCCATCGCTCCTGACTGACCATTACTTTGAAAAGCTCACTCTTGTCCTGGAAGAATGTCAGTGATTCCCATTATATGAATTGTAGAGCAAAGCTCTTTATTGTATGGACATCGTATCTTGCTTCAAGTTGCCTCATTAGAGATTGCACTCCTAGTGTGCTGGTCTTACAGCGCAGAACCCAGAAAGAAGGAGACAATATTGTGCATGAAAAAGGGCTTTAGTCGGGTGTCAAATTTCATGCCTGTGCAAACTTCAGTCCCTTGCTACTGGTTTCTGCAATAGCAGAGGCTGCATAGGTGTCTGTGGACGCTTCTTCTAGCGTCTGCTTTTGATGCAGTGACTGGTATTAATGGAAGTAGTAGTAGCAGCTGAAAAAAGGGGCGTTGATCAAGTCACTCTGACGGCCGGACCTAACTACACTCGTTGCTTCTCTTGTACTTTACACTGAAGCAGTAATAATGGATGACGCAGGTCAAACTGAAAGGCTCAAAAGATTGAAGGGAGGTAGTGAAGCAGGACGGCTCTTGTGCAAGTGCTCGAAACGCGCGATGCCAAAGAAGCTCACTGACAGCTCTACCGAAAAGCCTTGCCCCTCTCCGGTGACCTCCGGGTGCTCGGAGTGGCCAGCCTGTCCCACATGCCTGCGGGTTTTCTGATCACTGGCGAATATTAAAGCACACCATCCGTTTGAAGAGGGACACACCATTACTATTGTGACCACGTGGGGCTGAGGAACATACTTTCATGGTCTTGAATCATTCAAGGCTTGGTGGTTCCCCCCCCCCCCCGCTGGAGTCAGAGAAGCGCGGGAGAGGGAGAGGTCACTCCGGTTCACTGATCACTGAACTGGTCACCTTTGGTCCCAACAATGGCCAACTGAAGTGCTTTAACCCTGCTTGATCGCGGTGCCGTCCTTGGTGACATTAATCGTCAATGGAGCCGCATGTGTCAGAGCCCCCTGCTTCTGAACAATGGGAGGGCCTCAATGAGGGCAATAAGGAAGAAGTCAAGAGATGGCACCAAGGTGAAATAGTAGCAGTGGCAGTGTTGGACCTTTAAGAAACCCATCTCTCTAGAGTTGACTCTATTACAGCAGTTTGCAGTTACTGCAATCAGTGCTAGGCTTAGAACATCTGAAGGTCGGGCCATGTCACAGTCCATCTGAGTGTACAGATCGGAGTGGACACAGATTACAATGTATGCCCATCACACATTTATAAAAGTCCAGAGTCCATACTTATTGTCCTCAAAGTCCTCATAATGCACACAAAATATACACTCAAAATCACACAGTAAAATCTGTCACAATGCTAACGGACAACATGTTGCCAGGAATGCGTAACCTCGATTTCAGTTGCTGCATAGATATATTGTATTTACACGTACCCAATATATTAGTGATTATACAAATATGAATTAATTGATGACCAAACAATTGTACATACTGTACCTAAATGTAGTGTGTATGTAATTTTCTGTAGCTACATGCTTGCATATGTGTGGTTTTGTCATGTACATATGGATATACAGTACCTACATGTAGGTGTGTGTGTGTATCTACAGCTACATGTTTGCGCGCGCGTGTGTGTGTGTGTGTGTGTGTGTGTGTTTGTTTGTATATGTGCGTTGTATACAGTCGGTGTATACTAATAATCTTCCTCAGTGGCAATTTAGTCAGCTGAGCTCTAATTCTTCAATCATCTTGTGGTCTTGCAATAATCCTCTTGCAGTAATGAGCAGGGGAGGGGGGGCTGCTATGGAAATGGAGCATGGTGTGTTCACTCCATTGGGTGGGAGGAGTGAGGCTGGGGGAGGGGGACTGCTTCTCTCCTTTCATCTTCCTCCCCTCGCCTAAACCGACGGTTGAAAGAAAGTACTCCATTATCCGGCCATCGCATTATACTCCCTTATCTGAGTAACACATTCAGATGTTTGAGAGGGTCTCTGGTTCCCGTTCCACAATTTGGTGTCAGTTAAAACCTCGCTCGCGATGGACCATTCAGGTCGAGAGAATTGAGAGGTGACGAGGCCCGGTTCTTGCGGGGGCCTGTGAGCCAGTACAATCACATACGCCGCACAATGACTACGCTCGTGTTACAAAACAGAGGTACATATTGTACGTACGGTCACACCCAAACACGTCATCTGTTTCAAAACACAAACACGGCGAGCGGCTCGGGTTACCCAACATGTGCGCCACCTGTTTCTGAACACTGCGCCACAGTTTTACACTCGAGCTAAAATGATCCGCCCTAATTTTTGCAGCAAATATTATGCAATATAAGTGGATGATAACGTCAAATGTAGTAATAATAATAACAATAAGAATTGACTGTTTAAATGTTATTTTGCTACGGTTATTTCATACAGTAAGCCAGAATGTTAATGGTAGACATACCACTATATGATGATTCTATAGTGTGGCGTTAAAAAGCTGGAGTAACCTAGTTCCTAATTATATATCATGATATATAATTATTTTTGTGTTGTTTGCCAGGAATACATAAATACATATTTATAAATAAATACTTTACCCTACACAAAATAGCATGCCGTTACCAGGGGCTTTCAGATAATAATATAGCTCAAGGAGTGCCCTTTAATTTTTGTTTGTAAGAATGTAACCAAATTATGAGTAATTGGAAATAACAATTGTTGGTAAACTTTTTTCCCTTTTATAAATTGCTGCTGTGTAATTCTTTTAGGACCACATTGTGAATTTGAGCATTGAGACACATTTGTCCCCAATTACTTGTTACTAAGCTAATTTATCAATCACTACAGAGAATGGAAGTTCAAGGACATTTCAGTAGAAATCACCAGAAGGCATTTTTCTTTAGTGACAGCTAGAGGAAAAAGTGATTGTGAGGTGATTATGTAAATGCTGTCTTAAACGGAAATATGACCAAGTACAGTGCACAATATCCATAGCAGCAATTTTCCAAAATGTGTTTTGATTGCAAACACTCACTGCATTGTAAAGTCCCATGCATTAAATATGCAGGTTTCAAGATAATGACACTGTGTGGATTCAAATGCTGTACTGTAATTGTGTTGTTATGCAGACCTCCAGACTATTTTGGGATGTTACTGTGGTCGCCATGCATGTACATTGAGTTTAAGTTGCGAGAATGATGATTTATCCGGAGAAAGAATGAATGTTTATGTTTTAACGTTTGTGTATCATTTTGCTTTTTTTTCTGAATAGTAAGTAATATGTCGGTAAGGGCCCTTAAATGGAATTTCACTCACCACTAAATATAAATATAGAGTAAACGCATGCCCTGTACTTTTGAACACAAACTGACAGCCTACAGATAACACCTATTACTGTACATACACACAAATACCTCATGTTAGCGAAAACCCACTCAATGCACATATACTACAATGCGTTTTCACTGAACATTGACTCGCTGCACGTCGATTTTCAGTTTCTTTCTCGGCAGCGCGTTGACAGGTCAGATGTGTGGGCGAGTGTAGGACAGTTGAACTCTTCTTTCACAAAGAGAACATGTGTATGCCCGGAGGATGATATAGACACGGAAATAAACACCGATAAGAACACAAAACAATAGAGGCTGTGAATACAGAGGCCTGTCCAGATCAATGCACTATCGCAGTCGGGCTTTGTGTTTCCGACTCCTTCAGGGAGTAGCGCATGTATTCACCCGGAGAATCACATGTGAACAGATAACGCATACATGCACACAAACACAAGCTCGTCTGTTCTCACACTCCGCGGTGGACAGACAGAGATGCGTGTGAGGCATGTGACTCAAACATGAGGAAATAACTGTAGCTACTTCCATACATCGGGCCTCCAAAAATATTATTGTAATGGTTTAATTTTCGGTCCGTGACATCATTTTTTCCCCTAGGTCCGTGGTTTTCTGAAATGAAATCGCGTGGTTCAACGTAAAAGCGTTTGGAGGTGCCGCTATGGATGAAACTTTGCGTTTCTTTCACGTGGGTCCCTGTCAGCGCTCTCTGCATCTGTTGATCATGACATTTATTGACAACCATCCCAAATATGTAACTGGGTAGCGTTCCAGAATGACCTTTAATTTAGACAGGAAATGCCTAAATGCCGGGTTGGCCTCATGCCCTATATTGTTATCGCAATGACAACAAGATGAACAGTAAATAAGTAAGGCGTGCGTGCATTTATTTTTAATTTTTTTAGTGTTCTGAACTGCTGTGTTAAAGTATAAAATTAACCGCAGTGCCACACTGCAACCTTCTAGACTCAAGGCGTTTGGAAAATGTCTACCAAAGTACAATATAATACGGTAACCAATATCATGAATGTTGCAGCAGCAGGTGGACCGATATCTCATTTGTCTGACAGATATCTCATTTCGGCTCAGGTCCTTTCATTAGCTAAATTATGGGTGCTTGCGCATAGGCAACACTGCTACCTGCACTGCTCCCAAGAAATGGCATGCTTCCTAACAACTGCCCTGGAACGTTTTCCGGCTTGTGTGCATGTCACAAGAGACCTGGTTTCTTTTCCATCAAGGTAATCAGATTTTTTCCCCTACCTTCTCTCTTGCATCCAGTAATCTCAGTTCAGCGTTGCCAGCTGTCCAGGTTCCTATGAGCACTTCCCTTTATGTGGCTCCTCAAGTTGCTCCTACAATTTTTGGATAAGTTCTGCAAATGGAGATTTGTGGGGGTACTTTGGTTTTAAAAGGGTTTGGTTAGCAGAACAAAGGGACACAGGTAGAAATTATTTAAAGGCAAATACTGCACAGATATCAGGACGTTTAGTTTTTTTTACACAAAGTTGTCAATGCCTGGAACAGCTTGCCAGGTCAGGTAGTTGAGGCAGACACACTTGGGCTATTCAAGTCCAGGCTAGATGCAGAACTGGATGCTCTTTAGATGTGGAGTCTAGATCGGCCCAATGGCCTCTCCTCATCATTACGCATTCTTATTATCCCTGTCCTGTCGTTTCAGAATTGTGACTGACAAATGCGTATAAGTCAACACCCTGACCTTTGACCTTTGTGACACTGAAATGAAATAAGGTCTCCTGTGACACGTTCCCTCATCTGTCTACAGCTGGTCATCTTTACAGTGCCCGTGTGCCCGTTTTGCCCCACCTGGCCACTTGCACGCGGTCCACCTGGTCACCTACACCGTGTCTCGTTGACAATGTGCGCCTGTTACTCTACACCTGGTTCTATACCTACCCACTCCACACCTGGTTTCATCTGTTCCTACTGCCGGGCAAGCAGAGCTGTCATTGGGACTGGCTTTAGGAAATTAAACCGAGCTTCTTCAAATGAATGTATTCTGTCTACACACTCAAGTCACAGTGTGCAACGCACTATATTAATGGACTCTTCAGACAGGCAGCAACAAAGGCCCTGTCTCTTCTTGCAGGTGATCAATTTGCTATCCTTTCTGGGGCTAAACCGCAGGAAAACAAAAGCGCTTTCATATAGAGGATTGCCCGACCTGACATTAATTGTAATTGAGTTTGAAATCATGTCGGACAAGTGAAAAGCCAGTAATATACAGCGAAGCAGGGTTTGTGTGTGACATGGGTCACCTCCGTGATGTGGGGAGTGCACATTAACACTCATCATCGGGACTGTGCTGTTTAATTACATACAAACCTCAGCTGATCCTGCCTTAATGCAGGCAGAACTGAGTGGGGGGCAGTGCTCATTAGTGTGCTCACAGTGCGCTGGGGATGAATTTCTGTTTTAATGTACGAGCTGAATATGTGTGAGTTTCCAGGCCAGAGCTAAGAGTGCAGTTATTTCATAGAATTCGACGAGAATAAAGCCTTGGAGTGCGTGCGCCTTGGGTGACCGATGCGGCTTAGTGCTAACGAGTGTGCTGTGTGCGTTAGTAATATCATTGCCATTGATAGCGTTAGCGTCGGTAATTGTAGTATTGCAGGTGAGGGATGTTGAATGTGGGGAGGCGCGCCCCTCCCGGTGTTGGGCTAACGCGAGCCGCCGCGTCACGTGACGGGATGTGGAGCGGCCGCCGCAGGTGCAGGGAGTCGCGTCGCCATGGAAACAGCGGCGATGCACACAGGGAGGCCCCGCGCCGCTGCCGCAGCGCTGTTTACTCTGTTGCGCCTCTGATGACCAAATAAGGACACCGGCGCCTCTGCCTCCACTCCACCGTGTTTATAACCGTCAGCCTATTCCAGGTCGCAATTACGACGCCGCCATGATTCCAGGAAGAGCGAGCCGGACGGAGTCGACCCTGGTGAAATTCTCAGAATCCTCCGTCGCCCCTTTATTGCGAGGGGGAAAAGGAAAACAGGCCTGGTTTAACGTAAACATGAGAATCTTCACTGCAGCTGCTTCATACTGTGTGAAGCACATAGTGGGGGGGCGGGGCGGGGGGGAGGGGCGGCGGTGAAGCACTTGACACAACGTGAGACGCTGCGATGCCCAGCTGACTCGCTGGAGGTAGCCAGCGGGTCCGGGAACTCTCTGCCCTCTGCAGTGTTTTAAGGTGCTGCCCATCCCGTACGCTCAGGGCCCGGGGGGGGAAATGTCACCCTGCCGCTGAACTGCCGGTGGCCCGATCACCGGATCACGCTGGGGGGATCACAGGGTCCATGGAACGCAGCCAGGGCCCTGGCACATGATCTTATCAAAGCCGCCAGAGTCCACGTGTCACTCACGCCAAATTCCGCTCATTCCCCGCATTCCACTGGCGCATTCCTCCGCCGCCGGGCCCTGGCTGTGGGTTTGTGCGTGCGCGCGCAGCCCCGCCGGCCCGCCAGAGCCCGTCGCTGCTAACATTCGAGTCCCTTCAGCAAGAAGGTCAGGCCACCGGCGCGGCGTCAAGGCCGGCTCGTGGGCTCCTCTTTTCGACCTTATAAGGCTCCCAGTCATCCTCAACCTTCCAGTAAGTGGTAACACAACACTGCATTGCGTTGTTCGCACATCGTTAGTGCTGTCAGTATTCTTTTTTTCAAAATAACTAACTGTTTTCGCTAACTATTTTTGCAGCGGTGAAGCCCAGCTTTTATAGGGATCAACATGGCCTCGGTAGAAAAAGTTTTTTTTAATTTTTCCCAGCGCTTATCTTTCCCCTCTCATATGGAGAGGTAATGATATGTAGATCATTTTAAGTTCTGCCTGGAGGCAGTCTCCCTTCCCTTCCCACCTTGTCTCATTGGCCCTCTACAAAGGCCCTGTGAAACGGAGACGGCCCTTTGAAGGTTCGCTCGGCTCTGAATTTATTTATTAGCTATTTCAAACGGCCATTAAAAATCGCAATTAACATTTTACCTTCCATTAATCCGCAAAATATAACATTTCAGCCCACAAAGGGGACTCGGCAGGGGGTCTGCATTCTGCTCGTTACACTGAGTCTATCGTCTGTAATTTACCGCGGGCTATGGGGGTTCCAGTAAAAAGGGAAAATGCTTTCTGCTGCTGGAGCTGATGTGGTTTAACCCAGCTTTAAAAAGGCCCACAATAAACAAAAGAGCAGTTCAAGAGAGTGGATGGATTATAGGCGGGGTGTGGCCATGCAAAACGTTGTATCGGAATGTGCCAGATTTTTACAATCACTGCACTCCTGTGGTCTTGTGGTCTTGTGTGTTACTGGTGTCTTCTATCTTCTGTCAGGATCCACACCTCGAACCCCCTCCGTCACTAGTGTTCAGAAAAGAAGACAATAAATAGCAAGTTGATCATTTGTGTTTTTATCATTTGTACCACTAATGACATTAATGAGTGAGTGGATACGGTAGAGTGGCTCTTGTGCATAATGAGCTGTAGAGCTGGTGAACAGCAGCTATGGTGGTGATGTGTCAGCTGCTACAGTGTATGCTATGGGGGTGGTGGGCTTTTAGGTTTGGGGGTCAGCATGATGGCGTTCCAGGTATGAGGCTTGGGAACTGGCTTGGGAGTGTTGTAAATCTTTCACACGTCCGTGCATTATTAGCATACTAAAATCATTTAGTAAAACATTTTTTTTGCATTTTTGCTGATCATGAGAGCCACTGTCAAAGTGTATCCTCGGCTAAGATGGGTATTCTCTCCCGTTGCACGCCTCATTGGGTTGAACGGATTCATTTTGACAGTTGACAATAATTTACCAGCAGTCTTTTTTTCTTCTTCCCATGTCTAATTAGGGGAGGGAGATTTAAGCGTAAATTTAATTTAGTATCTGTTGATACAGCATTAGCCCCTTGCTGTGTCAATGTTTATTTTTTTTATGCTCAACGTAAGATGTTTGCCTTGAGGAAAATCCAGCACGAGGAGAATTTGGATTAAATTATACTGGCATGTGTCCTCTCTCTCCTTCACCTCTCTCACTGCCACCCTCTATTTCACCCTCCCCCCTCCGTCTCACCTCTCCTCCTCTCCCCTCCCCCACATCTGCCAGCTTCAGTCAGCCCGCTGACACGGAGCAGGTGTGCGCCATGTGATTAGCGGCTCCGCGTTAATGTGCCGCTCCCCGGTTTAGCGCTGGCCTCACGTGTCACGAGTAAATGACGTCTGTGAACTCGCGGAAACAAGCCGCTGTCAATATTGCTTAAGGAGGACGGCGGAGAGGAAACCTCTGCCGTCGACGGGTTTGCCGTTTTCTACTACCAACGGTAGGGTCGAACGGCGGGTCTGACGTGCACAAAACCTGGAGCGGATCGTGGGCCCCCCCCGGTCCCCGGGCCAATCTGAGCCCCCCCCTAAGTCCGCCCGGCTCCGTTCGGTGTCAGTCCAGTTCACGGGGGAGCAGCTGTCGTTGTGCCGGGATGCGGCGACTCTCTCATGCTGAGTGCAACACAAACTAGCAGCTACAGTGAACAGCTGTCCAGGGTTAGGTCATGTTACCGAAGGGGAGCATAACCACACATAACTGGGTGAGGTGTATCGTATCTGCCTGCTATTTTTAAATGCTACGGGAACCTCTACGCTCCGCTAGGCCTCCCCCCCCTCCCTCCCCACCCCCATGGTTACGGGACTTCATTGAGGCGTACTAATGAAAATGCGAGGTGCTTATCGTTCCTGAAAAATCTTGTTGAGAGGGTAGATAGCGCGAGGAGTGGGATTCGTTTTTTTGCTAAACCACTGTGTTCAGGATGTGAGTGCGGTCCGGTCCATGGGGCGGGGGGATTCCCTCACCACTGCTGCTGCTGCCGATGTGGGGAAGCCCACCTCCCTTCCCCTGCGGCGCCGCTCGCCCTTAACTTATCATATGACAGCAACCTTGGCTGAGGTGGATCTCTTTAACAGGGAGCCATGGCACCTGCAGTGGAGAGGGCGTATGTGTGTGTGTTTGTGTTTTCAAGTGTGTCAGTGTGCATTTGTGTGTGTGTGTGTGTGTGTACACATGTGACTGTGTGCCTGAGTGTGTGTGTGTGTGTGTGCGCACAAGTGTTTCTCAGTGACCTGTAGAAGCCAGTGGCATCGTTAACACTAGCCTTTCGGGGGTTCCTTTTTGACAAGCCCCGAATCCTTTGATGGCAAACTAATCACAATGGCCATTATTCGCTCCCGCGAATGAGCACATGTAAAATGGAAGCGAGGCGACTCGCAAATACCTTTTTATATGAACGAAATTATACACCCCCCCGATCCGTGCCCTTGGGCTTAGCCCCAAATGGATTCAAATTGTAGTGACCCCCCCCGCTGGTAGAAGCTCCTGTGGTATATATTTTCTTATTTTCTGTGGTAGATGGAGGCTGTAGCTGCTCTCCAGGGACGAGTGAAGATCGCAGACATCTGCCTGATCTGCTCCGCCCCAGCCCGCCGCAGGTTAACGCGCGACACGAGCTCGGTCGCGGAAACACCCAGGATCCACGGCTCCGTTTCCTCTTCCCTTTCGCCGGTGTCCTTTCAAGGGTCAACAGGGAGTCTATAGAATATCGCGCAGCAGTGTCTCCATCGCCCGTCCAGGCTACTAGAATTACCACAGAACCACCTTTTTTTCCCCATCCCTGTTCATCCTGAATTCTGATGCCTGGCAGCTCGCGGTGAAGAGGTTGGAGCGTGACGGCGGTGGGGCCGGGGGGCGGGAGAGACCCATCTTGCAGGGACTCCTCTCTCCTCCTCTGCTCCCCTCCCCACCCTGTTGTCAGCCTCGCAGTAAATAACCGTCCATAAAAGCAGTAGGTGCGACACACTGCATTTTCAGATGGAGATAAAAAGCAGCGTGTGTGCAAGTCCCGCATGGCCACTGTCTACCGATGCACTACGAAAGAAAAGCACAGCCATTTTGATAATAATGGCTTTTATTTCACAAAGAGACATTTTCTTTTTTTTGGGGGGAGGACAATATTAGTTAACTGTTACTTAACCCTTACCTAAGCAGCTAGCTAGGGATCCTCACTTGAGAAGGATTAAGAGATGGTCCTAAAGAACACATTGTTTGCTCTGGCAGGCAAATAATACAATTTTGTAGTGGCATGTTCTCTTGAGCTGCTATTAAATTGTTGCTAATTGAAAATTGTGCATCTAACTAAAGATGTCTAACAGTATTGTCAGATTGTCTAGCGTTCTTACTATAGCTATTGGCTTCTGGCCATGCGTTCTAACTGGCACGGTTCCATAAGGCCCTTATCATCGCTCCACACAAACTAAGATGGCGCCTACCGCTTGCTCCGCTCACTAGCTGTTCACCACGAAGGCGCCATTTTGGCTCATTTGTGTAGGTGCTATAGGTTGGGAACAGCTGCATGATGACATTAGCTAACGTTGTCCATGCTGCTCCCTTAAAACCCCTTTATACCACAGCCATTTTGACTTTGTAGATGTGTGAGCGTACAGTTGCCAAAATTACCTGCAGATGTTGAATTTTAATTTGTTTGTATATTTTAATTTGTTCATTTTACATTATTTGGTTTATTTTGTTGGTGTTGAGCATCAGTCAATATATGCTTGAACCTCCCCCCATGTGTAGTGTTCCGTGTGTTGTATTTGGGGTGCATGTGTTTGTGATTTCTCTTATAGGTAGCGATGGGGTCCGTATATATGGGTGTGTCAGACGTGCCCCACCCTATATAGGCCGTCAGTCTGGGCTCGCCTCTTATCGTTCCATCCTTACTGGCAGTCACAGCCACCACAACTCACCTCATTCGCCTTCATTTAAACTTGTGTTATATTGTAAAGTATTGCGTTATTTTGGTTGGAGGACAGGCAGTGTCTTATTTTTGTTTCCTGGCATGTTTTCACTTGTGGATAAGCATAACCCGGAAGACTCCCTATTTCCTCGGTTGTTTTAGCCAGGTAAGATGTGTATTTAGAGGTAGGTGTAGTCTTGGGTGTGTGCTGCTCCGCTCTGACCAGCCGTCACCTGTCCCCGCCTCCCTCTCTTCCTTTTCGTGGCAGTCCTCTGTTCACAAATTTTTTTTGCATAATAAATATGTATACTGACTTTTGTCACGGAAAAGGACTTGGTGTGGTTTTATATGTTTGGACAATTGTTCAGCATCTGGTTATTGTAACGCAAAAGGTTCTTTGGGTCGTAACAATGCTATACAGCCTATTACATCTTTTTACCGCAGGAAGGGTTATGTAAAAAGAGGTTTCCCATGTTTGTGGATTTTGGAAAATGTCATTCCTGATAGAGTTTTATCCAGTAATCAGCTTGGCTTTTTTCAATGAGAAGCTGTCATCCTTCTGTGAATTTAGATGTCCAGTAAATTGGAAATAAACACCAGCTGCTGTGGAACCTTTTACATTTTGACAGCATTTTATTTAAAATGCCTGCTTTTTCTAGATTCTAAATGCATAGCAACTACACTTTCAATTCGCCGTCATTCAGTAACATGAGAGTTACTGTTCTTCCTTGCTGTGAATCTGCAATGTCGATGCCTGCTGTTATTGTGTACTGAAAATGACCATATTACCATGTTAGTACCTGAATAGCTTGCAGACTCTAATCTTAGTGGATGTTTGATCATTTCTCATTTTGGTCTAAAAATAAAACAACTCTTTCCCCCCCCCCCCAGGTGGATGATAGTTGTGTATTAGGATTTGAGCTATCTGGAGATAATCAGCGAATTCCAGGCCTGCTCTGCCTCCTTTCAGCCGCGTCCCGTGAGACTGCGCACATGAGTATGGGGGATGTTAGCAGGCAGAGGTCAGTCCATGATTTGGTTCTTATTATCTTTCCAGAAACAAATTAAGATAATTACCTAACTGCATGGTGAAGAGGGACTGGCGTGACCTTGGGTGGTTAAAAGATTGGGGTGAAGGGTCAGAGGTCACGGTCTGTGACCCAGAGCATGGACGCGCTTTCCCAGAATTCCTCCTCGGCCGAACAGCGGATGGACATAGTGTGGGTGACCTGGCTGTGGCTTTACGTCAGGAAAATATATTACAAATGCCAGGAACTAGGCCTTTGCTCCCTTTAAGCCCATGGTAGGTTTGCGCATGGTGGCCTGGTGTTCCTTCTGTGGGGTGTTTCTAGGTTCTAGTGTGACATGTAAGTTGTGAGTATGTGGGTCAGGGGATCTTCACAGAGGTGTGCAGAGCAGGAGTGAACCCCTCGCCTTCCTCTTGTTTCTCATTGTACATGTTTTGCCTGGCTTTAGCTGACTTCCAGTAGTACTGGCACTAGAGGTCAATAGGTTCATACTGTATGTTTTCTTTATTCAAAATCAGCAGTTTCATACATATGGTTCTATGTAGCATTACAGCTTCAATATATGTTCCATTCAGTTATTACATATACAGCCTGATTGTTTTTGTCTGGTCGAATGTGGAACAGGTTTCAGCTGCCTACGCATTGATCCTTGTGAAAAATGTATGATTGTATGGGTTTTTTTCTTCTGAACACTGCAAGGTCACACAGTGTTTAGATGATGGCTGCATGACGTACAAAATCCTCCAAATCACCAGTCTCCTCCTGGCACCGTTCCAGCATTTTTGGCCAAGGACAAATACTATTCAAACTAATCCTCACAATTTTATACAGATCTGTTTGCTAGCCTTTGTTGAAAAGGCAAGTGAAAATTGTTAGTGTGTATATATATATATATATATATATATATATATATATATATATATTATTATTGTTTGTGCCCTTCTACCATCTTTTTATAGTGTTATACAGTATCTCACAAAATGTCATGTTTTCAACAGAGTTTCATGTGCCACGGTTGTTATCAAAATTGATATTTTTGGAAACAAGGCTGCATTCAAAATGAATGGTGAAAAGATAGCAAGTCATTTAGCCATCGTCACTTATTAAATCATGCTGGAGACTGGAAGCCATTGCAAGACACAAAGCCATTGTTAAGAGCCATTATTTAGAGACAAAATGGCGGCTACCAGTAACCCACTATGGCAACCTTATTACTAACTCCTGATGACATTCACAGTCCTACCCAGAGCACTAATTTTAAGCAGCTACCTAAGTCAGGTTAGTCAGTCAACGAGCTTAGGTTAGTTCTGGTAAAGGATTGAAGTTTTTACTCTTCATTTATAATCATTTTAAAACTAAATATTTATCCTTTAACGTTAGCTTAGGTAATAATAGCTAGCTACGCTCTAGCTTGCTACCTACTGGCCACTTGGTTAGCTGGCTACCTTTCCATTTACATGGAAACAATAATACACATTTGCATGTTAGTCTGGCAAGGTAACGTTAGCTTGCTAGCTAGTCCCAGCTGGTTTGACAGCTGAAGTTGGGTGCTAGTTTGTCTCTTCTTTATAGTTAGCTAGCTAGCGGTATCTAACCAAATATAGCTAGTTAGCTAGGTGGTATCATGCATCATGTTCGCTCTTCCTCTAGCCGTGGAGTAAAATTGTTAGGCCACTGGGCCTCCCCCAAATTTTTATACATGACCCTAAGCATGATGGGATGTTAATTGCTTTATTTCAGTATACGTTGTATTGTGTTTTCTTTATTTTGGCAGTTTGGCTTGTATGCACTGCTTGAAACAAATATCCTGTTGATACTCATATATGAATATGTATTATTTCCATTGTTATGCATGGAATTCAACAGTGATTACCTCTTTTAGTTTCTTTTACAGAGCAATAATTACTAGGAAGTAACAAGTAGCACATAATTTTAAGTACATATAGCAATTAAATACTTATGTAATTGTTTTCTAGAAATGAATCCTGCAAAGAAAAGTCCTGCGTTCCTCTGAATATAATCTATTTGGTTTGATCTATAAAGTTTGATTGAATCCTGAGCCTTTTTTTTTTGCTTTGCCAACAACTCACTTAAAACATAATTTTTAGGTTTAGTCTTTTGTGGGAGGGCCTAGAGGGGCATTCATGAGAGGGGGGGGGCTGAATGTCACATATGTCTGGATTGGAAATGTATTAGTAAATATTCGTTATTTTTTCATTGAGCAAAGATCAAAGCTTCAGTACAACCTTCAACACAGGTTGTTCAATGGAATATTATTCACAATGTGATGATGGAAGTGCACATGCTTATTATTGTACATAAAAACCAGGGCACTACTAAAGGAGCTTGTCCTTTAACTTTATTTATGTGCCAGTGGCCTCATACAGAGTGAGACAGACGGCTGAAAGGCAGAACAATAAACCTGACTGATGAATACGTTTAAAATAAATCTCAGTCAGTTTCTGCGTCATTCTCCCTAGAACCTTCTCCCTAGAACCAGCATCATCTGCGTCACCAGCCCCCCTCTTCCTGGAAGGACCTGGCCATGTTTTTCTGTGATGCAGGCAGGTTTTATAACAGCCTTTTCGAGGCTGTTCCCCTCTGCGCCCCACTCCCGCCTCTCCGCTTCAAGTCAACCTGCCAGGCTGTTCCGCGCAGACGGTCGCCCTCCGCTGCTCAGCCTCAGCATCAGCATCACGCGCTCTGACGATAGCGGCTCTCGCGCTGCCTGCCCTCCTCCCATCATCCCTTTCTCCTCCAGCCGGGGGGCTGCATCCTCCCTCAGCCGTTTCCATTCATCCCTGCGTGATAGTAAGTCTTTTTTGTGCGCGCGGGCGTGCGCGTGTGTGTGTGTGTGCGCATGCTGGTCGTGATGAGCTGTCGGCCTGGAGCGGCTCTGCAGTACGAGCGGGCGTGGCAGTCACAGGAAGCCTTGTCATCGCGCTCAAAAAGGCGACGAGGGGGGAGGGAGAGCCACACATTGGAGGGATTTGCGTTCCACTTCTCCCCCTTGCGTGTTTGTAGCAGCATGCGCACATGCACACCGAGGCTGCCAGCCTTACAATTTTTTTATCTCGATGATGATGCGTCAGGGTGTTTTTAGGTCAGATTTGCCTTTTATGGGCATACGGGCAGATTTGCTGCCTTGATCGCCTCCCTTTGTTGAAAATACCGCATTTCGGCGGACGTCGGTGATTTAGGGAGATAGTACTCCCCTTTAATATCCGAAGACACACATTATTCTCATAGTTTTTCATTTAGTCTTTTTCCATTTCCCAAAGTAGTGTTCATGTGTCTGTGTCTCTGGCACTGGCGTGCGAGGGAAAGTACACAATCTGATTAAGAACAGGGCTAGAGGGACACTGGGCTGTGGGACGTGTGCCACGCACAGGATGCCTCCGTGGACACGGCGCATCCTTTTGACCGCAGTACTGCGTTACAGCCCCTGTTTTATTCTGTAACGGTGGCCCTCTTCGGAGCGTGCCTCTGTACAATTCGGGCGCTGCGTCCTGCGGCATGCAGCGAGCCATCGCGCGGAGGCAGTGCAGGTATCTTGCGCACGGTGCACGCCGCGCTTTCGCGCTGCGCCAAGCTACGCGTGATGGAGTGGCCATGCCGAGCCCCGCACAGTTGTGTGATAATTCTTTTTTTTTCTTCCAAGGCTGGGGTGTAACAAGGAGGGGCACGCATTAACAGAGGATGTTCAGATGCTCCCTCGTGACTTGAGTAATGCTGGCTTTTCATGAGCCTTCCGGCCATTTGTGTGAATGCATAATGAATCTGCGATAGTGAAAGCTTCCTGTAAGGTCTCCGGCGGGAGGGGGGCAGTGTGTGTGTGTGTGTGTGTGTGTGTGTGTGTGTCCTTTTCCCATGGGGCATTAAGTGGAAGTGTGGCATTCTGTGCTGTCCTCCAGCTCGTAGCGAAAGGTCACAGCGCGCCCGAGACGTTGTCGCACAGGCATGAGCATGTGCTCCATGCAGCAAGGTTAATAGGTAGCTCTCCCTGTCGCCGCGGAGAGGCATCTCTGCTAAGCGCAACGGTGCTGCAGGACTGCGGACGGGCAGGGACTGCAGCAGAGCAGACGCGCGCAAGTGTGACAGGCAGAGCCCCCGATGCTGAGCCTGCATAGGAGGTCAAGCCTTTGCGCTCCAGTGTGGCTAAGGATGTCGCACTGTGATGTGAGCAATATGCAGAACCATGCGATTTAGACAGCGGCAGACCCCGGCCAAGGACACGGTGAACGAGATATTCGTTCAGACATAATGGCATAAAAATACCTCTTAACGCTGTTGCCTGTATGACATCCACAGCGAGTGGCAAGACATGACTGGGCTTCTTTACTGTGTCGCCATGATGCAATGCATGTAAGCTGTTAGAACCGAGAGAGACTTGGATTTGTAACTTGAAGGATGCAGATTCGATTTCCAGGTCTGGAGGTGTGTGCGTTCGCTCCTGTGAACGTGAGCGTGTGCGTCAGTGTGTGTGCGCACGTGTGCATAGAGTATGCGTTGCCTTTTCGTTCTTTTTCTATGTTTCTATGCTATTGTAGTGCTGCAGACTACGGAGGAACCGTAGCGTAAACCAAGGCTGCTGCTGCAGCCCCCTTTGGAGCCAGGTAGCGCTGTGAATATTGATGTTTTCGGGTGATGTGGAACTAAGCAGAGATCATTACGCAAATAACAGCCCTGAGGAAAGTTTAATGTCCGTCACTCTGTCACTGTCAGGCGGCGAGGCCCTGCCACACGGTGCCGACAGCCGCGGAGGAGAAGTGCGCCTTAAATTGGAATTTTTGAATTTGAATTGAATTGCGCGTCTCCCGTGCCACTCTCCCAACACCTGTCAGCAGCGCTCCTGAAACCCGAGCCCGCCCCAGCTCAGCTCCCGCATTGAAAGGGAATTTTTGAGGGAACGCCACCCAGAGGGCAGCTGTCTGACTCCCGCATCTGCTAGGTAATAATGATTAAAGATCACGTTCCCTTTATCACCCGAATCAGACGCGTCTACTTGGTGGAATTGAGCAGGATTTTGCGAGAGATCGCTGTGGAAGAGGGTCGTTTCAGCAAAGATGGAAACGATCCACCCCGCCCCCCAACTTTAACCCCTAACAAGCAATGATTGGGTGTGTGACGCTACATGAATTCAAGTGGCATGCCAGACCCTGCGCTCAGATCTATTGCTCCATGGAAATTTTATAAGCCTGTTAAAAATCAATTTTATGGTCACTCATTCCCTCCCCCGACAGTCTTTGTGTTCCGGTCTATTAACAATAAACCATTGGAGGAACATGGGGAGGGGGTGGGGTGCAGGGTGGGGAGTGGGTGAGCCAGTGAAGACCCTTACACTTAGAGGTCAGGTGTGTGTGTGTGTTTTTGTTTGTTTGTTTCTGTGTGTGACGGGGAGAGAGAGCGAGAGACCGATAAAGAAAGAGAAAATGAAGAGTGAGAAGATATGTGTCAAAGGTGTGCTGCTCTGGCCTTGGCTTACCAGTTTCTGGCTCTCTTGCAGTCTGATGAATAAGCTCACTATACCTACCTGCCACCCAGTTTAGGAGCCATACCACTGAAGTCACCCTGTGTTGAAGAAGGTTCAAACAACGTAGCGTGGCGTGATGCACCGAGCACACTGCAGGTCATCTATCCTGGGGTGCACCAAAGCACCACAGCACACGCACCACGTTCAGGTGGTTAACCCAATGGTTTCCCGTGGCAGTCCACTGTGTGATTTATTCAAACGGAAACAGCACCACTCCCCACCAGTAGGGGCAGGATGCTCGTGCCCGAGGCTCCTCAGACAGTAAGCTGATGTGGGGGCGGTGTCATGTGACCGCCACCCCCCCCTGAGTCCTGCCTCTTGCCCAGGCCAGCAGCTGGTCCGGGCGCTCCACCTCATTTGTCACAATGCTTCAGTTTTAATGCATTTTCAGCTGCTCTGCGATAATGGACGCTCTCCCCAGAGTGGGCTCCATCGCGCTCGCGAGCCGGCGACAGCGACGTCATCGAGCGCCCGCCCTTTGAAGATCGCGCAGCGCCCAGCGCCCGGCAGGCGGACCTGCGCTCAACATCTCGACCTTTCATTATGCCCGCGTCTGAAAAGATGATGGAGCTTTTCTGTCCTCAAATTACAGTGCTGGAATTGAGCGATGCCACGTTCAAAGCCTTTCCAGGCCCTTTGTTCTTTCTTTCCCCCCTCTGTGGGGGAGGATAGTATGACACGCGTGTGGCGCTGGGTGGAGGGGGATTAGGCTGCCCCTGGATGGCCAGGAGACGGAGCAGCAGCCTCCTCGAGCACCACAGGCCCTCCGCCGGCCACGCCCGGATTCAGAGACACACGAGCACAGCCCTACACCGATGGAGGAAGCGCAGCCATTGGCTCCGGTTGCCATGGCGATGGGAGAGGCGTGCCAATCTGCAGCCCAAGGGTTTAGAAGCTCTTGCATTCGCTCATTTGCATTTGAATCCTATGGACACCTACAGGATCGGACATTAGTCGTTAAGGAGAGGGTGGCCTTTTGAGGTATACGACTTAATGTTAAATGGTCCTGGTTTCATGTATTTATAAAATCTTTTTTTATTCTGTTTTAATAGTCAGTCATGCTGGGATGCATTATGCTTTCACAGATACCTCATGTCCGTACTGTAATGGGTGTATCTCCAGACGTGTGCGTCAAAGTGCTTCTGCATTCTCCAAGGAAGTTTCTCAAGGACATCTCAGCCCTTTCTTAATCTGTACATTTGTAAAGGATACTTATCCAGGAAGCATTAGTATTGATTATGTGGTTTCGTAGTGATTAATTACATGGAATACCCACAGGAGAGCGTAACGTGACTTACATATCCTGGAGTTAGTTAATCCATGTGATACCCATCAAATCCATAACCGTAGCTCTTCCTGTCCATCCTCTGAGTGTTTCACGCCTTTAAAACCTGGGACCCAGACTTCCTCTTCCATCGCGCTGGAGAGCTGCAGGACCTGCTCCAACCACAAACATCTCCATTTCTGACAAGTTCACTGTTACAAACGGGCTTTTCATGATCCATAACTGCGATCTGCAGTAATCATCTCCACTGGTGTGCACCTCAGCTCCGTTGCCTGAGAGGGGGATATAGCCCGCAGCATTGCCTTAGGCTCAAGGCTTCCCATACAGCGATCTCGCCACAGCCCAATGCCCCTGATATAGGCTGCTGCCCCGGTGCCTATCCCTACAGCCAAACACGACCATGGTGCTCACCAAATCCAGATACTGCCCTGGAGCTCCATACAGGTAATTACTTCTTTGGTACTCCCTACCGCTAACCACTGACACGGCGCTCGACAAAGACGGTTACTCGACAGGAAGCCTTAGCACTCAACCCTGCCTTCCGCACTATGTTTTTTTAATGTGCTACCTATGCGCTCTCGACTGTCTAATACCCCCTCCTGGCCCCCGAACCTGTCTGATCAGGAAACTCGTTGGACAGACTAGTATTCCTGTGAAATTCCTGCTGCGTTTCCACTGACCCAGCTTAGCTGCAGGTCAGCTATACCGAGGCATTGCCGGAGGGGTTTCCATTGCAAATTGACCCAAGCCAGCAGGATGTTTGCAGAACCCAGATGCAATAGCACAGAGCTCAGGCTTGTAAAAGATTATTACAGTAGGCATGTTTGCCTGAAATGGCGTATAATTAGAACGTGCCCTTGACAATGCTTGCTTCTAGCTAAGTATTCGTTTTGTTCACGTGACTGCCATGGCCAATTACTATTATCTGTTTTGCTAACAAAGTTTCTGAAGCTAATTGAAAAAATGTGGCCAAACTACTGTTACCTAGTTTGCACCTAGTTAGCAACTAATGCTAGTTCGCTAATGTTTATAAGCTAGTAGGAAACCACAATTTAGCACACTGGGTTTGCTTCATAATATACTGTATGTTGTCAAGTGTCATTGTCATCAATGTTACTTGTAATCTTAATCAAATACCAAAGTCGCCTCACTCACTATCACTCATTTTATAAGGGGAGGAACAGTTTAATTGACAGTGCTATTGTTAAACCCACTGTAAGACATGGCATGACTGTCATTTTTAGGTTGATAAGAAAGGGCTAAAGCTCTGCCTCCCCTCACGTGACTTTTCATGGTTGAAATGATGATTGAGCTCTTGATGACAGGGGCCTCCGGTGTTTGGTACGTACGTATTGCAAACAACAAGATCCTCGGAGGCAAGCTTGAGATTGTCTCTGATATTTACCTTTCGGCTGATAGAAGTCAACGTTTGTTTGTTTTTTATGACAAAAAAGGTTATGCAAAGTTAGAAAAGAATAGTTTATACACATAGTTTATATTTGTGTAATTTTTCTCTCTTGTGTTTGTCATGGTTTTGCATCGTTTCATTCATTTGAATTTTTACTCTTTATTTCCATTACGAGCTCTTTAAAAATCATTCTGAGGGGGCAGTGCCTCCTTCGCTTACCTGGAGAATCCTCCACTGACTCTTTAAGAGCCTATTTTCAGTAGGTGAGACTGAATCAGATGAAATGCTAAAGGTCTGATGCTGCATTGGAATGGCACACAGTACAATATACATAATATATAATATAGCTAAAATCGGTCCGTGGCAGTTTATACCACTAATCTGCAGTTTTCAAGGTTTTTTTACAGGGAATAAAACAGATTTTTCCTGTCAGCATACAGTACCAATATTATTTAAAGGTTTTTTTTTTGCATGGAACCCTGATTGTATGCCTGCCGAGGGTTTGTCTTCATCATTATTGTTTCCTGTCAGAGTTTACAAAAGGTGACTGCACCTTTGACTAGCGATGACCCATACCGATGGTGCCTGTTCCGGGCTGCCAGTGATGGGTCCTTCCTCGGGAAGGGTCACCGGCCTGCTGGCCGCCCCGCGCGCCACGGCTTCCTGTCTGGGAGATGCCGGGGAGCCGGGGAGGAAGTGTGCGGAGCGTCGCCCGGGCCGAAGGGGAACGTCCCTCGCACCGACTGCCCGTCCCGTCCCCGGCGGCCCGTCAGACGGGCTACAAAGGGACGTGGAAGCGGGGGCCTGTTTTCCCCGCATTCTTTTGAGCTGAGCCGCTGCCCGGGAGCCCCGCTGTCTGAGTCAACAAGCCATTTTCGGCGCTCTTTGAAAACAGGCTGCTCATTTCCTTTCAAGCCATCGAGCCGCTACGGCGAGCCAGTGGCCTGGAGCCGAGAGAGCAAACCGCCTCTGTACCTGTATGTACACAAAGCCTTTATGCCTACCCGTGAGACATATTTACACTGACTTAATTATGTTTAATCTGCACTAGACACATAGACACCCAACCCACATCCTCAAACCTTAATACTCTGAGCGGTTTGTGTTTTTAAGCAAAGTGTAATGCAATATTTAATTCTGGTTGTGCGTTTCTTTAGAGAGACTGCCGGCCTAGCCGACGACTGCAGCGTCCCAGTGTGTGGTGTCACGTTTCGCAATTATATTCCGATGGTTGTAAAACACTTAAATAGATGGCAACACGACGTGATACACCGTGTGCGTGCGTGTGCGTGTGTCGGGGCTCTCCATTAAACAATGTTTCCCCTTCCTCTCTTTTCCTCCCTCTCGCTTTGTCCTCCCCTCTCAGCCCTCCGTGTTCCTTATTCAGTGCGAGGTATTGTTGTGGATCAGGAGCACCACCTGTGTAACTCAATGCAGTGATATCCTTTAACCGCCACCCCCCTCCTCCCCGGAGCTCTGAAACTCAAGCTGACGAGCTCATAATGGAGCCAAAGGGGAAAGTGAGCGCTGCACTATTTTTAGCGGCCTTTGGCAGGCAGTCAGAGCCGGAGCAGCTCTATATATAGAGATAGGGAGGGCAGCTGTGGGCATGGCGTGGAGACGCGCTGGCTGCCTCTGCACGGGGTCGGGACACTTCCCCGGTCTGTTGTTCTCTGCCACCACCGTCCCCGCCCCCTGCCACTGCCCCTCCCCTCCCCCCCGCCCAGGGTGGGCATTCCCTGGCACGACCTGCGCGCCAGGAACCTGTCGTTGTTCACACGGTCGGCCCTCGTCCAGGTTGAAAGTGCACAGTCCACTGCGGGACCTGGCTAGTGGTTTGCGTCTGAGTGATAGCAGTATAGTAGGACCACGTTCTGGCCACTGGACCAAATTGAGTCCAGGGGTTCATATATATCAGGTCGTCGGTTTGCTCATCGATTGCTCTTGCAAAATCTCAGGGTGTAATTATGTAAGATGCAACCTGCCACATAAATAATCTGAATTCTGGAATCCACGGCGCATCTGGCACCAGGCGCCACCGTAGAGAGGTATCTTTACGATGTGTGTCGTGCCCGGGAGCGATGTGGCTGCGCACTGTGCCGCGTGATGCTCTGTGATTTACCTCGCGCGCGTCTTGTGCTGTAACCTCCATCTCTGAACTCAGAAGTGAGCAGAAGCGTGGCCTACATAAAGTGACCTACATAAAACCCGGGTCTTGTGTAGATAATGATTCTGCGAAAGTCTGCAGGCTGGCCTGGTTCACCGTTTCCAGCCCGTCTACATGCAGACGGGGAGGGTGGTATTTTTTGTTTATTTTTCTCGCTGTTTTACAGCACCTGGTTTTACGGTCGTGAGGCCTGCCTGCCGCTGGAATGAGCGCGGGCCTCAGCCAAAAGGCTGGTTTGAGTCAGCTGTTCCCCTCTGAGCAGCACAGTCATCCGGAGAAAATGAGCAGTCAAATCGCTCTCCTCGTTCTTTAATCGAGGTGCTAAACGCTTTTTTTCTTCTTCTCCTCCTCTCCTCTTCTTCAGAGCGCAGTTCCCTTCTTCCCTGCTGCCGGAGGGCCGGATGAGAGCGGAGGTCCACTGGCGCCTCAGATCTGACATGGCCTGTGGCCTGTAGGTGGGCTGTAGGAGCCTCACATGCCTTCTACACTAACGGCCAATTTTCCGCTGGGCTTTTAATGATAAAGTCACATTCCATGATGGTAAATTGTGAAGTCCAGGACTGGTTCTCTCCTAAAAATGTGCTTGCTTTTCTTCTTTCTGCGCGATTGCCAGCTTGGTTTTGGTTTCTGTCTCATCCATCATCCAACATTGCCTTTTAGACTAACCTATGGCCTCACCCTGAAATAATTGGCTGTATATAGCTTTGGTTTTCTCGATGTAAGTTTGACAGATGTAACCTACAGTACCTTTGCTCTGACTGGACTGCTCTCTGAACTGAGATTTGCTAAGAGGAAATGGTATCTCTGGGACAGGAAAGACTCACCGTGCCGTTTTTTTCCATCACGGAGCCTCAGTTTGGCTTTCAGGCTAATAGCTAGACACAAGCAGCCAGGGCTTCTAAGCGTGGTATTGTAGATGTACACTGTGCAGCAATGCACTGTGTGCACATCTCAATGTTCTCGCATTGTACACAGTAGTAGGCCTGTGTAGGTGTGCAGTGTGATGCTGCAGCTCATTGGCTCCCTCCCTGAACTCCCTGAAGCTTATTGGCTCCCCCCCTGAACTCCCTGATGTTCATTGGCTCCCTCCCTGAACTCCCTGAACTCCCTGTTCATTGGCTCCCTCCCTGAACTCCCTGAAGCTCATTGGCTCATAAATCCAGGATAATAAGCCCTATAAAACCAGGGCCCGGAAGTTTGTCCGCATGGCTCGCCTGCCCACAGGCAGAACAAACGCGCCAGCGGTCACATGACGACCGAGCTACGGAAAAGTGCTCATCAGCATTAGGAGAGCTGCGGATCTGACCCCGTAGCCCCAAAACCGAGCTCCTTGTAGCTCCGCCCTCCGCTCCTCTCCCTCTCGCCAACTTCCGGGGCCGCGGCTCCCGCAGACAGCATGAATTATTCAGCGCCGAATGCCGAGATGAATTTTTCAACAGCGATCCAGTGAGCGATAGGAAAACGCATATCGAATAACGCGCGCTCCATCGCCCCGGCCCGGACACGTGTTGTCGATGTTCCGAAGGTCCCTTCCTCTCACGTTCAGGCCAATGAATAATGAATCGCAATTACAGAGCGCGTTGTTGTCACAGCAGCTTATGCGCTTAACTTGCGGATCTCAAGCCGTATCTCAGCCCTATCCTGAATTTACTGCAAGTCATGCACTGCAAAGTCGGCCCTGAAGGCACGGAACACAACCGCAGACCGATATCACGATGCGCAGCAGGATCCCCCCGCTATGCCGTTTTTAATTTTTAATGGAAGCCTACTTTGTTTTCTTGTCAAGCGCATTGCTCTCTTTCTAATAATCCGGTCGTATTACTCTGGATAGGAGACAGGACAGAATCAGAGTGACTGTAGCACATGGTCTATCACACCATTAGGACAGTACACACCAGGCTACAAATTAAGAAAATATTAAATGTAGGAACATTGGATGTCAGCTTTCCTCCTCTATAATGCAATTCCTCGACTTCACAAAAATGTTCTTCTTGATATTATAAACACTTAGTAAGCTTAAAGAGGTGTGTAGCCTTTTTTAAATTCTTTTTTAAGATTTGAAAGGAATTTGAGGTGGGCGGGGGGGTGGAAAAGAGAAATTGGACAGGGTGTGTAGACATACTATATACATATATATATATAATTTTTAAAATAATTGGAGAAAAAAATATTTCTTTAATATTTTTTCTGGGTCAGGCCCAGAGTGACTGGCACAAGGGCCCTGTGGTTTAAAGGTTTAAGGGTCCTCCCGGAGTTTCCCTTCACAAAGATCAGCCAATTAGCCGCAGTATCAGGTGCCGGCTCTGAGGGTGCAGCGGTATCCACGGCGCATCTGCAGCGTGTCGCCGAGTGCCCCCGTGTGCCTTCCAGGAGAGCGCGCGCGCGCATTCTCACATCTGTACGCGGTAGATGAGGGCCGTGGGCACGCCGCGGTTCCCCTCCTCTCCCACCCTGGGCCGCGGTCAGAGGCAGACATGCAGGCGGGGAGCGGCTGTGTCCAGATTGCTAATTTTCCCCTGTCGCAAAATTACCCGTCTCCGGAGAGAGCGCCGCCTAATCGCGCTCGAGATGTAAGCGCGCGTGGACGCGTGGCAACGTGGAGACTGGCACGCGTGCCCGCGGAGGCACGGAGGAGCACTTAAACACGCAAGCATGCACGTGCATGTACACACGGACTGACGCGCCCGCGCGCTTAGACGCACACGCGGACGCACGCGGGCACACAGCCGCGCCTGTGCTCACGCGTGCACATGTACACGTACGCCAAGACATACACATGCGCACATGCGTCTACGTACACACGCATGCGCACACACACACACACACACATAC
>JAINUG010000119.1:1047316-1149816 GCA_029706075.1 Aldrovandia affinis
ACAAACAACAAACACATTACTGTAACAGACGGCACTATGAGCTTGTCAAACGCCAAAGATCACTGATTAATTTGTGTTCGTGTGTGCAAAACAAAAATGGTGGGCTCCATATTGTGTAGTGCCTGTGGTAAACATGGACCCCAGAAAGCCCTTCTCACCCAATCCCTGCGGGTGAGCCACACATAAGGTGGGCAGAGAACTTACCTTCTTTACTAGCGGTTATTCTGGACCTGTGCACGATTAACAAGCGTGGCGGCGTAAATAAGCAGGAAATTAATTCGCGTTTAATTGCACTTACTCACAAATCATATAAAATAATATTAGTTTAACCAGGTGATTTATTTTCCGTTGTATGTTATAAACTTCCTCCGGTTACTTTGAATGATTATGTGATACCTATTTACTCAATAGATTCATTAAAAAATATTCAATGACAATTGAGTAAATACCGACTGGAGATCCTTATCAAAAAATTGGTTAGCCTGTTAATTTTGAATTCCGGGTTCGGGGCAATTATCGGTTTAAAGGTACCTTCTCCGCTTCTCATGGTTTTGATTGGCGGTCCTGGCCCTCGCTGCTCTGTCTCCATCCATGAGAACGCTGGTGTGCTTTAATGACATGTTCCAACAAAGCGTAAGTATGTGTGAATGTGTCACTGCCGACCGAGCCCAGGATGTAGGCTGTGCCGTAAAACAATGGCATTGTACTGATAACGCTGCCACCACCACCGTCACACAGCCAGCTCAGACCCACAAGGGCATCTAAGTGCTTTAATTGGGGAATAAGCAGGGGTGTTTCCCACCATAGAGGTAGAACACAATTGTACACACATCTTCTCTTCTGTTCAATTAATTATCCTCATCAGCGCTTCTGCGCCCATTAATCCTCTATATGCATACTAACCATTATCTCTCACTTGTACCCCACCCCCACCTCCCTAATGTACCCCAACCCCCTGAAATCCTCCAACCCCCATTTCTCTCTCTCTCTCTCTGCCTTTCTCTCTATCTATCTATCTATCTATCTCCCTGTCTTGCTGTCAAGGGTTCTCTTGCTCTCTCTTACATGTTACACGTCATGTCTTATACTGTATGTTGTATGTGTGTGATGTGTTAGATTGTATGTGTATGCCAAAGCCTGCCTGCATTATTGCAAAACAAATTTCCCTCTGGGATAATAAAGCATTCTATCTATCTATGGCTCCAAAACTAAAGGTTTTATGCAATTATGTGTTTACAGTAGTGGCGATGGTTAAATCGTAACATCCACACAGAATCACGTAAATGCAAATGTCTTTTTTGTTGTTTTTTGCCAGTGGTTCTGAGGATTGATCCAGGAGCAGAAATTGGCAAGCAATGAATCAGAAATGAAAGGCAAGCTCAGAGATCACGTGGCAGAGATTAAGACACGTGGTGACAGTGAGGGGTTGGGGGGGAATGAGTGTGGGTGGTGAGGAATGGAAGACACCATTGGCTAAAATGAAATGCTTTGGGGGTTTTTTTTTGTTCCAATCTAGTGTGAACCATCTATGGCATGTCGAGCACACATACAAACCGCACAAACCGCACAAATAGCGGTGCTTCCTGACACTTGATTTTCTCGCACAAGAGTGTCCATCTCTCTCTCTCTCTCTCTCCAGTCTATTACGCTCACTCTATCCCAAACTCTCTTGCACTCTCTCTCTCTCTCTTTTTCCTCTGAGCAGGCCCAAGGTGTCCACACGGACGAGGGCGGATGCTTGTGTATCGTTTCCTTTGGGTTTACGCCGGTAGCGAACGCCGTCGTCATTTCTTTAATGCATCCTCGCCGTTTGGTTAATTGATGGACTTTTGCTCAGCCCATTTATATCCCCCAAACTAATTCCATTAAACTGCAGCCCGTAGGTCCCCCATCCCCCTGCCATTTAATAAATGTGCACTTCTCCCTTTTTTGATTCCCTCTCGCAAGGTTTTAATTGGACTTTCCAGTTATCGTTTAACAGAACAATCTTAATAATGACCAAACCAGATGGCATGCTGAGTGGGGGGGAGGAGGGCTGCTAAGGGTTCTGCAGGTGTGCGCTTCGTGGAAAAACAGTTTGTCATCTTTAAAAATGGCGGGTTTGCGCATTAAGGTGAACGCAAGGTTACGGTCTGGCGCATTGGCTGAGTGTGAGTGAGGACCCTCTGGAAAGCGAAATTTGAGCGATCCATTTTAAATGTGGTGAAAGTGCTGACCGAATGCCGTTCACATTATGATCAATATCAAGGGCCAGTATAATTTTTCAAATTCAATCCCGTTTCAAATACCAGATTTTAAGTGAAATTGTGAGTCGGTAGTTGCAAATGAAATGTGATGCCCATTGCACTGATACCACACGCAGTACAGTGCAGTAAAGAGTAGTAATGTGACACTGGGCACGAGCAGGTAAAATAACAGCAAAACGTCGAATGGCTAATTACGCCTTTAAATGCTTACGTTATTTCGATCTGCGCATGCAGCGTTTGTGGCGGTAAGACGTGCAGCGTGTTGGCCAGTCGCTGCGGTACTACAGGCGTCGCCGGGACAGTGCGTTGCTGGGGGCCCTGCAGAAATAGGCCATGGTGAGTTCCCCGCTCCGCCCCCGGGGCAGAGGCTGACACCAGCGGAGCCCCGCTGCACCCCCGCGACGCTTCATTATTCACGGCTCTCACGCTCATTTGCCGGCGCCCGGCCACCGCGGCTGACAGCACGGCGCACGGGAGCGACGCCGGGGACGGCCCCCCATTCAGGGGGTCTAACGGGAGCGGAGCGTGACAGTGGCCGCCACCAGCAAGCGTAACGAGAGCGGGGAGCGCACGGGCGGGGCGGCGGGCGGAGGAGCCCCAGCAGAGCTCGCGTGGGAGAACCCCCCTCTCTCGCTCTCTCTCTGTCTCCCTCCCTCCCTCTCTCCCTCTCTCTCTCTCCCTCTCTCCCTCCCTCCCTCCCTCCCTCCCTCCCTCCTCCTCCCTCCCTCCCTCTCCCTCCCTCTCTCTCTCTCCCCAGTGCTCCCGCTTCAGAAGGCAGGCTGTCTCCGCAGTGACCCTGCCTCCGGGCCCGCTCGCCGTGTCGCTTTCCCCCGCGTCGGCTCACATCTCGTCCCCTCTGTCTGAAAAGAGCTCTTCCCCTGCTGCGGTGAGCGGATTTGTTGCAAGCGTGCCACAGCCACAAACTCCAGCGCTCACCCCTACACCTCCTCGGTCGCTTGGCTACTGCCCGGCTAATCATTTTTGGTTCTCAGAACATTTCCAGAACGTTAAAAGTGAAGACATCAATTTGTGTCCCTCGAACCTTATTTTGAAGTCACGAGGGTCATTGCGGTAACAGTCTTAGAATTGTTATTCGATTGTGTTGTTCCAGTTGACAAAGAATTTGAATTGTAGATGGTCATTCGTGTCAATTTTATTGGGAAATTTGGAAATGCTCAACAAAATTTCAATACTTGCTTTCGGAACAATCTTAAAATGTTGTTGAAATGTTTTGTCAAAATAATAAACATTTAGGCATGAACCAAATGGGAATCTAACCGGAATGTTCTCCGATGTTTCATGCTAGCTGGGAGAGGGTCTATCTTGCGTCTTACCCCAGGAGCGTGTTCGCAACCGGAGTTAGCGACCCCTGTTTGCCCCAAATCCTCCTCGCTTCTGCTGTCTGGTGACAGATTGTGCAGATGAGGTTGGGGGGAGGCAAAGAGGAAGAGGAGGAGTTTTTTTAAAACAGCCCCTTCAGGCGCTACATATGGAGATGCTGTCACACGGGAATACTGAATCTTGAGCGTTTGGCCCCAGGCTGACACGATGACATTCACTAGAAGTATTCCTCAGCTAAAATCCCCTTTGTCCGAGAGATGAGTTATTAGAAGATCAATGTCTTCCGCACATCCATCGCTGCAGACCTCTGTGATGTTCTTATCGCTCGCTCGTGGGCTACAGGAACCCAAAGGCGGGGTTTGATGTTTTACAGCAGCTGTGTTTCTTGTTCAATGCTTGCCTGTGAGCTGGACTAGCATCTCCCTTGATGGTAACAGGCTGGCACCCTCTCGGGGAGTTCCTGAAGAGCATCCGTCACCTGAGGCCAGATCTGCTGCAACCAAGCAACCCCCCACCCTCCCCTACCCCCCCACCCTCAACCCCGGGGCTGCTTCTGGGTTGCTAAGTTACCAGGTGAAACCCTATTCTCAAAGAGCACTATCACCACGGTGTGATTAGGTTACGTGCCCCGTGCTCTTAGTTTCCGTGCCGTTTCGGTTCGCCACCTCCGGAGAAGAGAGTAGACCGGCATGCAGCGCCAGCAGAGCAGGAAGCTGCTTTTTATTTCCTTATTTGGAATGCCTCCTCACATTTGTAGGCTTGTCCAAACGCTGCGACATCGTCCATCAATGCCGGAGAGCACAGGCTAAACACACCCCAGCAGAACTGTTAGGATTGGACACTGAGCTCCAGGGTGGATCGCTGCAGTGATGGCTAGTGTTATGCCCGAATATGCCTCACCATCAGCTTCTTTCCGCTCTCCGCTTTTGGACGTCCCGGTCGATGTGACGCGAGCACTGGTGTGTAAAATCACAACCGGCTCGCATGTCTGGTACACGAGCCGCAGGGCACATCCCCGCTGGCAGGGCGTGCCAGGGCACGGCAGCCTGGCGCAATTACAGCCCTCGCTGCCCGAGAATTCACCACGAGAGCGAGCGCTGGCCCTCGCCGGCCGAGCACGCGCCAGCGCCTCTCAAATAAGCCCACTCGCACACGCACGCTTTCATACGCCGCGCGCGCCGCCATGTATCACGGACGAAGGACGCCGGCTTTGATCTCCGAGGGATGCAGATGGCATCGGGCTCACAATCGGATCAGAAGAGTGACTCCTCCGAATGTTAATTTAAGCTTTGATTCCGTCTCCCAGGGAAACGACGAGAGCAGAGCCGGGGTCCGCGGATAGCCGGATGGCTCGCCCAACCCCGGCGAGCAGACGCCACTCCCAGCGCAGGCCTGCAGGCTGCTGATAAGGCCGAGAGGGACGGAGAGAGGGCCACGCGTTGCTGCGCTCGGCGGTCCCGCCCGAGCGGGGTACTGCCGCCCGGGTTCCGGGGGGATGAGTCCGAGGCGAGGGGTGGAGGGGCGGGGGTGGGGGGGAGGATGGCAGCTCTGATGCCAGGGCTACAGAGCGCGGCTCTCAGCTCACTGAAGTAACGCACTATTTATTCTCCCCACAGCGCGGAGGAATGACAAATGGGATATCGTCTTCCCACTCGTGCCCACGCACACTCCCACACGCCGAGGCGTGAAAGCGAGTGCCGCGGTGCCTGAGAGCGCACTCGAGCGCTACGAACGCAGAGCTATCCTTGGTGCTGAATGGCAAGCTTTGACCCGACAGGAAAAGGGCTTTTACAAAAATATGGTTAGGAGGTTTTGTGATTTTCGAGACTTGTTAGTGAAGCGTTTTTATGTCACCAGCTCAGCACGTCAGCACGGTGGAGACACCCAGGCACATGTTTGCATGCATAGGCACGCGCACACACACATACACGCGCACATGAGTGCATCTACACATAGACACATTCCAGCACACGCAGGTATGTATCCAGGCGTATAAATTGATAATATATATATGCAAAATAGTAAACTATGCAAGAATGCACATGTGCATACACACACATACACACACATACAGAGTGCCCCTTTAAAGTCTACACCCACTACAATCTAGGCGGGCAAAGCTGGTTGAGACATATCCAAATAGACTCATGGCTGTAATTCAAGAAAAGAGCGCTTCTACCAAGTACTAACTCAGCGGGGTGCAGACTTATCAATCCAAGTTATTCCAGTTTTATTATTGTTAATGAATGTTCAGACATTTTGAGATTTTTTTTTCACTTGGAAGTTGTAGGGTGTAAATGTGTAAATAAAGGTGGAAAAAGTCTGATTTAATATGCTTTCATTTCAACCTGTAAGGCAACAAAAGGTGACACTCTTGAGACGGGGTGTAGACTTTAAAGGGTCACTGTGCATGTTGTTCACACATGTGCACACACATATATACACGCACATTTGCATATGGTATTTACACACAAAATGGAAAGCAATATCCTATCAAAATATATTTTCACCCGCTGATGTATTCTTTCAGATTGCATTATTCAGACGGGCACATACAGCCACAGATGGTGTCGCGCACATCGCTGATAGCCGTAGTAACAGAGTATTGTCCTCAGGCTACCCTGACCCTACCTGCACTCAATTGCTTTCGTGAAATAGAAGGTTCAAGTCATTTTAAATCACCTCCCCAACTGGCTCAAATCTCGTTACAGGATTGCCTGCCTCCAACGGGAGATTCTGCTGAAAAGCTACAACGTATTCCACGGTAATGTTATTACTATAGATCAGATTGAATCACACACAATGTCCAAAAAAATAAAGGAATGATACGATTCCATACATGAGGATTTCATCCAGTGCGCTGCTGCAGACAGGCTGGGTTATCTCTGCTAAGCCCGGACTGGATGTACAGTACAGTGTGTACAGCAGCACAGTACTGTAGGTTTTAGGATTAATATAATCGTGTAGACTAATTTGTTATCAGTCCATTTACGTAGAGGGAAAATTATATTTTTCATTTTTAACTCTGGATGGTTGGGTGTTTTCATGAGATCATTCCTAAAATGGAAGACTTTGTTGGGGGGGGGGTTACCATCAGAGTGGTCTGGATGTTTTGTTCTCCTTGGAACTGGAACATTTTGAAGTGGTTCTGTTTTTGTTTCCTTTCTTTTTATTTGAAAGCCCATTTTCCAACGGTTGTCCTATCACGGTTGTCTCACTCAGCTTAACTCTTTACCTGCCTTTTTTACTCTTCTTTAATCAAGCAGACTGGACCTGAACGCACCACATTAATGACATGCTCCATTGAAATACAAAACATGGAAAGATATCATTCAAGAAAAAAGAATCTAATGGAACGCGCAACCTTCTGCAAAGGCTGTGGGATTTTGATCTTTAAAAAATCCCCTATAATGAGGCAAGCTCCAATTGAATTCATTACTCTGGATGGCCAAATGCAGTCTAGCTAAATGGAAAGTGTAGATATGTGAGAAGGTATAATTGAAATTATAACATGCGCTGTAACAGCCGGGGGATCTTAATGTAAACTCCAAAAAGCCCACAATTGCTCTGCATATGAAAACCGGCAAATAAATGACGGATTTACCAGAGTCCCCCCGGGTAAGGGGGGGGGAGCAGAATGGAGAGAGGCGACGTGAGGCACATCCCTGCTCTGGTTAATCAGCGGCGCTCAGTTCCGCGCCAGAATTTCAATCACACGCGCTCGCCCACCCCCAACCCCCCCCACACACACACGTCCGCGCCCTCGGAAAGCGCCTTCGCGTGCGGTCCGGAGATTTTCGCTCTCCCCAGGCCCTCTGCGTACCTGTTCCTGGGATCCTAGACTCTGGAACAGCCTTCCAGTAGATATTAGAACAGCTGTTTCAGCGTCCTCTTTTAAAACCCCTTTAAAAACATACTTTTACAGACATGCTTTTACAACCTTTTAACCTTTGCTTTGTATTTGAATGAGTTTTTATTATTTTATAATCTCGTTTGTTTTGTGCTCTGTCTATTTTTGCCTTTTATTTGAATCCCTTTTTTTTGGTGAAGCACTTTGTGCTGTATTGCTGGAAGAAAGGTGCTATATAAATATAAATAAATAAACATACAATCCTGCCTCAGACCATGACCCCGCCGACAGCAGACCGGGAGGGGCAGACCCAGCCCTTGATCGATGCCACCCTGCTAGAAATGAGAGCCGTGCGCCTCACCTCGGGCGGGCTGGCAGGCTGGCAGGAGAGATGGGGTGCGAGAGGAGGGGAGGGAGGGAAGGAGGGAGGGGGGGTTTTCGGGGTGGGTTAATTTGCCAATCCTCCTGCATGGGGTTGTCATTCAGAGCGATCGTGTCAAAGTGTGATTAAGGGCTCCCCGCGGTTCAGGCGCTGTAGAGGGTGATAAATGAACGCCGGCGCAGATGATGGGCAGGCTGCAGGACTGTGCGTCCGCCGTGACAGAGAGCGGAGATTGACTGCGCCCTGGGCGACCGACGGAACACGCGAAATAGGACGAGATAAACAGTTTGAACAATAGATGCTTAAAACACAGAAACTGGATGAGGGAAATACAATGGTCCACACCAAAAGTCTGTTTTTTTTATTAATGTATTATTATTTTTTATTTTTATTTATTTATTTTTTATTATTATTTTTTTATTATTATTTTTATTATTTTGTGCGTACATGCACAGGACAAAGTGTATATAAAAAAAGACATGGTGTCCCAGCTGCACCCCTTAAATGTTACAGGTGCTAAATATTATATCGTGAACAGGTGGAATCCAGACAATTCGATTCAGCTGTTACCGTCAGTTCATTGTAAGAGCTGATTCTACCTACTCTCCATATCCATGTCTCTCTTTGTAATATGCACACCAGACACCCATCCAACACATATTCATTGAATGAGTTGAACAGAAATACTTTTTTTTTCTGGAGGAGGTTTCCTACATTTCAAAATCCCGTCGCTGGTAAAATGATGGAGGCAGAAAATAGGGCAAAAATGAAGTGTACAAAACCATAAAATAATAAGAAAGAAAATTTCACAAATGTTTGCATTATTCAAACGGGTGCTCAGATTTATGAATTGGTTTCGTAATAACATATCATTGCTTATACTTTTTGCATGTAAATGATATCAAACGTATATAAAAGCAAGAGACCAGTTGCATAAAAACATGTCTGAATGTGTATCCCGGTATTGGTGTGGCCTCTCAGGACACAACGCACAGGGAGGATGGTGGAGAGAGCTCATCCCCTGGCCCCTCGTTGTCTCCCCCTCCCCCCGATCGGCTTCGCCCAGGCTGCAATAGAATCCTCCCTGGGGCGCCCTCCAGCTCTGCCTGAGCGTACGGTCACATGACCAGCAGATGTGGCGGTCTTATCGGTCCCCCGTCTCGTGAGCGCTAGGATGCTAGGACGCTAGCGGTGAGCCAGGGTAGACCAGGACATGGCCGGATCGGGTCAGGTCAGGCTACTCATGCGGGTAAAGGACTGGAGACTCTAATTGGAGTGAGCCTTGGTCTCTTTGATAAGGTTGGTCTTCGCTGGGGCATTAAATGTGCCAAGGTTGGCACGTGGCCTTGCGGTTGGCATGGCTGGATTTTGCCTGTGAGTCGTTTGGCTGCAGGATTTCGCGAGCTGCAGTCTCATTTGTGCCACTGCTTCACCAGCAGGGGTTTAAGATGGAAGATTAAAGAGATGGGAATACTGGTTCGGACACATTGAAGATTCCGTCTGCCAGGATTCATTCATAATCTTCTGTGCATGCTCGTTTGTGTGTTTATAAGTGCGTTTGTGTACGTACGTGTGTGTGCATATGTATACTGTATATGCGTGTCTATGTGCGTGTTTGGGGGGGGGGGTGTTCTGGTATATGCATGGTAATTAGCATCAGTACTTTAGTTGGAGGCAGGGGAAGGCAATTATTATGCGTGTGTGTGTGTGTGTGTGTGTGTGTGACATGCTGAGATATTGGCATGTGTTTGTGTGGGGGGATGTGCGTGGCAGCGTGTGTATGCTTCGGGGGTGGGGTGATTGGCAGCGACTGCTGGTGCCTCGAGTGGAGGTTTCGTTTCTGAACTGGACCCCCTGCGCCCACCCTGCATCCCCCCCCACCCCCATGTGCAACAAACGAATTAAGAGCCAACCTTACAGCATCTGCGTCTTTGTAGATGTGCTGGGTGAGTGCGTTACACGCAGAGTCGCCCCCCCCTCATCATTTATCCTGTCAACAAAGCACTGTACCAACGCTCTGGCAGTATGCATGATGATTGGCCGCAGTCTGAGTGTGTGTGTGCGTGTGTGTGTGTGTGTGTGTGTGTGCGCGGCCGCCTGTAAGACTGCGTTTAATGGTCCATGCAAATGTGTGGACATTTGTTTATCATCATAAACAATTGATCATTTGCCTGCGTCGCTGCCTGGGCGTGATGTCTTTGGGCCGACTCGCACGCACGTCGCAACGCCCACGGTTGCCGATCAAGATGCCCTTATTGGATGCAGATATTGGCGTATAATGCACAAGCAGAGATCGCACCCGGGCGTAATCTCATCAACGCAATTAGCATACGCTTAATCTATTTAAATCCTGCGACTATTTCTGCAGTCCTCCTGGGTCTGTGTCTGCTCAGTGTGGTGGTTAGAGCCGGACTGGTGAAAGGCCTAATCCCATTAACCCCGCGCGATCGCCCCCTGCTCCCACCTCACCGTCCTGTACGACCGCTAACGCTCTTCGCTGTGGCCCACGTGTCCTCTCTCTTACGTTGCAGCAGCGGGGGGAAAGCGGGAGGCGGATAGGACAGGTCGAATAAGCGCGAGGACTAAATAGCCAGCCACAGTGGCGGCGTCTGTCAGGTAAACACAGGTGGAATTCAAGTTGTTCGATTCACCGAGCCGGCAGCGTCCGCCAGAACAGAATGATGCTATTACACGGTTACGGTCACATCGTGCGGCAGTAAAACAGGTTGGGGCTTTGAGCGGATGTTATTCTAGCTGGTAGGACTGGCAGCGCGGCACGTACTGTATGTGGCGGCAACCCGAATCCAGGTAACCACACAGAAAAAAAAATGGTTTGCATTCTGACCGGCGCAAAGCATTTGGACAGGAGGAGACCAGGAACCGGAGACCACCCTGACTGCAATATTTCAAAATCAATGTAGAGAGAGGAAAAAAAAGGATTTAAAAAACTAATTGTGCGAAGTGATAAAAGCTTTGATTATAATCTCTCAAGCGCAACGGAGCCATGCCAGGAGATACTCATTTGCGGTAAACATCTCAGTACAGTCTTCCTGCCAAATAGTAAACACCGAGCCAAACGCAGGAAATACACTCAGACAAAGCAACCACTCTCGCTGGATTAGAGGCTTTGCATAACATTCAGAAGCAATCATTTAAGACCAGCAACCCTAACATTGTATTCATATCCCATTTATTATCATCATATTCATATCATTCATATTATGCTCCCCAGGTGTAATAGGACAGATATACAGTATATTATAGAGTACATTGTGAACATGCTGGGGAAGGGGGGGGGTAATGGCCCAGGAAATAATTTTGCATGTGTGAGGATTTGAAACTATAATGGGTCTCTCTCTCTCTCTCTCTCTCTCTCTCTCTCTCTCTCTCTCTCTCTCTCTCTCTCTCTCTCTCTCTCTCTCTCTCTCTCTCTCTCTCTCTCTCTCTCTCTCTCTCCCTCTCCCACTTTACATCTGATCAGGGGCAGCTGAAGTAAGAAAGGCCGTCGGACCGAATATCCATTTCCAGGGATGCATCTTCTGCACTCAGCATCCACTTTCGAGGAAACGAGGCAGCGCAGCACTTCCCCTGGAACCGGCAGGGGGGAGGCGTGTGTGTGTGTGTGTGGGGGGTTCATACCAGGACACAGCTGGAAAATCTCTCCATCGCACAGGCTCGCTCTGCGGTGCCTGGGACGGGGTTACCTCGCACTCACAAAGTCGTGGATAACTTGACGATGCTCTGTACGGCCCTGTGTGGGGTTCAGCGTCCGGTGGCGGCTGGTTGGCAGGGCAGAAACCTGTGCCCTGTGCCCTTCTGCGCGCCAGTCCGAAAGGTGGCACCGAGTTTGGTGGCTGTGAGGTGATGGGAGGGGCGAGAGGCTCGCACGCGTGCAGTTCCGTCCTGCGGTCTGTCCGGAGCTGTTAAAGTTTAAACGACGCGTCTGAGAGGCCGTGTCTGCCTGGCTGCAGACAGGAATATTTACTGTGCATCTGCTGCCGAGCTGGCAGTGGGACAGTCTCTCTTTCTCTCTGTCTCTCTCTCTCACTCACTCTCTCTCTCCCTCCCTTTCTCTTTATTTTTATCTCTCTCACTCACTCTCTCTCTCCCTCCCTTTCTCTTTCTCTCTCCCTCTCAATTTCTTTCTCTCTCTCCCTCTCTCTCTCCCTCCCTCCCTTTCTCTTTCTCTCTGTCTCTCTCCCTCACTCTCTCTCTCCCTCCCTTTCTCTTTCTTTTTATCTCTCTCACTCACTCTCTCTCTCCCTCCCTTTCTCTTTCTCTCTCCCTCTCAATCTCTTTCTCTCTCTCTCTCTCTCTCTCTCTCTCTCTCATTGCATCCGCGTCCCTCTCTGCACAAAGAGAGAATGCCCTCGCTTCGTGGGTTCAGCTGGATTGCGGTTCTCTCCTCTTTTGCATCAAACCGTACAAACAAACAAACAAAACTTAGTAAAGTCATAGCGGAGAGAGAATCATTTTAATGATGAATCTTGTCACAATTATAGCAGCACGCTGGGAGGTGGCCCCCTCTCTCTCCAGACAGCATGCACTACTCCCAGCCCCCCTCCTGGGAGCTGTTGATGTGAAACACAAGGGTGCCCGCGTCAGACAGCCCGGGTGTGTGAGTAGTCACTGAGTCAATCTGTCTGCAGACAGAAGCCATGTTAACTGTATGAATCCCGAACTGCCAAAACTGCGGCCAACATTCCAACGCCTCCTAACTATCCTCTGGCCACAAGCGGAAAGGAATGTCTCATTCTGTTCCTTAATTCCCTTTCTATCTCTCTTTCTCTCTGTCTTTGTCTATCTCTATCTTTATGTCTGTCTCTTTCTCTATCTCTCTGTTCATCTCTTTCTCTCTCTCTCTCTCTCTCTCTCTCTCTCTCTCTCTCTCTCTCTCTCCTCTCTCCTATTCATTTCAAGATGTTTTATTGGCCTGAAATGACAGTGTTGGCAAATAAACAGTGACAAACAAAAATTCTAATTTCTATAATTACATCAGAGTTGCATAGTTACATTTTATATATAGTGTCCCTTTAAAGTCTACACCCCGTCTCCAAAATTTCAGCTTTTGTTGCCTTACAGCCTGAAATTAAAACATATTTGCCTTATGACTTCCAAGTGAAAAGAAAATTCTCCAAATTTCTGAACATGAATTAAAAATAAGAAAACTAGAATGACTTGGACGGATAAGTCCAACACTTTCCGCACATCATGTTGTTGAGGTTTCTAGGGCAGCAGTGGTTAGAGAACTGAACTTGTAACTGAGAGGTTGCTGATTCAATTCCCAGGTGGAGCATTGCCGTTGTACCCTTGAGCTAAAGGTACTTAACCTGAATTGCTTCAGTAAAATATCCAGCTGTATAAATGTATGTAAAGAAATGTGAAACTGTGTAAGTCTCTCTGGATAAAAGCGTCTGCTAAACGCATAAAATGTAAATGTAAAAAATGTAAAATGTTCTATACTGCAAATAATGGGCTGGATGGAGGATGTTCTGCAGGACTGGGCCCACCTTCAGGCAGGTGTTAGCATCGCCCCCGGTTCTGTCACTGCCTATGGGAGCGGGCAGCTGTGCTCCCCCGGGCTGGGGTGTACAGTACAGACCCACATGTTTCTAATTACAAAGTTGCAGTGGAGGAAACAGACGGGAGGGGGAGGGGAGAGGGGGGGGAGGGGGAGGGGGAGGGGAGGGGGGCGAAAGAAAACAACAACGCAGCACTAAATGGTTTCCCCAAGAATGCTGTCCCTGGCTCAGCTCATTGGCAGACAGAATCATTTACAACCCGTTTGTGCCAAGGACTCGTACGCAAGATGCATGTGATTAAGTGCCGACACAACACATCATTTGCAGAAGTGGTGCAGACTGTCTGAAAGCGCTTCTGGCCCCCACCATCTTGCCGTACACTCATCTGGATTCCTGTCACCATCCCCGTCTCTCCTAGCAACCCCCCCCCCCACTGCACCCCCCCACCCCCGCCACCCCAAAACTCTTTCTTCATTCATAAGGAATGAGTCCTCTCTCTAAACCACGAGACAGTGTCTCACCCTCGTCTCTGAGTCATCCGCCCACCCCCGACGACTCCTGAGCGCATTGTTGAGAGGGAAGGGAGAACGAGCTCCTGTGCATCGGGCGGCGCATCGAGCGTTTCCAGCGAGAGGCCGGGTCTCGGCGGGCGGCGGGCTGGCCAATCGGAGCCGCCGTGACACGTTCCCGGTCTCCCGCGGTGACCCGCTCTTCCTCCCCGGGGCGTGGCGTAATTACGGACGGACGGCGTCTGCCAGGAAGGGCCGGGCAGCCCTCCTGTCGCCTCTCCGATTTCCGTCGCGCTCGCTCGCATCAGCAGCAGCCGGCGGCGGTGGGGTGGGGGGCGGGTGATACGCACTCAAGGAGCGATAAAGAGAGGGGGAGAGAGGCAGAGCGCAGGAAGAGGTGTTTTCAGGGAAGCAGTGATGTGAGCGATGATGCGTGCGTGACTCTGAATCGCGCGCCAGGGCCTGTTTACGGTACAGCAGGGGAGGGGAAGCGTGGAGCTGGGGCATGCTGGGAAATCGCCCGCTGCGTTGGCCCCGTGCCCATGAATCACTCCCTCCTTACGGTAATCCGCCGCAGGGCTTACGGTGCACCTCTGCGTGCTCGGTTGTCCAGTTAGACCGGAAACAACGATATCGATATCCAGCCACATGAGTCCACTGGGCCTCACTGGTCTGTCACCCCCCTGCTGGTTCAATTCCCAGGTGGGGGGCACTACCGTTGTACCCTTGAGCTAAAGGTACTTAACCTGAATTGCTTCAGTAAAATATCCAGCTGTATAAATGGATTGTATGTAAAGAAATGTAAACTGTGTAAGTCTCTCTGGATAAGAGCGTCTGGTAAATTCCTAAAATGTTAATGTAATGTAAATGTGACTTTGTATTCCATACTGCATTTACCAGATTTTTCAATTACATTTTATGAGACAAAATGGGGTTTGAGCTGTACAATATATACCTTTGGGATGCATTAAGGCCGTTCACGTGGCTTTGCCCCTTGCCTTTGAAATCTTTATTAAACAAAGTGCAAAGAGAGGCTTTTTAGAGTCAGGGGAGCCGATGAAGCTACTGCCACACATTCTTCACTTGCACACAGACCTACACCAAAAAAAAAAAAAAAAATCGATACCTCCAGATAGTGTTTTCGTCTCCGCGCCCGTCCGCATGCATCAGCGTTTTGCACTGCAAGCCAGTGTGTTTGTTTTTGTTGTTGCAGGTAAGAGCGAGAGCGAGAGCGAGAGTCGCGGCGGTTGGGGGGAGGCGACGGACGCCTGTAGAGCCGTTATGGTGGCTGATGGTATCAGCGGCGGTTTCGTAGTGCCTTGCATACGGCGGGGTAGACACGTCAACCAGGGACCCGAAGCAGCGCGGAGACAGGAAGAGCCTCAGAGCAGCAGCGTGAGCCTCAAGAAGGTCACGGGCAAGATCCCGTGTGAACGTCCTCACTGCCAACACCTTTATTGATACTCTTTCGGTTGAATTTTGGACACAGGGGTGTGCGTTGTTCTCGGATAACAGCTGTGTCCTCTCTCCAGATTGAACGGGAGGGCATGGGAAAGGTTTCGTTGTCTCACTCCGTGTGAGTCTTGCCCGTTTAATCTCAGCCTGTTTGGTTTTCTTTGGTAGTTTGCCCTTGTGAGAAAGGCTTGCAGCCCTTGGGTAGACGAGGTGGGTTAAGGTGGCCTGTTTGGACTGCAGAAAATGGAAAGACTCGAGAGCCGTGCTTGTTCGCTGTAAAACTGTACAATTATAAACATCACAATAATCATAATTACCATCGTGATCATGTCCTTGTCATTATCGTACTGTGCAAATGATGTAGTCACTACCGTCGATGGTTCCAGATGAATATGTGTTCTTAAGTGGGACCCCTGTGTAAGGAGGGTGAGACATAATGTCACTGTCACCTGTCCTCCGGGCCTGGCACAGGGGTCCAAAAGGCCTTTCCGGAACCGTGAGCCCAATGGGGTCGCCTTCTCCGCTGTGGCGGCAAAGCTAAACTGCTGAGTAACACCCAGAAACACAGTTGCGCTCTCAAAAAAACAAAAAAACAGCGTCGCAGCATGTGCTATCAAGATGCAGAGCCTCAGAATGCTGGCTGTTGTGTTGATGTGGGGTGGGGTGGGGGGCGGGGGTTGGGAGCGTGAGAGAAAACGAAAACTAGCGGATGGAGAGAGCACGAAAGCGGTTCAGGGAACCGCAGAGCGGGGTGGTTGCTCGGTGAGGCGACCGCTGGAGGAACCAGGCGGCGGGTGTCTCAGGCGGCGGGTGTCTCAGGCGACGAGTGTCTCAGGTTATGAGTGTTCACGTCCTGTGCCCCGCGCTGCCCGCCCCGCTCGCTGGCACACAAAAACAGCAGCTCTGCAGAGCGCCAGCGCCGCTGCTCGTAGTAGTACTACGGTTACTGTGGTTACGGTTCTCGGTATCACTAAGTCTCTCCGCTCGGACAGATACGGCGGGAGCCGTTTCACCTTACGCGACCTTACGCTTTTATTGTCATCCGTATATATTATAGGGCATGCTTGTTTGCTCTGGAGACGTCTGTTTTGAATTTGCAGGCACGCTTGGTGCGTGCGCATAATATAAACGTGCTAAATCCCCATGACGTGGCATAAATAAAGTCACAGTCTAGGACCGATCTGAACTCAAATACAGTACGTGGGCTGACTGAGACTTTGTTTGTTTTCTTTTATTACCGCTTAGACTTGAATTGTTTCACTCTCTTGTGTGCATGCCAATGCGTTACAGTAAAAACAATGTCCACCCTTCTTAAGAAAGAGCTAATGAAGATTTTTTTTCCCTCTCCTTTCCGCGCTCCCTCCCCAATCCTAATCTATTCGGTAATGTTACTTGTATTGTTTTGAGGACTCTCTAATGGTGGACTACCCCGGTCTGCTGGAGAACTCCCCCGGAGGAAATGATCTCACCGCGCGAGAATGTGGGAACGCAGACCAGGGGCTGCTGGAAAGAAGAGAGAGAGAGAGAAAAAAACTGCTGTGAAAGGTGGCTAAAATGTAGGAGTGGGGAAAGGAGGGAGGGGAGGAAAGAACGATAGAGGGGGCGCTGAGACCCAGAGAGAATGCAGCTGACAGGAGCATTTCTGTGCTCAGAGCGGGAAACCGGTTTCAGGCGCTGGGAACGGATCACGGCGACGGCTCACACACCACTGTATTCATTATTAAGCAGCGCTCGGATCGCACCGGGCGACCGGCCGGTTAATGCGTAGACACGGAGCAAAACAAAAACAACGGCACTGATACAGTGAGGCCAGACGGGAGGGCCGAGGGAACGAGTGTGTCGGAGGGATGGAATGTCATGATGTCAGTGCTGGGAACCTGGCCTCTTTCAGCGAGGAGGAGATTGAAGGCTGGAATCCCTGGCTCCCTTATCTTGGAACAACATCATGCACACTCGGCACGGTCGTCTCTGGCCCTCCCTTGTCCTCGCACTTCCAGTCTGACATGCGGCCTTCCCCATATTTGGGCAGATTAACAGTTGCAACACGGGGGCTGTCCACTGTTAGTCAATTTTGATGTTTCTCGACCCGCGCTTCGGAAAGGATTGGTGTCAACGCCCTCTATGTTGCCACACCGCGGTGGTGGGGAGGGCCCTCAGCCCTCGTAGACTGGCAGCCCATCCTGCGGTGGCAGGGGAGGTCTTGGTAGTCGCCGCTGCACCAAGGTCACGCTGGAACATGCAGGCAGAGGTTGTTCGTTTATTTATGTCTGACCCAATTCGCGCCTGCTGGGGCGGGTTCTCAAAAGACACCAGTTTTGAGCTGGCGACGGGCGCTGTGAATTACACCGGCCTGAAATACACTCTGGCCTGTGTGTGTGTGTGTGTGTGTGTGCGTGTGTCTGTGTGTGTGTGTGTGTGTTTGTGTCTGTGTGTGTGTGTGTTGTGTGTGTGTGTGTGTGTGTGTGTGTGTGTGTGTGTGTGTGTGAATATGTGTGTTTGTGTGTGCACGTGTGTGTATCTGTATTTGTGATTGTGTGTGTATGTATTTGTGTGTGTGCACGTGCATGTGTGTCTGTGTATGTGTGCTTGTGTGTGTGTGTATGTGAACATGTGTGTATGTGTGTTTCTGTGTGCACATGTGTGTATCTGTATTTGTGATTTTGTGTGTGTGTGTGTGTGTGTGTGTGTGTGTGTGTGTGTGTTTGAGACCATGTATCTCTATAATTCACCAGTCGTCAAAATTTTCATTTGAGAAGAGCTCATTTAGCAAAGCTTGCAATGCCTGGCTGCCACAGCTGCACTGTAGAGGCGAGCAACCGATGCAGGTGTGCCCAGGACAGAGTGTGCCATGCCAACTTCTATTTTGTCTTGATCTGTGGGAATGCGGGATGTCCGTCCGGAACATTTGCAATGCAGGCTGGCAGTGTACTGTAATGGTTAGGGAGCTGGGCTTGTAACTCAGAGGTTGCAGGTTCAATTCCCAAGGTGGGCCACTTCTGTTGTACCCTTGAGCAAGGTACTTAACCTGAATTGCTTCAGTAAAATATCCAGCTGTATAAATGGATTGAATGTAAAAGAAAGGTAAACTGTGTAAGTCGCTCTGGATAAGAGCGTCTGCTAAATGCCTAAAATGCAAATGTAACGTAATGTAGTATCAGTTTCACACTGAATGTGCAATTTACACACACCCGCACAACACCTGGCCGCTTGTCAAAATACACTTATTCCCAGCATCAGAAATGTGTTGTAATTGCCTGCACATGCACGCAGGCACACGCACACACACACACACACACACACACACATGCATGCACACATGCACGTACAGAGAGAGAGGGAGAGAGAAAGAGACAGAGAAAACGTGTAAAAAGTGTGATTCCCAAGAACGTACGGGAATAACAACAATGCATAATTGAAAGCGCCCTGCTGTTAGGGAAGCGACTCACATCCAACAATGGAACAAGAGCCGCAGAACCCAAAACCCCAACACCAACAGCGCCTCACACAACGAACAAGAGCCAAGCTCGTTATCTGCTGCGGAGGTTCCCCTTTCTGAATGCGCCGACCGCGTCACGGCTTCGCTGGAAGAGCGAGAGATAAGCAGGGGCGTGCCTTCCATGGAAATTCTACATAAAGGGCAGTTGTCACGAGGGCTGTTGACAGGACCGTTGAGACTCCTGGCATCGGAAGGCAGGCCAAGCGCCCCTCTTGACGCCGCTGAGCAATAAACACGGCTCCCTTCACGTGAAATTCACAGACAGCACAGCGTTCGTCCGCCAATTAGCGTGCCGAACCTGATCCGGTGCATTTGAAGAAATGTTACGTTAAATTATTAATTCAATTGAGCTGCAAAGCGTTATCACCGAGACCGGTTTGCATAGGAATTCCACTTATTTCACGAGTCGGTTAGGCGTTCATGCACCACTCGGTGGTATGCGCTGAAGCGTATCGGATGCATGGGAATAAAATATCCCCCACGTTCCCAGTGTGGGCCCTGGCGGCTTTCTCTGCAGCCGCAGATTCTGCCATCACGGAATGACAGCGGCAGAAGGAATGAGGCACCGTCAACTGTTTTCATTCTGAGGCAGAAAGATGTCCCCGAGAGGCAAAAAACACAAGAAACCCCATCTCTCATACCTGGGAAACTTGTTAAAAAAAAAAAAAAAAGCGGATCATTTTTCCACAGTCCCCTAACGGCAACCAATTATACACTTCAAGAGCACTCCAATGATAAATGCCATTATTAAGCACTAAAGCAGGAGAAGGCTTGGGCCCTGGAGTAAAAATAGGCCTATATAGTCTGACCAATGGTGGAATTGCCTCTTGTAGACGCAGAGTAAAGTGGATGTAGATACGAGGTCTCGGTGGCATTCAGCAGCACGTACGTATTTTATGTTCAAAGCAAAGGTAGCCTTGCCGTTATTGAACAACAGTTAATTATAGGCTGGAGCCTTGGAGAAAAGGAGGAACTACAGCGTGTAACATGCTATCCGCTTACTCTGCAACCGAACAAAGGGTGATTTAAGATCCACAGTAAAGGCTGCGTTCGGACTCCTGCAATTCCGGCTGCTCCGTCCATAGTTAACATAGTTAACCGCTTATTTCCCGAAAGTCCTGCTTTCCAGATATTTAAATGAGACAGCGATTTGCACATTGCAATTGGTAGGCTCGCCGCATACAGGAAACGGCGTAGGCACGCGATCAACCAAAAACCACTGTGCCAGCACTGTTAACAACTATTTATGTGGTCAGGATTTTTGTTTTCCAGATTCCCAGGCCCATGCGTTTAGCGCGCGATTTTCTTTTCTTTGGCAGCGCTCCGTTAATCGCGACCTCCAGAACCGGTTCTGGACCTGAATCCAAGCCCCACCCAGCGGCGTACGCTCACCCGCTCGTTTGTTCAGAGCCGACGCTCGTGTGACTCAGAGTCGAGACATGTGGAGGTGAACGTAAACAGCCCGCACGGAGCTCTGCCCCACCCTGTCCCCCCCCATTCACGCACCCGCTCCCCGGTCTCCACCCTGCCCCGCATTCCACATCGTCCACACCTCCCGCCCTCACGTTTTTCCCACCCCGCCCATCTCTGTGTCCGCCCCGCCCGAAGTGGCACCCCGCCCCTTCCTCCCCCCCGAAACGTTCCGCCGGTGGTGTTGCGGCACGCCCGCAGGTGGTGCTGCGCCCGTCGCTCAAGCAGGAAGCAGGTGGCACCGGATGTCGAGACGGTCGTCCCGCTGACAGGTGCTGCAGACACACAGAGAGCCAATATTTAAGTGTGTCGCCCGCTGATGTCCCCTTTCAGCGTGACGCACGTTTGCATTGTGTCCCCCCGCAGGCCGTGTGTACTCTCGCATCCAGTCAAACATTGTAAATGGGCTTTGTGCTGCAATTGGTTGTGAGATTAAAAAAATGGACATAAACATTTATAGAAGGGCCCTGACAGTCTGAATGAAACCACATCCTTTGACAAATACAAGGGCAATGGTTGTGCCGTGCATAGCAACGGCAGGCCTCAGGATGTGTGTCAGTGTTTGCGTGCTGATCGAAATCTCCGAACCATTTTTTTTAAACATGTTTCTTGGATTCTTACAACCGTATCTTCTTCCGACAGATCTGAAAACTGATTAAATTGTCTCTCTCACTTTTATGCACACACACACACTTGCACAAACTATACATGCATACACTCTCGTTCACCCTAGTAGACCTCTCTGGTTTGTGGGAATTGGGGAATTCACAGCTTGCTTTGGCAGCTGATGTCATTAACTGGTGCTAATTGCCCCCTGCCAGCAGACCCTGTGTGTTGTCAGGTGTGGTGCGGACTCTCGCAACCAGTAAGCTCGGAGCTGGGTTTACGCCTTTCTGGGGTTGTGTGACTAACGATGAAACAGGATGTTTTCCGTTTTCCAGCCACAGCAAGCATTCTCCTGACTGTTTACCAGCTGAAGAAAACACTCCTGTTTTGTTGGTCCGCTGTTTTCACTGGGACAAAGTGCTTCAATTATTGAAATCGTTGGTGTCTCAGCGTGTCTCCCTCCTTGGACACAACCTGCGCGGGTGTCTGTTGCATAGCTGCTCTGTTTCCCTACCTCGACGTCCCTGTGTGTTGTCATGGTGATGCTGCCATGTGCCCTGGTACAGGGGAAGGCTGCCTGACACACTGGCTGCATCCCAAATTGCCCACTCCATCTGAGGCCACAATTTAGGGCAGAGCAGAGTGTGTCATTCATGCCTCCTGGGAATTGGGACACCCTGCAAGGTGGCCGGATTCCACAGCTATGCATTCCTCGGCGTGTTGCAAATGAATGAATGAATGAATGAAGAAGATTGGATTTATATAGATCCCATATGCGAGCAGTCCCCCAACAACACCCCCCGCCCCACCCCCTCTGCCACTTAACTGTGTGCACAAGGCGCTGTTTTAACGGCCAGCATTTCCTTGGAAGCGCAGTAAAAGTGTCTGGGGGGTGGGGCTGAGGCAGGCCCCTGGGGTGTTTCCTGGTACCTGGGCGGAGGGGAAGCACAGACGGGGCGAGCAGATGTTTAACTGTTCTCCCCGCGAGCCCAAGGCTGGGGCACGCAGCCAGCTCGTCTCTCACGACGCCGCCCCCCCGTCCGCGCGGACGGCCACATCTGCGCTTCCCTGGCCGCGGCGGCACGGATCTCCTCGAGTCACCTGTTCCTGTTCGCTTTCAACTGCCACAGAGAAACCCCAGATCCCCAACTAGCTCCTTCTCTAATCTTGCTGACCTTTAAAGAGTTCTAGTCTGCTTTATCGTAATGCGCATTGGCTTAGTCGTCCGACGGTCAAAAGCGGTTATCCCCACACCTGAAATATGAGATGAACCCTTGTGGTGTGACTGAACACCATTGATGTGGTCTCTTTAAAGCATGTGCCGCTAAATGACACTAATTTCTGTGGGACTTCCACGCTGCGCTAAATGCTGCCAGCTGCCGGAGTGCTGAAAGTGACTCGCGCTTACGTTTCTGTGGCCCGGCGCTTGCCTGTGGACCAGCTGCCCTCATTATGCCCGCGGTGCGTAAATATAGGATGTGTGCATCCCTGTGCTGGGCAGGGAACTCCCCTCTCGCCGTTCCTGCTTCCTGCTTCCTGCAGGTGGAACTCTCTCAGTCACCGGGATTAAATATTAGACTTTTTGGACGCCTCCCCACACCACCGATCTCTCCCTCCTCAATTGCCTCCCTTTATCTTACCTGCTATCTTAGTGTATTCCAAGTTGTTCCCATGGCAGCAGATGGCCTCGCCCGGACTGGGTGCGCGCGCGTGTGTGTGTGTGTGTGTGTGTGTGCATGTGTGGAGGGGAATTGGAGGCATGTGCTCTGCAGTTATACCAATTGAGGAACGTCATGACAATGCATGAATGTCATGTGTGCCCGCTCTCTTGGAGAGCGGCCAGGTCAGGTTGAACCAGAAGCAATGAAGGCCAAGGTTGAGTTGATGAGAGGCCATTACTCATTTTAATAAACAACAATTCCCCCAGAGCTCCTGCATAGTGTACATGCCAGAATCAAATTCCAGCTTACCAAGGAACACACAAGATTGCATCGCAAACTCGACATTACTTATCCGTCATTGTGTGCCTCGTACAAAGTGGGGTGGACCTATTTAACGGTGCTCAAATGTAAGCACTGGTGCAAATTTATCTGCATAGCTATTTCAGTTAAACTACCATCTCCATGTCTCCAGTTATTGCATGCTAGGAGGCACCAACTTCAGCCCAAAATGCTCACAGAATGTTTCATAATGTTTCCCGGTGGTCATGGAAATAGTTCAAACACAGAGCAGGAGAATTTCCCTCAGTCCGTATTTTTTATTTGTTCTTTAAATCCACCTTCTATCGCCAAGCCGGGTGGAAATACCTTTCCCCATCACCACTGACTCTTGAATTGATGAGGCGAAACTGTTAACCAGGAAGTGTGTTATGTGTTTCAAACATTGATTTGGAATGTCAGGGCCATGAAGGCTGTGTGGTTTCACACTAAAAAAATAAACTCCAGGAGCTGGCAAGCAGAGGCCCAGCATCAGATCAGCTTTAGAGCAGAGCGTTTGATCAGCGTTTGATCAGCCGTGTAGCGAACCCGATGCTGACTCTGAGTCCCACATCATGACTAACTCATTTGTCATAAGAACTACTGTTCAAAACAGTGTTTGCGTATTTTTTTTAATCATCCACATCTCTAATGATATTCATGCCATTTATTTTAATAGGAGGTGGCATGTTGTTAGATTTACCACCACAGAAGAGCAAAATGTTTTTTTTCTATATATATATATATACAGTATTATTTCAGTAGAACTGTGGCTGCTTTGGCATTTGATGTGAAAATACAGAATATGCCGTAGCTACGGAGACTGTGTTCATTTCCCTATTGGGCAGTCTACAATTCTTGCCTGCCATAGTTCTGCCCCAAAAAAAGATTCAACAGACCACTATGCAAGACAAAAGTTCATCAAAGTGCATAAGATCAAATGTGTCAGATCCTTTTTGTTATCATCAGTATCATTTTTTACATATGGCTGCATTTCACTTTGTATTTTTTTTCTACCAAAAATATCCCTAATATAGAAAGTAATTATGTTGGTGAATTTCTTAATTAACATGATTATAGAACGTATAGTAATACAACACCCATCTCTTCTGCATACATGTAACACATTATTATATTTGATATTTTACCCCCGCAACTATTTGTGTCATTTGAATTGTCCATTGTGGAGGAAATCCCCCCTTCAATTCTATTTAGGGCAAACACTTCCTCTTCACCAGCACTGCCAGGAATCAATGCACATCCTGAGTCAACATGCGAATGTGACACTGTCATTGGTTATGTTATTGCTGTCCCCCTCACTCTACAAAGACGGACCACGACCTTCCCTTTTACCTGGCTCTCTGTTCCTCGTATTTGATCCTCTGTGGCAGAGCCCAGCGCAGCGATGGGTTTTTTTCACAAACTTCTGAAATCAAAGCCAAGTGCTTCCGCATTCGGGTCAAAATGTTCGATTTTCCCAAAAGCCTGGCCTCATATAGTCCTGTACTTCCGCCCCCCCCCCCCTCAACAGTTTACTCATCTTTTATTGTTCTGTTATCGATTTATCATTTAGAAAAAAGGCACAAATTATGGACTGCACAACTGACCCAATTCCCAAGTAAGTGTAGTGCATAAATCAGCATGATTACATTGTGGGAGTAACTGCCTCTGATCCTATAATTGTTACCAAATGCCAGCATAACAATAGGGCACATTCTCGTCCTGCTGGGACTCGATACTTTGTGCAGGAGAGTGGAGTTCAGGGCCGACACAGCGCAGCGCATGTGCTTTGTGTTAGCGTTGCTTTGGGCGACGCGACCCTGGCTAATCGCACTCCGCAACCTGGCGATTCGCTGTAATTCTCGTCCTCTGTCTTCTTCCCTGGAACGTCTCCCTTGGAGAGACACAAAATGCCCCTGGCAGCTTTGTCACATCTCTGGGCTGTTCTGGACAAGTAGAGAACAGCGCGTTTACAAGTTCATCCCTTGAGTGGTCTACCATCCAGAGAGTCTTTTATGGGGAGACAGAGGGGGAGGCACAGCCACATACTTTGAGAGAGAAAAAAGTTTCACAGAGGAGTTCCTTAAGTAATGCCAGGTCTGATGAGGTCAGGCAAGCACAAAATAGTACTAAATGCACACATGCACACACACACACACACACAGACACACGGGCGCGCACACACACACACACACACACACATGTGCACACACATATACACGCACACGCATACACACACACACACAGACACACACACACGCACACACACACACAGACACATACACACACACACACACACACACACACACACACACACCATTGTGAGTGGCTTGTGAACCCATAAATATACCGTACACAGGTTTACCTCATCTAGGCATTATACTGTATATCTTATCATTGAAAGGATATCCCAGAATTTGAAGAGGTGTGTGCTGTATGTGTGTGTGTGTGTGTGTGTGTGTGTGTGTGTGTGTGTGTGTTTGTGAAATGTGAAACAGCAGGGTAGTCACGAACAAAAAAACCTGTGCTAGAATTCCTTTTATAGCATTGGAGAGAGAGGGAGAGACGAAGGAAGGCGAGAAAGAAAGTATTATTTACACGTAGCTTTTTGTAAAAAATGACTCTTTTTAAAAGCATCTCCTCTCCAGTGCTCCGGTCATAAATCAGATGGAAGCAGAGGAGCAGGCTGACCCAGACCGGCAGAACCCGCGTGCCGGCGCAGCCCGTGCATTTTTACACTGCCCTTCAGCTTCCCGAATGCCTTAGTGGAACACTGCGCACATCCACAATCGTGTTACCACCCTCCTATAAGGACACAGTGAGCCTGGGGGGGGAACGCTGAGTCCTCCAACACCTACCGTCTGAGCGCCATACATGGACCTCCTACTTTGGGAGCGAAGATCTAATGACCTTTAAAATCCACGATAAGAGGCGCCATCTCTCTCTGGTCTTGCCCGGGCGCACGTGATGTCGTGAAATGTCAAAGTCAAATCCTTTTGACAATTTAGTAGCAACACCAAGCATCGAAATGAACTCTTTGTTCGCAATTGATCCATCGCGTTGGAAATTGAATCGGTCGCTCTTGACTGACCGTGACACCCATCATCTTTTTGCATGAGCGCTGCGCCACAACGTCAGTCAAAGAGGTCATGTGATTCACGTTGAGTATGGGACCTGCTGAAAGTCAAGAAAAAATAACACGGGAAGGAGGTTCTGGACTACGCGAGCTAACGGTCGCACGTCGCCCCGGATATCGGACATTAAGAAACATCCACACAGGCAAGACTTTAGAGCCAGGACTATGGCTCCCAAAACCTCTTAGAGATCAAGACGTCATGAAGCTCCAGCTGTGTGACCGCTTTCACACAGACCGCTCAGCCGCATCGGGAAAGCCACAACAACCAGCGCGTCAGCAATTCGACGACGAGGAGGCCGAGTGTTTGTTCGCAGGTCAGATCACCTGACAGGGTCCCCAGTAGTCGCAGGAGTCGCGCTGGTAAAAACTGGTCTCGGCTCAACCTCCGGTGAACCGGCCAGCACTGGAGTCACGACCTCTCAAGGGCCAGTCGGGGCTTTTTGTAGACCACCCATCAAGGCGTGATCGCACACTAACTGACAGAGAGGTCCAAGTGTGACGGTTTTGGAAAGCGGTGTTTACGACAGAATTCCACTTCAGGTGATTGATGGCGCGCTGACCGTGCGGCGCTGTGGTGATGAAATACTGGGGCCTCGCCTTCTGCCCTTTCCTGCGGCCTTCTCCTGATGTGAGAGTGTTCCAGAGGGGCAACGCTCGTCCGCACGTTCCTCAGATTTCTGGGAACGCACGGAATGGGAATTAAATCGGTTAGGCCACGGATACCTGACTTATTAGACCTGAGCACTATTGGCCATTTGTGGGAAGGCCCTGGACACCACAGGGCATCAGAGAACGAACAGAGCCTAGCGGACAGGCCCACGCTTGTACGAGCTCCACAAGAGGCGAACACGCAGAATTCAAAACGAGACAGTCTGGTACAAAGCGTGTGTTGCAGCCGCACAAGCGGTATTGCTTCCAGCGCTAGTGCTAATAGCCTGTGACGTTCCCCAGTAGTTCCCTTTGCTGATCCGCCCCATCGAGGATAGATGATAGTCAAATTGGTGAAATGTGACAATTTTGTGCAATAACCTTTTCAGCGTGTCCTCTACTGCAGGTGATCAACTGCTGGAGGGCAAGGGCCAGTGCACTGGCATAGCCTGACCTCCAACATACCAAGGCCTGACATTCGACATGTTAAATGACCTCACCAACTGTGCTCAGCCACCTCTCTGTCTAATGAAGCAATATGCTTACTGTGGCTAAGTCTCAAAGTCACTCGAGCGTATTACGACCAGACATCAAAGATCAATTAGCCTAATTCATACAAAAACATGCAACCAACATTCAAAATCTGCATAGTGCAGACTCTCACCTTCAGTGTTGGAGAATGGTGTGAATGGTAAAAATGCATTCATGATGCATTGTACCAACATCAAAAGCTTATGCTCAATGTGGAAAAACCCCCCCAATGTAACAATGCAGTAAACAAGATATACTATATATACACACATATGAGGTAAACGGCAAGATATCTGAAGTGCTGCCTAACGTGGGTGCTTGTAACTGTGAATTGCAAATCCATAAATGGTGAAGTTATCCTGTCATTTATTTTCCTTAAAGAAAAAAAAACGTTCATTGATATTGTATTAAGTTTCAATTTGTGTTAAGTATGCTCAGCATGAAGGTGAAGAAAATATGTACAATATATCCTATAATAAATGATATTTGCTGTCATTAAACAGCACTGCCTGCAGATACCCCAGCTTTTTCAAAGAGTACTCATTGACAACCGTAGACATCATGCCAAATGATGTTTTACTGAAAACCGCACTGAACTATTGTTTTTCCCTCTCACCAGTAAGCAATTGCCGGTTATTTTAAGGCTCTCCAAAATGACAAATATCTTCCATTGTACTAGAGTAAATTCCCCTGGAAATTCTGTCATTGTGACATGCATTTTGTTAATGTCTCTGGTGGTCTTCGTTCTTCCTGAATGATCTCTCTATTGTCATCAGACGGTTCCTCTTTCTATATTTAGCAAGCGCCTCTGATCATAAAACTGTATTAATAGAAGTGTGGTGAGAAAAAATATCTCCCACAATATAATAAAATTGTATTCAAAAACGCGGGTCCAAATCACGTGTCATAGAACACTCTGTGATATATTCGAGTGTGCCAGAGCATCCTGTTCCACTGGGTGCTCTTTGCATTCGTTTCCATTGGAGGGAGGCCAACAGGCCATGTGCATTGCTCCTGTCATTGTAAAGAAGGTGAGCTGTCAGCACAGCCATCACCCCGACTTTATAAGGATTTAAAACAAGCAGAGCTGCTACTGCTGGTGTGACACCACCACTTTAGTTTTGTCCCTATCGCTAAATGCTTCCTACAGCTGTTGGATACAGCCAGTTCCATGCCGCTGAATATCTGAACGCTAACAACGAGTCTATGAAAATGGTAATAACCTAATATATATATATAGTTGATGACTATCTCCGCAGCTATACTCATGGCGGCTGCTAAGGGATATTTCGGGGGAGCAAAAAAATATCATCAAACTGTAAGGCCACCAGAAGGGTAGCCAAAATCAAATTCCTCTGGCAGAAATGACTCAAACCTTGTTTTGACACACAATGCCATTGGATCGCATTACAACATTACACTTAGGAAATATAATTTTGTGCAAGTGTTCATTTGTTGACGTCAACAGCATAATGGAGTGTACTCTCGGCTTCCTGTTGCACAACACTAACCTGTCATGATTTCGCAGTTACTGTCAGTTTTAATACGGGCTTACCAGGTGAGTCAGCAGCAGTGGCTTGGTTGTGAACACACCTGAGGTGTATTCAAATCCTCGCATTGCCCAGAGAGATGAGAAGCAGGAATGTGGAATATGAACTGACTTGCAGGGTGCAGAACTATTTCAAAACTTCATCTTCTCTACCTGCAGAGACTCAGACTGGGAGAGGCCCGAAGTCCATGCATTCCTGCACCTCACCTGGAGCCAAAGGTGAAAGCACTTACCTCAGCCAGTCACTGCACTTAAAGGTTATTTAAGAAATACTACGACTACTAGACTAAACAGAGACATCTCACTTTGAAAGAGCATCTGCCTGTAGATTTCCAGTCCAGGTTCGGAGATCCAGGGCACAGATCCGGGGGACTTTCACATCTCGGCAGGTGGTCTCCAATGTTTACAAGTAAAGTGTAAAGAAAAATCTTGCTTAAAATATGGTTTTAGTTATGTACATCAAAGGTCATATGGTAAGAGGTCTCAGGGACATCTCTAGTAACTGTCACTGCTAATGTGCCGATATCTGGAAAAGTCAAGTCACTGGTGATTTTGTGATAGAAATTTGTGATATTTATATGTACATCAGCAAATTGTGCAGCATTTTCTTATATCCACAGGTGTATTGTAACTTATGGATTCATGTAAACTACTCTTCGTTCTCGGGTCAAGGAATATTGACGACATAAAAATCCATTCATCTGACCTGCACATCACGAGGTGCCATCGAGTTTCTGAAGTTTGTTCGCTAGCTTTGAGCAGAATGTGATATGGGACTCCAGGCTCGAAGCCAGGCTGCAGTGGGCAACCTGCCCATAGAACAAGCGCCTTTACTGGTTGCGTACATGGGGACTGGATTTGGCGTTTAGCGTTAGGGGCTGAAGTATAGCTTATTCTTTTAAATTCTTCTTTATATTCTCTAAATTGACAAGAAGATAGTGAATGCTACAGCATGAGACAGTTAAGGGAAAACGTTATAATTACTGGCCATTCTGGATTATTCAGTTAATTGACATACTTATTATTGACTGTTATTGTTAACATTGCACACACCCCGTAAATCATACCTTCAATGTACACACATGTTTGTTACTAAAACTTTCTAAGTAGGGGTGCTGAGTCCAAACTCAGATGGGGGTCTGAGGTAGCCTGGTTAACGTCTAGGCCACGGTACACAGCGAGGTTTATACCCTTTGGTTTGAAAACACTTTTTTTTCATTCTCACTCAGAACGAAAACAGATTTAATTCGAAGCTTGCTGATTGGTTCTCACATATTTAGTATTTGCATGGAGTGAGGCCTCTCCCTTTTGACTCAATTAGCTACGCCCACGTTCATGTGAATACACACAAGAAATACGGTCAACTTCACTATCACTTTCAGTAGTCCTTGCAGACCTAAAGATAAAACGAAACTGGAAGCATTTAGTGCGGAGTGTCAATGCGCTGGCAGTGGTGCTAGAATCTCTGGATGGCAGCTGAGCGAAACACAATTGGGCAGTCTGTAAGACATGCGCAACATGATTTGTTCAATTGAAAGAAGGAGCAAGCCAACCAGCATAAGGGACAGCCCTTCATTGTTGTGAAAAACATCAAGGAGCCTCTCCAGACAAAGAAGTCAGGGACTTTGAGTCTGGAATTAGGATCCTGAGGATCCTGCCCCAGAAAAAAAAAAATTTTGACACTGATTTCATGCAATTCTACACTGTTTACTAACTCAATTAAATGAGTCAGTCAAACCTTCACAAATGCTTGCAAAGCCTACCTGAGCCACACTGCTAGCAGCTAGCTACAACAGAGCATTTCCATTAAACGTAACGATAAGGAGCTAGCAATCGATAACATTAGTAAAGCTAGTATTATATTATGGAATATAATGCTCATAACTAAGCTAAAACTTCTACTGGAAAATAATAATAATTCCCCCCTTCATCTCACTGCTAGCTAGATAAGGTAGCATCTAGAATTAATAAGCAACGTTATCTTCATTGTTGTTGTCAGTAGGTTGAATAAATGTATGGACATCAACATGTTATCAGGAGGTGCACAAGTAAAGTTAACCGCTAGATTTTTATACTAAACTACCAAATTTTCTCTCTAATATTAGCTAACGTTGCTCAAAATGTATAATTATATGAATTTCTCCATCTCCTCTCAGATTCAAGGTAGACGCAACAAGCCACACCACAACCACAATGATTTATGGGAAGTGCTTGTGATATGGCTAGAGCCATCACAATATTGTTCTAGAAGATTGTAGCGTCAAGTGGTTGTTTATCTACTCAAGCTGAATGCACTTTCTGTAAGTTGCTTTGGATAAAAGTGTCTGCTAAATGATTTTCATGGTTATCAGTGACAAAAAAACGTCGGGGGCAAAGAGATAGTCTTGCCCCCACTGAATTAAAATGGGGGGGACAATTTCATTGTCACCGCAAAAAATGTCTCTGCATCAAGATTGGTGATAGTGTTCCGAGAAATGGAATGGAGCGATGCAAGGTTATTTTCACCGAATCTAGCTTCAGGGAAAGGCAGATTCACAGAACACATTCAAACTGTAGTGTGGACAGCCTTACTACTACAATTGCCAATGTCAACTGCAAGTTAGGAGTCATTTCAGTGTTGTATTTTGGTGGGAGTAATTCACCAAAGGGTACAGCTGATTCAAAATTGTTGAAAATGATCATTTCATAGTTTGCCATAATGGGACGAACTGCAAATGAAAATTGCATATGCCATAGTATGTGGATGTTTCATCCATTTCTTAACTACATTCCCTTACCTGAAATGATAATCCCTTAAAGTTGAAAACATTTTGTGAGCTCAGATATTTTCCCTAATTTACAGGGAATGCAGACATAAATATGATGTTGTACTGCCTTATGGACATTTTCCAAATCACTGGACGCCTGAAGTATGTACGTACATATAAGTGCCAGAATAAAGGAAACACTAATATAAAGTGTTTTAAATGCCTTTGTCCTTTGCACTGCCACCCAACCATAGTATCCCTTTCTGTGAAGTCTCGGTGACTTTGAAAGAGGGTTGGTTGTTGGCGCACTTTTGGCAGGAGCTTCAGTGATGAAGATTCCTCGCTGATGTTTCACGAGGAACAGTGGCTAAGGTGATGTCGGCATGGAAGTCTGAAGGAAAGACGTCATCAACTAGATGGTCGAAAGTGCACATTCCTTGACCATGATGTCCGAGCATTCGTTCAAGATGCAAGGCAAAACAGACGAGCAACTCTGAATCAGTTGACTGCAAATACCAATCTAGGGAGTGAGCAGGGAGTTTCATCAAGAACAGTCCGTTGAGAATTTCACAGAGAGGGTTATTATGTTCAGGTTGCAGTACATTAATCCCTTACTGCACCTAAAAATGCATGTTTGTGAGTAAAGCGGCGCACAGAACAACAAGCGGGTGCATGTGTGGCAGACTCAAGTGCTCGTTTTCCACGGTGAAGTGTTCTGGAGGTTCTGTTATGCATTATGCATTTTCCTGGCATGGTTTCGGTCCACTCAGCCACTTAGAAGGCAAAATAAATGTCAATAAATACAAAGCCATTCTGAATGATCACCTTTATCCTATGGTGAAGCATTTCTGTCCTGATGGGAGCGGTCTCTTCCAGGATGACAATGCTCGCATCCACAGGGCACGAGTGGTCACTGAATGGTTTGACGAGCATGAGAACAATACCAACCATATGCCATGGCCGTCTCGGTCACCAGACCTCAACCCAATTGAACATTTATTGGAGATTCTGGAACGTTTCCTTTATTTTGGCAGTTAAAATGTAAGTATCAAAGGCGCAATGCCAAAACTGAAGTATGAGGCGTGTCAAATATTTGCCAAATGTAAGTCTCTGCAAAGGTTTATAATCTCTGTATTGTTAACAGTTACATAGAGCAACGAAAGGAACGTAAATGTCACATTCTATATACATAAGAAGGTCAACAGTAGCTCACTTGAGAGCATGTTTATAATGTCAGAGTGACGTACTGTGGGGTAGTGATGATAGAAATGTAATGTATTTTCCGCAAATATCATTATGCATATAATTAGTCTTTGCTTGAATTATAATATCATAATCCAATAATTAATCGAAAGCATCGTGCTACATTTCTAACTTGACCAAGCGTAATGCTAAGCATTAAAATCAAGCATTCAACAGTTCAACATTACCTTTGTCGAGTTTCCACACGATTACTACAGACAGTGCAGACTGGCGTGAGGTACCAAACAATTATATTGGTAATTTTTATTAGAGAACATGTGGATTAATTTATATATAAAGGCTGTCTTGAAAAAAATATTTTTCAAAAAGTTATATGTTCAAATATTTATATTAGTGCAGCACAATACTAAAATGTAGGGAATGCTCAAGAGTTCAATCTCGCTACACTTTTGTTTGGTACAAAAAGTCAACCTAAGATTCAACAAGATTGAAACTGCAAAGGAACAATGGTTAACTAACATGACAACACTCAACACACTCTCTACTGATGTTATGCATATGTAACTAAATTAAAAGAGCATTATAAAAATCATGAATAACAATTCCAGGGAGTTGCTGCTGCATGACCACAGCACTGGCAAGAACAGTTTCCACAGAACCAGCAGGGGTGAGAATCATTTATGTTTTGTGTCGTGGATGCTATTTTAATTCAGTTACACCTGAACATCCATTGTTATATCTTGTTTGTTTGTTTGTTTTCACACTGATGTTACCTTTAAGTACAACTGATGCCGTGCCAGGATGGCTATGTTTTTGTATAAATATGGGCAGAGTGAGGGAGCAGGTGACCTCTGACACTGCTAGAGGGTATCTGGGGTTTGGTACACCTGCAGAAACCACCGGAGGGAAAAAAAGACTGCACCGAAGCACACTTGAATGTAGTCAGTGAGAATGGACCATTAGTGCAGTCTCAGCTCGCAAATGACTAAGACAAATTTTGTCATGGTGGAAATATTGGCATATCTTATGCATACCTGACATACCTGTAAAATGTGCTCATGTGTCTTTCACTCAATGCTGAAACAAAGGCAGAGGGCGAAAGGTTGCCACAGGTCACATCTGGACATCTGGACACTTCTTCATAAATTACAGGTAGAGAGAGAACTTTCCCGTCTTTCCTTTCTTCTCGGGTATGTGTTACAGTGCTCCCAGCAATAACAGACCCTCAGAGCTCATGACTAATTGAATAGCTAGTTTACCATACTAAATGAATGGAATCTGGAGACTGACAGGTTGAATTGGAGACTTAAACAGATTGTGTGCAAGGCATCATGGGAAACGTTCGGGGCGGGCTGTGGGTTTTCGCGCATCTCTGAGCCTCAGCAGAACGGGAGCAAACCCCAGTAGACCCCGTGGAGGAAAACTCTCCTTCCTAATAAGATAATGTCTGTGGTGTGAACTTGGACTTACCCGCTCCTGGTCTACTGATCTACTGCCTTAAGAGGGAGCAAGTGAGAGTGTGAGGAGAGGGAGGACGAAATCGGGGATGATGAACAGAGAGGCTGGGGTCAACTAGGAATCTCCAATGTCAGTCCCTCTGACGTCCAGCCGAAGCTCAGGTTTCCCCTTCTCTGCTGATGCCACTGCTGGCCGGCATATTTGTTATAAAGCGCACACACACACACACCCCCACCCACCGCCACACATACACGCTTTCTCTCTTTCACTCACTTACACACACACACACACACACACACACACACGCTCACGCAGCACGACTCTAATATTAGAACCTACAATTTTCCTTTCTTGCTGGTGCGTAAACAATTACTCTTGTCAGTGATAATTCCTTCTAGAGTCTACCTGCCTGGAGTGCTGACGTCAGGGCCTACGAGTGTAAACATGGGCCGGGACCTCGTTCTCGCTCTCCTACGTCTTTTGTTCTGTTTGCTTTGTTTCTGTTTTTTAAAAGGTTACGCTCTACTGTTACGGAAGCAGGAAAAAAGAGCCTGAGTCACCTGGACAAAAGAAACGTATTCGTGGCCATGCTATGAATAGCCCCTGCTTCAGAAAGCAATTCCGTGCAGTGTCCTTTAACTTCGATTGAACCTATTCGAAAGCCCCTCCCGCGGCTGCACTGATGAAGTCCCCCCTGCCAGCTGCCGTGTAGCCTGACTTCGGACGGTGGTTGAGCAGGGAGGGGGTCCGGCGAGGGGAGAGGCGTGTGCACAAACATTGGGACGGCTGCGGTGGCCGGACTGAGAGGTGCTCCAGCGCCTGTGGACTGGGGTCCCTGGTGCGATAGTGCAACACGTGAGCACTGCGGTGAGGCCCCGGGGGCCATGTGCTCGTGTTGTTCATCTCACGCGGCGACACGCCTCTGCCCCTAAGGCTCGCAGGCCACCGGCGAGAGACCCGGTCACCCGGCCGCATGGACCCCCAGCGCCATTTTAAACATGTGAATTAGATTCATGAGTCTGTAATCGCATCTTAGTATTTTCCATACGGGTATCGATACTAGCGTAAAAGCTTCTCTCCGTTGCACACACACTCGCTCGCTCGCTCGCTCACTCACTCTGCCCTTGAATTTCCATTTAAAGATGCTTAAGCGACATTCGCAATATCGCCAGAGCAGTAACACAGATCATCAAACATATCAGCTATTAGCATAATGAGATCTGCTTAAATAAATATTAATCCTTTTCTAAATCTCCTCCCCTCACCCACTATTTACCTCTCTTTATCCCCATCCCTGTCCCTCCCTCTAACCCCCCCCCCCCATCCACAGATGTAGTATCTCTATCTCTCTCACACACATGCACAGTGTCTCTCCCTCCCCCTCTCTGTCCCTGCACAATGCGTGGCACCCTGCCCTCCCACAGTTCCATACCCTCTTGGGCTCCGGAGTGATTCGCGCTCTATTACAATTACCATGTGCTTCCCCCTCCATTTTTTTTTTCTGGGAAAGAATTTCAAGGTCACTGCGGTTGCTAAAAAAGAGCTTGCGTGTTTGCGCAGCGAAAGGTGAATGTCCTGCTATCATTTGAACCCAGTGAAAATGGGGGGGGATTAATCAGGATAACAGAAGCAAAGCTCCTTTTCCCCGGCAGGAAAAGTGAGAAAAGCCCCTGGCATCATGGCCGTGTTATTAATGGCCCCTCAACATGCCAGACCGGCAATGAAGAGGAGAGCCGTGTCTGATTGATAACCGCGAAAACGATTGATTCGGAGGGAGGAAGGGAAAAAAACGTGAAAACTAAACCAAGGAAACTGCAAACATTTATTTTGGAAGACTTGTCAGTTCCGGCCGTTTCTCTTGCAGGGTGTGGACGAGCTGTCGTCTGCAGACTTTATCTCAGCGCCGCGCGCACGCGTGAGCATGTGTGTGTGTGTGTGTGTGTGTGTGTGTGTGTGTACAGTCAGGGGCTGGGGGCAGGGTGGAGGGAGGCTCCACAGTCAATGCTTCTGTGGAACTCTGGACGAGCAGAGAATTTCCACAGAAATCGCATCTTTTTTTCCACAGAATTGCTTCAGCGCCTGCGTTCTGCTGGTCGGAAAGTTTAATTTCTAAACGCAAAAAAAAACCCGCTGGTTAGCAAGAGAGGCAGGCTCAACAAACATTCCAACAATCCTTGAAATCACAATATTTTTGGTACTGGTATTGGCTAGGAAAAAGAGACGCGTGTGCTTCAGACTAAGGCTGACACGCTGCTGCAGCATGTGTGCAGACAGAGGCGATACAGGAGAGCCGCCCATTCTCCTGACCTGGGGGAACCTGGGAGTTCTGGTCCCACCATGGCTCGCTGTAAACATTCCTTTGACCTTGTTCACGGCCGCTGGGAATGGTAGAGGAGTGAGAAAGCTGTGAGCGGCCACAGCGCATGTGTCCGCGCACGCATTTTGTGTGTGGGGTGGGGAGGGGTTGGGGGGCATGTTTCAGCTGAGGCAGTTCAGGGGAGAGGGGTGTTTTTGGCCTCGCGGGTCAACTCGCTTACAGGAACGCCTTTGTTTGGTCATGCGTGGATATGGAGCCACTCCACTGAGACATTCAGGGATGGGGAGGCGCCTCCTAAGTCCTAAGCGCATCACGTAATCCTCCCCCTCCACCCCCCCACCACAACTGCCCCCACGCCCCCCCATCCCCCCGCACCTCTCTTCTGAACATTTACGGTGTAACCATCATCACAAAAACACAAACACTCCCACCTTGCCCTCAAAGGTGAGTCACGACACCAGTCGGTAACATTTTAGAGCTCCCCGGGGATTTGGGCCCTAAGTCTTTCTCAAATCCCGGCTACCGTGGTGGCGTGGACCAGAGGAGGGCGGGGTCCTGCTGTGGCGAGGCTCTCTGTCACTCTTACGTCCGTGAGGGAGACCTTGAGTAAGAGAGGACGGGAGTGTGTGTGTTTGTGCGGTCGTTAACACATGTTATTTCCCCAGAGGGAGTTGCACGTGGCGTCTTGCTGCACAAGACTTTGGCGGCAGGTGGGGGTGGGGTTGGGGGTGGGGGGGCGCCCTCTATGTTCACTCCCACTGTCAGTGGCCTGAGGCCCAGGACACTGTGGGCCTGGGACCAGGCTCCGCATGGGAGTTTATCCCACAATTATCTTTGAATTGTTTGTTTCATTATTCATATTGTCAATTTCAGGTTAATATTCCAAGGTTAATATGTGTACAGGGGCATATTAAATAATTGTAACTTTTACAGAAATCCCCATCGGTGTTGTTCAAGAGGATCTGAAAGAGCTCATTTTGTTTACTTTTGAGTTTGTATGTTGTGTTTGTGTCGAAGTGTGAAGGCTGACTTCAATGTTGGGAGAGAAAGCAGGCTGTATCACTGCTGATGTGAGGCTGCTGTACTCTGTGACAGTGGCATCAGCGACACAGAGATGTGATGAGCAGGCGGTGAAGTTGTGACATCGCTGTCCCCGCGGTTTGTTTTTGATTCTGACGATTAAAAAAGTACAAATCCCCCCCTCGGGAAAGCCCCGTCGCGGTGCTCTCTACGCGAGAGGGAAAAAACATGAACAGAAAATGTAAACAACACTTTTAAAGAGCTGCGCGGAGTTCCCGCCTCTCTCTTTACAGACAGAGCAGATGTCAGTGGTTTCGAAAGAAAAATCACGACGGAAAATCCCCCTCTCTGAGCTTCCTCTTCAAAAGCATCGGCCCGGCGAAGGCGAGGAGAGGAGTGGGGAGCTCGTGACACAGGCGGAGTGGCACTACAGCGTCCCCTTGGCCGCTCTGTGTGTCATGCGGGGAGTGTAGAGCCGTATCTGCCATCTCAGGAAGGTGACATGAGACGGTCTTTCTCCCTGTTTCAGCAAATTCTTGAGCGCCCCCTAATTCAATCACGTCCCAGAGGACAATTTGCAACCCTCTGACCCTTAAACCCATTACCGCCGAAGTGGGCGGAGACTGCGATGCACCTGCCACGATGCTTCCTGTGCTGCAGGACAGTGCTGGCACTGGCACTGGTTTTTACTGGGCGTGGGTGCAGGAATATCACCCCCCCACCCGGTTCACAAGCCGAGTGCCATTCGATCTCCCGTATATTACAGAATATCACCCCCCCCACCCCGTTCACAAGCCAAGTGCCATTCGATCTCCGGTTTTATCACAGAAGCCTATTCAGAATGACTCGCTTGTCTATTTCACTGACGGTAAACTGTAAAATAATATTATGCAGTCGCAGTGAGAGTACAAGTGTGTGACAAAACATTTTTCCTGGATGCGTCACACTGATCCATCGCCTTGGCCCCAATTACATCGGTTGCAGGAAATTAATCCATAACTGTTTCTACTGTAAATCTTACAATTTTTTTCCCCACAGACTGTTGCCAATCCGCCCCATTTCTCAGAAGTGTATTGATACACACCCAACGGCTCACAGCTGTGGCTTGTTTTGTTAACCATGAGCATGAGTATAGTTGTTTAACAGAGCGTGGTATGTGTGCTCAGGAGAGAGGGAGGACACACAAGGAAGGAGAAAACCTTGACCAAACATATAATCAATATTTGTAGATTTCCTTATATTAATACATTACAGTACAGATACAGTATATCAATACAATACATTAATGCCTAAAGTTTCATATTGTAGAATTTGTAATCAATATAAGTGAGGTGAAGTTTTTGTTGGCTATGTTTACCACCAAGTAGCCCAGTCCATGGGAAGAAACCTCTTTTAATAGCCATGCAAATAAATCAAGGGGAAGAAAACTGAAAAGTCAAAAGCTGAGGTTGAGAGTGTGTGCGAGCGCCGCGGGAGCAGCTGTGCCCGGTCTAGTGCCCTCGTCTCTCTCTGGATCAGAGCAGCCTGCTCCTGACGCGCCCGCCTGCCACACTGGCACGCAGAAACGCCCACAGTGCCAGTGAGAGGCCACAAAGCAGTAACCCAAAACACCTTCCTCACATCACCTTACCTCACCTCGCTTCAGGTGTATCCTCAGCCTGGAAAGGCCAGTGGCAGACCCCAAAGGTGCTGGGGCGTGATGGGCAACCGAGACAGAGATGGACACAAGCGGTAGAGTCCAGGCTAAATTGGGGGGAGGGGTGAAATGCACAGAACAGGATGATTGGGGGGGAGGAATTGTATTGTATTGTATTTTATTGTATTGCATTTGAACTGCATTACTACACTGATCGCTTGCGTGAACAATGATTGATCTTACCATGTATATATGCACATCTTGTCTGTCGCTCTGGATAAGAGCGTCTGCTAAATGCCAAAAATGTCAAATGTAAATGTAGGAACGCTGGGAAGGGGGAGGGGTGAGAGGCCACTTCCAGACCCTCCTGTCTAGCTCTCTTGTTCATAGACAGTTTAATCCCCCATCTTTTTCCCTGCCCTCAGAAACAAAGCAGGGGCTTTTCAGTAGCGCCTCTCTAATTGAGACAAGTGGGGGTAATTTCCTGGCCCGGCATCTTGGCGTTGCTGGACAGGTAGGTCCGTGCTCTGTGACCCTGGGCCAGGCCTGTGCTGACATGAAAGCTGACCCCTGCGCGACCCCTGGGACCTCCTCAGCCTTTTCCCACATGGCCCCCATCTTTGATGTCGAATGGAGGCCTTTCCCATGATCCCCTGGGTCAAGACCCTTGTGCTACCTGAGCTGGGGGAAGGCTACCTGAGGAGAGGCCGCACAGAAGGCTTTCACCAAACTCCACTTCCTCCTCAAAAATGGTTCATTTTTCCCCCCTCTCCATTTCCTCTTTCTGGGGGCCTTTCTGCTTAATTTAGCAACAGGGAGGTCATGGAAGGAGAGGTGGGGGAGGGGAATGTCAGTGACCTCCTGCTGCTCTGATAGGAGAACAACTGCTGTCTGACCTCTCATCACAAGATTCAGTGAAAGGAAACAAAAACATCAAGGGTTGCATTAATGACTCAGGTTTGACAGAGTTAAAAAGTATAAACATAAGATCTGTAAATACTGTTACAGACCCCCCATAACCCCCCCTTCGGTAGTGGAGTCACCGGCGTTTTCCTCATTAAAAATCTGTGCAGTTCGGTCACCCAGCTGAAAAGGACTTCTATGTGTTTCCTCAGCAGCACAATTTGTAGTTCAGTCCAAGCAATGGAGAGGTGCAGAGGGTCACACGCAAAAACATTTACGTGCAAGTGGAAATAAAAGCGCACCTCTGGATTAAACAGTGACCTTATGTGCGGGGACAAGTAACTTTGCTTTCGCTGGCTCTCGGTTGGGGTTAACTGAGGAGAGTACAGGGTGCAAAAACAGGCTCACACACCCCATATTAAAGTGAAGAGACCAGATCTCAAAAAAGACTACAAACCAATTATATAATCTTCATGTCAGCAGTAACTGCAGCTCTCCCAAGGAGGCTAATGTCATCTTCCTGATTGCAAAGGAGTCTCCTCTCTTCCCGAGTCTACCAAGCAACAACCACCGACTTAAAAACTTGACATTTAAAATTTTGTTCCATGTGCAAAATGCAAATGCAAATGTAAAGTTGTGTACTCTAAATGTGAAGACTGCATTAGCTCGATCCATCTTTTTCTCATGGGCTGTTCAGACAGGGGGATCGGGGGTCGAGTCCGTAAAACAGACTCACCACTGTTCCTCAACATGCAGTCCGATCCTATTACCACAGAGGTCCATTTGGCATGCTAACGAGGGGGTTTGGCATGCTAACTAGGGGAAGAGATAGTTACTCCCCCATAGGTGGTCTGTGGGGGGGGGGAGAAACACATTTTTCAGCATAAGAGGAGAAACAGCCTTAGGCGAAATAGTAAATGCAACTTTTCTTTGAGCTGCAATAAAACGTACGTTTGAAAAGGGGTTTGGCGATCGGCAGTGAAAGGTGTGGGTGGAGCTTCGCCATTGCTATTGCCTTCTTAATAGCGCACATAGTCCATTTGTACAGCTGGATACGGGTATGTCCTCTGAGGAAATTGGAGTTAAGTACAATGGTGGTGCCCCACCTGGGAGGGCTGCCTGTAATCTTGGGGTTTACGAGCCCAGCTCCATAACTGCTGTACCACACTGCCGCCCATGTGACACATTCTGGGCCTCTCATGTGGCCCTCAGCTGGAAACGAGCTGAGCCAGCGGTCAGCGGAAGAGGCATGTCATCCAGTGGTATGTGTATTACTGTACTCAACCGCTCCAGCAGCCAAAATTATAATGGGAGCAGGGTTATAATCACACGTTGAATGGCAGTAAAAGAAGTTATGCGTGGAAATTGTACTGTACCAAAATAAATGCATGTATTGATGTGCTGGAATTTGAAAGGAAAAACTAGTTCTGCACTACTTTTTTTTTTTTTTTTTTTTTTTAAGTTTATGCAACAGTTTGGAATGAAAAGATTGTGGTACATGATTTTTTCCTTGCAAATGGGTCTGTGAAAAGGTTATATAAGCCTTGAAAAGGCATGGTGGCCAGGTAGCTTCAGCTAGCTCTAGCTTGTACTAGTCTAAACTGGTTTATCAGAGTCAAGATGTCCCCGGGCTAGAAGTATTACTTTCAGCTTGTCTTTTGTTTCATTATTTTTTATTTTTTTACTCCCTTTATGTAAACCTCTGTGGTCTTTCTTACAAAGTCATTTGCAGGTAACATTGTGCAATCGTGGGAAGCGAATACTCTTTTTTTCAACTTTGAGTCGTCTTCTTGATGCTTCTCCATTGGGAGTCCATAACTCCATTATAGCTACCCCATTTACTTCGTCATCCTTAATTTCTTAAAATTTCAAATAAAATACGTACATTTTAATACCTTGGTTCTGACACCTAATAATGCGGCCATGCAAGCCCTAGTTATGTTTTTTCTTATGTGTTCAACTACACAGTGCATTCTGACATGCAACACTTGTGGTTTGTTAAACTTAATTTACAGCCAAAGTAAATGAAGTTTAATAAATGGAGGAAATGGTGTTATTTCACAATCTTACTCACACACACACACACACTGTTCTTTTTTTTTTGTTCCATGGTGGAAAATAGCTTGGTCACTGCAGCCTATTTTTAGCAATGTGCGTCATATCATTCCTTCATTGTGTACTTTTCTTACAATCTAAACATACCAGGTATATGCTTTTATGCAGTTTCCATAAAAATCTACTCTTTTGCTTCGTACGACTTTCCGCAGGTTTCACATGTTAATTCTATGAATATTGTTTAATTTCGTTAAAATCATAGCGTGCCTAAAATTAGGAATATTTTGACTGCACAGCAACTGCAGACATTCATAACAAGGCTAATCTGCTCTGTGTATTGTTGTTGCTGTGTGTCTGCTTGTTGTGTTGTTTTACCAAGTGCTCTACAGACAGTCTCCTGTCCCTCTTAATTACAGGGAAATCTCTGTCACTTACTGTGAAACAGCTGGCCGCTCAGCCTATGCCCAGCATGCAAGTAATCCCAAAAACAATAATTAGAACAGCCTTTCTAATAACAATCACAAAGATTATTTTTACATTATGCCAATGATTATTGGTGTAATCATTATCATTGGCGTAATCATAATTACAACTATCAGAGGGGTTGTATTATATGCATTACCATTGTAAAGCGGTTTCCTTTCTGGGTGCATTTGAAACAAAGTGGGCCATTCGAGACCATTCAACTTTGAGCAACTTGTGCAGCAGGCATGCGCAGTGAAAAGTAACTAAGAAAGCAAGGAGCAAACGGACGGCCATTTAAATTTGTTACTGATTATTCATAAATTAAGGATTATTCTCAAAGGGTGAAGACTTCACCTTTAACCTTGAAATGATCAAACAAAGGCTGTAAATGCACTGCTGTAAATAGTGTTATAGATCAGGCCTATGGGCTGGGATAGTTGAGCTGCTGTGTCTATGTGTGTTTCAACAAGCCAGTGTTTGAGAGGGAAACTTCAGAACAGGGACTCTGCAGCACACTTCATTTCAGGCGGTTTTTTTCCAGGCCTGATTTAGTGTCCTTGTTTGTTGTCTCAACCCTCTTACCTCGTAGAGTACCGGCAGGTGGGGTCTGGAAACAGCTGTAAAGTTGGTTTGTTGCTGTCTTTGATTGACTGGCAAACAAGTGTTCCTAGGGGGTGGGGTGTGTGTGTATGGGGGGCCGTGGCAAGATACTATACGATAAACTCTGCTGAGTGGAGCCAGCAGGAGTGAGAGTATGTTTACATGCAGGACAGTGAGTTTTTTAGTGTTTATGTGGGAGTGTGTTGTGGAGGCCAATCCTGGTGAACTTTGCCTTTTCCATGTGTTGTGCCGGAAATGTCATCAGAGTGTCAGGGGGCATATAATGAGCCACAAGGTACAATTACTCTCCTCTAAGACAAATACAAGTGTCAGCCCCTTTGTGGTTACACAAAATAAAAGTAGAAGCAATGAGCCTTTAACTGAATGCAAGTCATTATTTCTTTCTAATCAATTGAGATGAAAGTAAAAATCTACGAAATATAGTTTGATATGATGTATGGCTATAAGTATGATATGGCTAAAACATGATTAAAAAACAAACATTTATTTTAAAGTGACAAGTAGGCATGGACACAATGAAAACCAATACAGTATCTGTGGTAGCACAGCTAATGTCTATGATTGCACTTGAAACATAGCACCCCAGTGGAAAAATAGTGCCAGCATCCAACAGACACTGGAGATTGGGGTGTTCATGGCACCATTTTGTACTTTGCCAACTTCTTTCCCCGTGCAAAGAGATAACTTACCGCATCAGACCCACCACAGTAATGACCACTTCCACCTGTGTAAACACGTCAGAGAGTCGGACAGGGAAAGAGATACAAAGAGCCAGCAGCCCAGACCTGCCCAGGGGGTTGGTGGGTGGGTGGGCAGCCGCTGCGGGCCGGGCCTGTGCCGAAGTGGGAGTCGGAGGAGAAGCAGATTCCCACACTAGGCCGTGAGACGAAGGGGATGGAGTCCTGCTTGGGCAGAGCAGACTGTCGGCCTGGTGCCAGCATGCCGAAACTCTCGGGCCTGGGCTCATGGGAGCGCGGTCACACTACCAGCAGCTCCCTTCCGCTGACGTCTCTCGTAATGTTTTATCTCTGGGGTGGCGGAGGGCGAATCTGACCCACGTGACTCTGAGAAAAACCTCACCTGTCAGAGGAGTAGCGTGAACGGGAAGGGCTATGAGCTGGCAGAAAGGGAACATATGGAGTTAGGGAATAGGGGCAGTTGGGGATTGGTTGAGACAGCTGGAATACTGCATGCCTCCTGGAGCAGGGCTATTAAAAGAAGGGAGCTTCTCTCGGCAGATGGGGCACTATGTCGCTGTCACTCCGGTGCTCTGCTGATCAGGCACCCAAATATCAATAGTTGCACGGGGCTGCCATTACAGCAGCATTGCATAGCTCTCCTGCATTACAGTGTGACACCCCAGGTCACACTCCAATCCCAAAGTTGCCATCCCCAGCCCCCCTGCTGACGTAAACACTGGGAAACCTGAAGCCTTGTTGATAGACAGAAGCCCCTTTCCCACATGGAACCCGCAACATTGCCATTGGCTCATCGTTCCCATAAAGGTCTCCTATACTGATTAATTCTGTGTAGAGTCTGTTCCCACATGGCATGATCGTTCCGGATAGATTAGTCAATGCAGGGTGTATTTATTTGAAGACTTTTTATTACGCACACTTTTCAGTTTGCTAATGATCTGGGCCTTCTGTCTCATTATACCTCAGTTTGCATAGGATGTCTGTTATTTTGACGTAGACCACGGAATCTCTGATGGTGGTACAGAGCTGTCGGTTCATTTTGTGGTCTGCGCGGATAGACAAGATTTCCCTTGTCTCAGAGTCGGTCCGATGTTCAGTAGCCAAAACTACCGTTAGGAGTTACAATGGATTTTGATGCTGAGGACACTGAACCCCCCTGGCCATATATTTAACACATTTTATGACATATCAAGAGTTAACTGACAAAGGTTACACATTTCTTAACTATGCACATAGAAGACAAAACTACTGACAATGTTAAATACTACCCAGCTATCAATCAGCTGGCTAGCTAATGTTCACTATTTGGCCATTATATGTGTTTATATGTTTGCGTTTAATTATTAATTAATACAATGCCACACAGCTACCCATTTCCATAATGTGATCTGATTTTTATATCGCAGTTCATTGCTATCAGATAGATGGATGTGAAATATCCTCCATAAACTAGCATCAGTAGCTAGCTGGATGTGAAATGGTAGTTCGCTGACTCACAATTTAAATTGTTCAAATAATAGTTTAAATGTTTGGTTTGATCATTGAACTAGCTAGCTAGCTAGTGCATTAACTTAACTTATTATATTATATTATATTGTTATATATATTATTAATGCACCATTATCTGGCAACATAAAACCATCATACGTAAGAACGTTGTAACCGTTTGCGTGCTTTATCCGGGAATGCTGTTGCTTTTGTTCTCACTACAGCCGTGGCAGAAGATTTCCGTAAATCTTACTAGGTGCTGAGCAGGAACATTGCTGGAGCGTCTTACACAGAAAATTGACTCCGGCTCCCGTTCCCACATGACGCCAACATTGAAAATTACAGAAACATTTACGGATTAAAGTGCATGTGTGGGAAAGGGGCTAGATAGCTCTGTGAGAGAGAATGGCCCATGTTAATGTGAGCGAACCGTTAATTACAGAGCTCAAGGCCTATAAATACTGCGATGTGATCAGTCGCCTATCAGTGGGTCAGTGAGAGATTCGCTTGCAAATGAAAGGATAGTGTCACGGTCGCTAATAAAGTTCAGAGAGATTCCCGGTGAGAGCAGCCTAGGGATTTGCATGCTGTTCATATTGGGGATCAACAGGTCACACGGCTGGGTTCGAATGCAGGGTATCCAGCCGATCACACCTTCCTAGCCTTTATAGAGGGAATCCGGGGTGGGGGGGGGGCCTCTTTGAGTCAAGCTAGTTCAGAGGCAGGAGGGGGTGCCCTGGGAAGACAACTGGTCAGTGGTATGGCAGTGGGAGATATCCCCTCTAAAGCGGTTGGCATCTGAGATTATGTAAAGGCGCTTGGGTTGAAAAGCTACACCGGGACTACGACAGTGCCTCTCTTAGGCCCGCTGATGGATGAGAGGGCCCTGTCACCCATCTCCATAACATAGGCAGGGATGAGCTCACCGGGATCCGGTGACGCGCTCCTGCTCGCCCCCCTGTCTGTCGGCGTGGCCACCTCCAGCAAAGGTTAAGGTCTGAGTGCCGCGGGTTGAAGTTGGTGGGTGGCGGCGTGGCCTCTGACCTGAGATAGTCTGACTTAGCCCTCGAACCATCTCGCTCACAGGGTCAGAAGGTACGGTCGCAGATGCCTCGCCACCCGGCCGCGTTCTTCCACGGGTTCACTCTTGCTTCAATCGCTCCTCCTGCTGAAATGTCGATGAACGGGGATCGTGCGAAGTGGCGGGGCGCCTATTTGTCGCTGTCCGTCTCTGTACCTGCTCCCCGTGTGAATAAATACCTCATTCCTAACCTTCTCCTCTTCTCACCCTCCCTGCCATCTTTCTTTCTCGCTCCCTCTCTAAATATATGCCTAGCAGCTGCGGCAGGGCCTGGTCACCTCTCCTGAAGCACTGCCAGCATCTGCAAGCAGGACCGTCTCTCCTTTCAGCTTCGTTCTGTGTGCCGCCCCCTGGCTATAATAAGCAAGCCGGCGGCTCACCTCTCTGTCTCTCTATCTACTTCTCTCTGTTCCTCTATCTCTCCTCCATCTTTTCATTTACTTGTTAAAAATATCACTTCTCGCTTTCCTTTTCTGCTCGGCTGCTGTTTCTATTCACCTTGTCTCTCTCTTTCCCCCACGTGCTCTCTCTTTCCCCCACCCTCTCTCTCTCTCTCTTTCTCCCACCTGCTCTCTCTTTCCCCCACCCTCTCTCTCTCTCCCCCTCTCTCTCTCTTTCCCCCCACCCTCTCTCTCTCTCTTCCCCCTCTCTCTCTCTTTCCCCCACCCCCTCAGCCCATTTAATAGGGGGCTCCCCTTGGAGGGATTTCCTGATGTCAGCTTTTCTGTCTGACTGTTGGGCCAGGTTTCAGTATCGCTCAGCAAAACTACAAAACAAAAAAAGATGTAAAAAAAATTACGAGGCTAATTGAAAACAGGACATGCCTGTCTTGTGCTTTATTAACTCGAAAAAGGATTTGAGCTAAAAACAGGATACAGAGCTGCATGGTCCAACTCCACCTACTGTATAACTGTGCTTATGTCACACTAACTCTCTTATGTTCCTTCCTTTCTATCATTCCCAGTCTCTCTCTCTCGATGGCAGCACAATGTTCCCTGGGAAAATAAAACATGTATATTATAATACTATATACATTAATTAAAGCATTCCCACAATATTTACAAAACACTAAACGAGTATCCTCATTTATCTTATGACTAGAGATGTGGCAATTAAATACACCACTCACAATTGACAGCAAGGATCACGATTATTGTAATGACAAAATTGTGTACACTCTGATGTGTACTTTCCTTCTATAATTATATATATACTGTATATGTGCTAGCTGGATGTGTGTTCATGTGACACCATCAAGCTTCAGGCAGTGTCCAAAACGGTGGAAGCACCAATATGACATGACTACAGTATTCTGCTCTGCAGAGTTCTTGATGGACCGTCCTTGATGAAACTGCCTGCTCACGCCTTAGATTGAAATGTGCTGTCAATTGATTTAGAGCTGCTCGCCTGTTTAGCCTTGCACCTCTAATTAACGCATTGCACATTGCCGTCCAGGAGTATGTGCTTTCGACCGCAGTCGCCTTTTCTCGACGGTGTCTTTCTCTCGGTTCCATGCTGACATCATCTGCGATGCGGTTTCATTTTTGTATGTTAAATGCTTAATTAACTCAGGAACAACACCTGTTTGGAAGCGCTTGCTTTCAATATATTTTGTGTCCCTCGTGTTTTCACCTTTTTTGGCCACTACCTGTACCTTCACATTAAGTCCAGGCAGGACTGGATGGGTCCCGACACAATACCTAACCTTCTGAGGGACCGCGATCTTCCAGCCTTATTTGGCTGCTTTCAAGCTGAACTCACACTGTGGGAAGTCCTGAGAAGTGTCTGTGAAAGGCAAGCGAAAGCAGGACTGTAAACAACGGCACGTGGCTTTGTTTACCCGTTCTCACCTTACACAGCTCTCCAAAACAAAAAGAGGTTTGCCTGTGGCAATTGGTTTGTTATGGCCCGGTCTTAACAATGTGTGTCCAGCCAGTTTTAAGTACTTCTGCGTCCATGAGACTACTGATGGATTTCTACTCTCAAGCCTTTAAATCTAACCCAAACTGGCCAATCATGTAGCAGGGAGCAACCCGGGGGGCAGTACATTAAACACCTCCTGAATACAAGGGAACGGCACTTGCATTTATTTCCCCCATTGGCACGGAAACTCTGTTCACAGTGTTGTTTTCCTATAAGAAATGTACTACATCTAACTACATTTCCTGGAATCTCCAAAGAATAGGAAAATACTGTACATCAACTCGCCGTTTTTCAACCAAAAAAACTTTTAGAATATGTAGTTAAATCATCTTTAACCACTGACAAAACATGCTAGTGACCAACTATTATTTATCTGTTCGTGCATCAATTTATTTGACTGGCAAACTAGCAACATAGCTACCCAAATGACTTTCCTTTTCAAACCAGCAGTGTTTTCATTTGCTTCATCTGACTCATTGATTTGCATGCTAGAAACTCGGCTGAATGCTGAATGGAGTGAGACTGTGTAGAGGCATACAAATTCAACTGTCTGAACCCCTTGTCTCCATATCACAATCCCAAGAGGTCCTCCCCAGCTGGGTGCCATCTTAACCGAAGTTGCACAAAGAAATTAGTCTATCAAAGTTCAAGACTGGCTTGATCATCTCTTTGTGATGACACTAGTGGATTACTGATACTTATAACATATGATTGGCTGGTTAAAAATACAGGGTTTTCTGCTGCTCAATCTAAGCTCAAGTATAAATGTAAACACTATTTGAACACGGTGGTTTAATAAAATGCATTTTAACAGAAAAGTAGAGCATTACTGAACTTAAGATTTATGGCTATGGAAATAAAACTAATGCTTTTAAGACAAACAGTTTGGTATTACAGTTAGAACATTTTAACAGTTGAGTTCATTAGCAATATTATTATTCTCCCAAAATAAATTAAATGCTGTATATAATATTTAGCTATTACACATTTATATTGAATTACGTTAAGTTATTGTCATTAGTAATATGCATGCACATGTCATCCCTACCCCCCCCCCCACACACACACACACACTGACATACTCTTCCTACAGACAGATTCGTGATACCCATTCAAGGATCAGCCAGTCCCAGTCTCTCATTTGTAGATTTTTTATTAAGAAATGTAAGTCTGTTTTTCAGAAAAGCTTTTTGGAAATGCATGCATATTTTTGAGAATGTGTTTATATCTGTGCAGTATGGAAATCCTGTGATTGTTACCATACATTCCTGCTCCATAACAGTTTCATATGGGCTACTGCATTCTGCAGAGAACACCCCAACCAGCAACGGCCTCCTCCGTGTTGCCTTGTCCCGGCAAGATATTAGAAAGGCTAGAAGGGGTGGATGGGGTGGGGGCGCATTCCTGAAACCTGATGTAATGCTAAACCTTGTATTTTTTCCTCACTAACAATTGTCTGTGAACAACGCTAAAAACAATTAATATATATATTTATATATATATATATATGTATATTTTTTTGAGAGAGAGAGAGAGAGGGAGGGGGGGGAGCAAGGGGTAGAGAGGGAGAGGGAATCATTGTAACCGTTCAAACAATGATCTGCGCGGGAAACAAGAGGAGGAGGGGGTAAAAGCGATGCCTTTCATCTCCTCTTTCCCACATCCTGCGACCGAGTAAAAACGCGGCCACCCAATTTGAAAGAATGCGTGGTATGCGCCTATTCTCAATAGAGCTTGCAGACCGAGTTGCTTAGTATTGTTCACATATCTAAATAGAGCAAATGGCTGTCAGATAGGGTATTAAATAGCCGCATTTTAATTGGAAATAATGAGCTGTTATATCGCAAGGATGGACAAAAACCCAAATGCTTGATGTGGTGTGCTGTGTTCTCATTGCAACGCACATGCAGACAAAGGAATGGGTGCAATATTTTAATGTAAAACGGGGCTTGGAAGTAAGGTGGTAGCAAGTAGGCTATAGTTACTCGTTCTAGGGTGAGGCTTGTCGTTCCCATTTACACACACCCTACCTCGGACGGTAGCTGGCTCTGAATTTACTCCAGGTGATAAACCTATAATTACACGCAGTCATTCTCCTTATGGCGCCTTAGGAGTGAATTTAGCTGCACACCTATAATAATTATAGCTGCAGCAGGTAGCCTATAGCAGCTAAATAAATGGTTTTGAAAGATTTTCACGTTTAATATTTCCTTGCTAAACGTTGCCTAGTTTATGACTATAAATGCACTTTTCCTTTGAGTTGCATAAATAATTAAATGAGAGGTTCTGCATTTTCCAGGAAAGGATTATGCTAAAAATGTCAATTTTGGTTGCCAAGATCATTATAGGCTACCTGACAAACAATAAAACGAATATGTCAATAACTACGGGGAAATGTAAAATGCAAATGTCTGCTAAATGCTTAAAATGGGAAGATGACACAGAAATATTTAATACATTGACTTTATTATGAACTTAAACATAAAGTTATTTGTAGCCTAACATGTTGATAAAACAGTACTTATTTATTAAATGTATTTGTGGATCAAAACACCCTCTCCGAGCAATAACATTCGCTCTTTTCTTGCAGTGAATTTACGAAAGCATCTTTCCTGAAAATAACCAAGGACCTGCATTTTTAGTCCTACCCCCTCTCCAACTTCAGACTTCAGACAGAGTTTAAAAGAAAAAAAAACTATTTTGGCGCGTTTTAATTCCCGCCATGTCAAGTCTAGCCGGTTATTCTTCTCTTTATTTTCATATGTGATTGACGTGCATGGGGAATGCCAGTAATGCTTTCTCATTGGCTAAACGGAAAAAGGGGTGGGGAGAACGGTGACGATGCGAAGCCCTCTCCCTTTTACTATGGGTATATAGATAGTCTTACCGCCTCAACGACATTTCAGTCGTTTGCCGGTGTCATTGTAGACGCGATACAGCGGCGGGACTTAATCATTATTTATTGATGTTATAGTTTATAACTTATTTTTTCAGGATTAAATATATTATCTATCGTCAGATTATATTTAGTAAATATATCGCTCGCTTGATACGTAGATCATTTGAAACAGAGGCACGGACTGAGTCCTTTCGCTAGCGAGCTAGATGAAAAGGGATATCTCTTGTTTATACAACGTGGATACATAGCGGCGTCTCTGAAGACACACAAGACCCCGAAACGCAAAGGAATAACTGGGCATATCTTCATAGGATTTTTCTCGAGAACAAGGGAATGCTGCTCTCCAAGTTGAACTCTTTTGCTCACATCTCAACCGTGGATATGCCGGCGAAAATCCAGCTTCAAGTTCAACAAGGTTAGCGGAAATGCTACATTTGGATTTGTCGCTGGCTAACTGGGTGGTTTACGGGAGAAGGACAACAATTTTGTAGCAGCGACATTCGGCGCCGCTTATGCATGCATGCCGATTGAGGTCGAAGGACCACGTCGAGGGATGGTGTTAATCTAATGTTGGTCTTTGTCGTTTTATTTACAGTGAAAGAGAGGGAACCCTTCGAGAAAGTTTACCAGGTCGGCTCTGTCCTGGGCAGCGGTGGCTTCGGCACCGTGTATTCTGGCTTGAGGATTGCTGACGGAGCGCCGGTACGTTTTCCTGAGCTAGCTGGCTGGCTATTTGGCTCTGACTACAATTTTCCAATGAGCTCATATTCATTGCTATTTTTTTTTTTGTAGACTACTATGTGATTCATAGAACTTGAATGGCTAGCTGAGTTATTCTGTAGTACGACGTTTAACGTCAAAGTCTTACGTTTATTTGCATTTTTGATTCACAGGTTGCGATCAAACATGTGGCAAAGGACCGGGTGTCAGAATGGGGAGAACTGGTAAGGATGCATTCATACTCGTTCGCTACTCGTTCAAAGTAACACGTTGGCTGTAACATAGTTTGCCACATATTGAAACATGAATGTAATGATTTTCCCCCCTTTGCTTTTAGCCCAATGGCTCCCGTGTTCCCATGGAGGTCCTGCTTTTGAAGAAGGTTGTCACGGGATTCCGGGGTGTGATCAAGATGCTGGACTGGTACGAGCGGCCAGATAGCTTCATCATAGTCATGGAAAGACCGGAGCATGTCAAGGACTTATTCGATTTCATCACGGAGAAGGGCGCCTTGCCCGAAGAGCTGGCACGGAACTTTTTCCGCCAGGTTTTGGAAGCCGTTCGGCACTGTCATAATTGCGGCGTGGTGCACAGAGACATCAAAGACGAGAACATCTTAATCGATCTGCGAAACGGCGAGATTAAGCTGATCGACTTCGGATCAGGGGCACTGCTCAAAGACACTGTGTACACCGACTTCGACGGTAAGACGGGTCTCCTTGATACTGTATTTAGACGCTAGTTGGTTGATGCTTCACCTCGTCGATTGATACGGCCTTGTACTGGCGAAATAACCTCATTAACCTGTGCTTACATTTTAATCTTCATGAAAGAGGATTATATTGGAAACGACGTTAGTTGATTTTAACCATGTTTGTAGGCCTGTGAGTTGATCCCCCCACCCCCCCCTCCCTTCCATGGCGCAGTGTTGACATTCGTCTCCCAGCTAGCTACCGAACTTGACTATATCCATTCTCCCTGTGGTGACATTGGAAGGATTTCATATGCAAAGCTGTTCCTACGCAATAAGTTATACATTTTTAGCATAGTGGGAATTAAATGAAATTGACGTAGAAGCATAATTGCCCGTTGACCTGGCACGCTGTTAGTAAACAGGGAGTGGTTACTATGGTGGCTAAGGTTACGTCAAAAGGCACTGGAGTGGTATCTAACGTCAGCTAGTTCGCAGGCATCCATGATAGGGAATATAAGGTTGGCGTTAGTGGAAAAACTGGTCGCCTCCAAATCATTGGCCCTGTTAGCCAGCTAATTGAATACAAACAGCGGGCAAGCAAGTGCGCTTCGGATATTTACTGTACACAATTTTGAAGGCGACACTCGGCTATCTTGCCACTTGCACTGAAACTTAGCAAGCGGTCCTACCCATTGTTGGCTGCGTAGCGTCTGTTTCAAAACAAAAGACACCCCCCTCTCTCTTTCCTACATGTGACCCTAGCTCCGGCACGTTATCTAACCAAGTCGTTAACCTTTTCACATTTCCATCGGGTTTAGCTAGATATCCCTATGTATTTACTACTTTTAAAACAGTTTCGGAGAAGAATAGTAATAGTATTGCCCGTTTTAGCGCGCTATTTGTGGCGTACTAAGGTTAGCAAAGCTAGCTAACAGTTAGCTATTTTGAAACGTGACCCCCTCCCCTCCTCCCCCACCAAGTCACGAGCCATCTTAGAGCTATTGACCTGGCGGTGTTTCACTGATGTTAGTTTAGATTTTCATACTCGTAGATTGTAATTTATGGTAGATTATCAGTTGAATTAGTCGGAATCGAAAAGTGTAATCTGGCAGGCAATTTGACCATTTTTACGTAGCTAACTAGTTGTCGTTAAAGCAGAAGGGTGCGCGCGAGAACTGGCAACGAACCCAAACCTAACGTTGTCACCGTCACATACGGCAATATAATTTGGCCCTTTGATGTAACCTTAACGTTATAAAAACAACTCTCCGAGCTCCTGTGGTTACATGGCATATTATTCGCCTCGCGTAATGAATTTATGATACGTTAAGCTTGTTTACGTTGAGGCGTAGGGCCGGCAAACGACTGCAAATAGTAGCTACGCCAGGGTGCTGTCTTTTGAGGAATCCGTTGTAGCTTATTGTTTGGAGGTTTGGCGCCACCTTTCGGCGAACGCGGGCGTTTTCTACAACTCAAAGTTTGTAAACAATGTCACATGGCAGCCTCGGCTCCCGTATGCACGCACACCTACTATCTCGCTCACGCGCATGACTCTGTCGCACAAATCCAGTGCGCACGCCACAGCTGAATAACTGGCTGCCCTAATGAGGGCGAAAAATATTATTTTTCCACTTTTTATGTAGAATTGGGGTTACAACTTGTAAAAATAAGCAATCAATGAAATTAATGTTTTTATAAACAATGTGTTATGGTGTTTAACCGGTTTTGTTGCTTTTGTTTTGGTAGGTACTCGAGTGTACAGCCCACCAGAATGGATCAAATATCACCGATACCATGGCCGGTCTGCGACAGTATGGTCCCTGGGCGTGCTGCTTTATGACATGGTGTGCGGAGACATCCCCTTCGAGCAGGATGAAGAAATACTTAGGGGCCAGGTGCTCTTCCGAAGGAGAATCTCCTCAGGTGAGCTCCGCCCCAAACTGCCAAGCCCCCCCCCATTACCAACATCTCATCTCACTGTCCCAGAATGCCAGCCTCACCGCCACTCACCGCGTCCCTCTTTACCTCCGCAGAGTGCCAGCAGCTGATCAAACTGTGTCTGTCCCTGCGGCCGTCCGAGAGGCCGTCCTTCGAGGACATCATCAATCACCCGTGGATGCAGAGCACGGCGGCGCCCGCGGAGCCCACCGAGATCCGGCTCCACAGCCTGAGCCACGAGCCCACCGCCTTCACCACGTCCAGCAGCTAACCGCAGAGCCCACACCCAGGAGGACTGTTTGGACAGTCGGAGGAAGAAGGGGCAGCCGTTGCAGCCCAGCAGGACTTGTGCGATTTACGTTCAGTTTTTTTTTGCATGAAGACCTCGGCAGGGCAGACAGTGCCACGGGTGGGGATCGCGGAAGAGAGTTCAATCTCGGCGACGGTTGTCGACCCGAGTCCCGCTCCCCCCCCTCCCCGCTTGCACAGGTCCCGTTCGCGACGAGAACCAAAACGCCATGCCACGCCTGCCGGCAGGCGGGCAACATAGTCAAGGAGCCGCCGACCTCTCGCCTCCTCCTGTGACTGACGCTGAGCCGACGCCCAGAGTGACTGCAGGGCCCCCGTCCCCTTTTCATCAAGGGCATGCCGTACTTCCCGATCGAGCATCGCAGAAAGGCCCGACGTCTGGCCAGAGGCAACTGGGCCCCGCCTGCCATGCCGTCAGCAGAACCGACCACACCACTCCCTCACTGGTGTCAGGGCGCAGAGAGGAACCTTAAAGCAAATTCTACCACCGGACTTTTATCTTACACAAATATATATAGATATATAGTGCCTTCCATGTTAGTCGCGTCATCGGGGACTGAGAAAATACTTGAATTTTGAAAAGATCGCTGTTATCGCTATACCACTTTGTTCCTTAAACCGGACTTTCTTCGGCTTTAGTCGCACTCGCGGGCCAGGGGCAACCCATGCCCCGCCCTTACACGCATTTGTCAATAGCAACAAGAACCTCAAGACAACTTGTGCAAACTCCAACTGAAATACTTACCTCACGCTCTCTACCAACTTAGACTCACCTCACCACCCCCTTTCACCACTCAACTACCGCTCCACATAGTCATGAATGCACACAACAATGCAACCACAGTAACAAAAATACTACATCCATGTTCTAAATACGTTCTTCTGTTCATTTTTGTATATATGTACATTTTATTTGTCATACTTTAAAATTCCAAAATGGAACTGTTGTAAAGATATTTATTTGTGTGACTTTGCGCTCATACAACAGCGATGGGATTATTTATTTATTTAAAGATGATTTTTTTTTTTTCAGCAGTTTTTCATTCCACACTATTATTGAAGGGTCCACAGATTATTTAAATCTATTTTGAACCATATTTATGGCTGAATTTTTTTAAGAACGATTTCTGTGTGTAAATAACCTTCAGAGCACTTCTGTTTCAATGCATGGTGTATTGAATGTCTACTGAAATGGTAAAGGAAACGCTTGTTTTTTGTTTACCTATTTAAAAAAAAAAAAAAAAAAATGTCTGCTGTGCATTTGTATGGGTTGCGAATGTCCCCTCCTTGTATATATTGTGTTCACTAGCAGTTGCATGATTGCAGCTTGGATTTTTTTGTCATTTGAATTGGATTAGAATTGTAAATGATACTAGAATCAAAATTATTTTTTATACAATTTCAATAAATATTTTTTTTAGCCTTAACTTCTGACTCCTGTGGTTCATTCTCCTTCACCCTCACTCCTTGACTTATTGGAATAAAAGTCATGCGGTTGGACTCGAATCGTCACTGGAAACCAGTGTTGTTCAAGTGTTGAACTGAAAGATGGCCAAATTACAGGTAACTGCCAAAATGAAGGGAACACCTGATTAACAGGGATACAGGGTATATTGCAAGCAGGTGCCTCCACACAGGTGTGGTTCCTGAGTTAATTAAGCAATTAGCATCCCATCATGCTTACGGGCATGTGTAAAAACATTGGGCAGGCCCAGTTGCCTGTTATGTCGGCTGCCGGTGTTAGAAGAGGAGATCTCTGACTTTGAAAGGGGTGATGGGGCACATTTAGCAGGAGCTTCAGCGACGAAGACCACTCAACTTCCTGATGCTTCACGAGGAACAGTGGCTGAGGTGATGTTGGCATGGAAGTCTGAGGGAAAGACCTACAGATCAGAGTGCTTGTTTCTCATGGTGAAGGGTTCTGGCAGCTCTGTTATGGTGTGGGGTGCATTTTCCTGGCATGGTTTAAGTCCACTTACCCCCTCTTAGAGGGAACAGTACACGCCAATAAATACAAAGCTATTCTGAGTGATCACCCTCATCCTAAGATGGGGCATTTCTATCATGAAAGTGGTCTCTTCCAGGATGACAATGCCCCCATTCACAGGGCATGAGTGGTCGCTGAGTGGTTTGATGACCAAGCGATGTAAACTATATGCCATGACCATCCCAGTCCCCAGTTCTCAACCCAACTGTCCACTTATGGGAGAGTCTGGAGTGACGCCTGAGACATAATTTCACACCACTATCAACAGAACACCAAATGATGGAATTTTTCATGGATTTTTCATTTTTCATTTTCAGTTTTCAGACACTCGTAGAATCTATACTAAGGCAAATTGAACCTTTTCTGGCAGCTTGGGATGGCCCAACGCCCTATTAAGACACTTTCTGTTGGTGTTTCCTCTATTTTGGCAGTTAACTGTATGTATGGTACTATTAATGCATTCCAAAACTGGAATATACTTAGCGCTCGAGCTCTAGAGTGCCAGGATTCTCTCTCTGTTGAGTAAGAGGCGAAAGAGTGGGATGGGATGGTGTTCATGTTATGCAATGGTATGCGATCCCACCCAGCTGAGTGATAAGAGCAGAAGTGAGGACCGCCCACACACAGACGGAACAAAGCTCGGGGTGGGGTGGAATTAAACAAGACAATTACCCGATGTCAGTTGAGAAATGGATGTGGTGTCCATTTCTCAACTGACATCGTAACGTCTGTTGGCTAACGTCTTAGCTTTGATTATGCTCTTATCGGCTTATCTGGATAAAAGTGTGTGTTTAATCAAAGGCGATTATGCCGCGGTGGTCCAAAGCAATGGTCTGGAATCAGTACCTGTGCTCCACCCCCCCGCCCGTACCCTATTCCCACGGTGAAGCTGGAACCAGGCTGGCTCTAGGGAGGCTTTACCATTTTTAACTTTATCATTTTGAAAAAAAATTGGCTGACTCATGTCAGCTTAGCCTGTTAGCGTTGCTGCCGCTGGCCTACTTGCAAGGGTGGGCATTTTGGCAGGCTGCATGCCTGATGCCTTTGCTGCTTCCGTCGGGACAGGCTCTGAAAACTGGGGAGACGACCACAGAAGGGAGGAAGGGGCATGCTGCCATCACTGAAAACCAGGGCTATGCAGCCTTTTTTTAAAACCAGGGTTGATACAGTAGCCTTTGGATGCAGATGAAGTCCAGGTCGTTGTCTCAATTTGGGCAGGCATGCTACAGCGCAGCTGTGGCTGGAATGTAGAGGAACGCAGTGAAAATGTAATGGGGAAAGCTGTGCGTTGTGTGAGGCTGCGCCAGCCAGCCGTGGATCCAACTGCTAGCCTGGTTCCACCTCTACAGTTGAAAAAGGGGTGTAACTCCACCAAGGTGAAATTAGATGGATGGATTGTGTGTGCGTGTGTGCTTTAACGGGAGAGAGATAGGTTTTGCATGCTTTTGATGTGTAGCTGGGTTAAGGTTTATGCATTTGTATATGGGTTTGTGCTCGTGTGACTATGCAACAGCTGTTCATCTCCTCTTCTACCATCTAATTTATTTCTCAGCTTTGAATCTCCCCCCCCCCCCCTTATCCTAAGAGCAGAGCTAGTGCAGCATGCATGTGGTCCTATATGATCAATCAACACACTACATAGGCAATAACAATAATAAAAACAATGACGCCACACGTGAGCTTAAAGCAGTTACCCAGGGGTACCAAACTCATTCCGTCGAGGGCCAAGTGCATGCAGGTTGGTGGGAGGCTTTAGGGAGCAATGCACCACACCATGGTGATTTCAATTAGGTCCCCTCCTTGGCTGATGAAATTGGCTAATTAGTCAGATCAACCGGTGTAGTTTATTGGTTGCAACAAAAAACCGCATTCACTCCGCCCTCGACGGAATGAGTTTGGCACCCCTGCTGTAAAGCTAACCGCTTTAAGCTCGCGTGTGGCGTCACTGTTATTATTGCTCCATGTAGTGTGTTGATTGTGTTCTTCGTTATCACTGTTTCCAGTGTTATTGTGCTTTGCCCCCAGGTCAAGAGAGCGACAGAGAAAATTTATTCAAATGTACCTAGCGGTGATTTGCCTATTGAGATAGTGGACGTTTCATTCATTTTTGTCCTTCGAGGAAAAGTATCACAATTTACGAGCGATACCACGTGATGACTATCTTTGAAAAGCGGTACATTTAAACTGCGGTAAAAGGTTTTTCAGTCTGCATCTTTCCCTCATTATTTCCTCACCAACAGAGGAAATCCATTCTTATATTTGGAATTGAGCACTGTCACTGGACATTTCAGCTGTGCTGGAAAATATTTCCCGTTATGTTTGACCATATAACTCTTTCAAAATTAAGGGTTTGTAACTACAGTAGCTTTCAATCTTGGTCAACAGCTGTTGGCATGTGGCCATGGCTCTCTTTCTCCTGGTCAAATAATCCAGGTCATGGTGGCTTCTGTGATGTTGGAGAAATTGTCTGTAACTGGTCATATACGGTACTGTACATTAGGGCATTGGAATAGAATACCAGCTGAAACAGGGTTTTGTGGAGGTTTGTTCTCTTTACGCCATCTTACATTTAGCAGACACACTTCTTCAGAGCGACACAGTTTACATTTATTTTACATACAATCCTTTTACACAGCTGGATATTTGCTGAAGCAATTCAGGTTAAGTACTGTGCAAGGGTACAGCGGCTATGCCCCGCCTGTGAATCAAACCTGCAAACTCTAAGTGGCAAGCCCCGTTGCCTAACCATTATACTACGCTGCCACTCGTTTCATTAAATTATAACACCACCCTGTCAATTAGCTGTGCTAGAGACTTGCAGTAACGGCGGTGCACAGATTCAGCTCTGGCCCGCACGCAGTTGTATGGAATGCAGGAGAGGTGAATTCTGGGTGAGGGGTAAGGTGAGGGGAGAGATTAAGTCTAAGCAGTGATATCCTGACCTCTCCACTGGTGCATTGTGCTGCAGTGTTTGTGTGGGCCTCCCAGGGCCAATTCAGGTCTCATTTCCGATATTCAAAGAGCTATTATCTGCACCAGCCACTGATCCACATCTTTTTCAGGTCTCAGGAGGAGCTTAACTCATGCAAACCTCTTTTAAAATGAGAGTCAAATAAGGGTGAAAGATTTCCATACCCGGTCCGTTCATGACTCATGCTTTCGGAATAGTGCGAAATATTCCTTGAATAAGGACGGACGAACAGCAGTGGGATTCGTAACCTGGAATTAAAATCCCTTCATTTTCCTACATGAAGGAGTAACTTGTATGTACTGTATTTTTGATTGGTACTGTATATGTAAATGTATGTACCATAATTGTGGAAAAATCCACTTTGTCATTTTACATGTATTTGTATGCGTTATTTATAGTGTTTCGTGTTTTAAGTGCACTCTCACTGTATATAAAACCATCGCCTTACATAATGTACATGTCTCTGCACATAAACTATCCCTGTACTGCGTGCTGTGCGATCTGAACTTATTTATAATAGCCGTTGATGATTGGGGGAGAGGGCTAAATGAGCGCTCAGATAATTAAAAGGACTTAATGGTTTTATTAACTCCCTTCAGGGAAATATTTTAATATGAATTGAACTGGGATCTATTAGTTTGTGTATTAGGGGTGGGCTGGAGAGTGTCATCGAGATGGTGGGGGGGGGTGGGGGTGGGGGAGGGGGGCTGGGGGACGATACTGGACTCGTATCTTCATCACAATGTAAGAGGGAAGCAGTCAAGCAAAAAGCACTCCTCCACCCTGAGCATAATTATGGTCTGTCCTCACATGGCACCCAATTATACTGCTCAGACATAAAATAGGCAATTTAATGTGATCATGATTTATACAATTATTCACCTATTATCACGGCTGAATGCTCCATAAATGCCACCGCCGGGTCAAAGCACGGCAACGGAAGGAACGAATTGAATGTTTTCAAAACGCAGAGTCGGTTTCAAGTCGCTTCCATAACTCGTAACACTTTACTAATGGGCTCACTTGTTTCTCCCTGGCACTGGATGCTGGCGTTTCAAATATTTGGAAAAATAAGGAAAGCCAGCGCTCGCAAAAATGTTGAATTCTTTGTGAAGGCTCACAAAGAATTTAGCATATTTGTGTGTGTGTGTGTGTGTTGGCTTTTCTTTGTTTCACAAAATTGTACTTTGGCACATTTAAAATTTGACTCGAGTCGGTAGAAAGGGCCAAAGATCCTCGGACGTTTGAAATGTGTGCTTAGTTGTTGAGGCATTTTATGGGCTTAGCAGTGGTATTGACTTGCACAGCGAGACGTGGTGACAGTGCGCCAAACGGCAGCACTGCCAAGCGGGTGCAGAGCTGTTCCAGATACAATACACAGTGGGCTTCCTGACACTGTTCACTTTATACATGCGGGAGGAACACTGAGTTTGGATTTACTGTATATCGGCTATTAATGGCCCAGAGACACGCAGCAGAACTGCTTCTCTCTATCATGTATCGCACCGTAACACGAGCGGGAGAACTAAAGTGACCTTTCCCCGGGAACTTGCACCAAAGCCAGGTTTAGGGGATGTGGTCTACATGTGTCTAGTTCTCTAAATACGCGCGTGAGCAATGGATTGTGCTTTCACACAGATGAGGGGTAAACATCTCCAAAATCAAATAAATATATTTGATTCTTCTCACCTCGCGATCTCTATTCAAAAAATAATTATGTTGAATTATTAAGTATGGGATGACATGTAGCTTGTGGTATAACATGTGGTCTATACACCTTTGTATCCCTTTATCCATGTGTCCCTGTGTAGCCCTCTGTATTCTTTTATAGAATAAATGAAGAAATGAACATGCATATCAGATAAACCTCCCTAACTGCACTTGGGCAAGCAGACTTGGAGAGTCTGTGTAGAGATTTGTTTACATGTCTCCTGCCACTCTGTTGCTGATTGGTGAAGGTGCGTTCCCTCCCCTTCGCTTCCCTTCTTCTGTCTGATTTCTGGGAAACAGAAAGAGAAAGTCCAGCTGACACCGTTAAGTCTGATGCCTTGTGGAGCAGTCACGGTTTTCATCCACTGGTCAGGGCAGGCCCTGGCCAATCCGAGGATCAAACGGTTGAGCAACTCTCCCATCAGCACTTGCACTGACGCACAACACGCACTCAATAAAATGTAATGAGGGGTTAAAACCTTTGTGTTGTCCTTAGGTCAAAAAAGACCCCTTGCTGAGTTTAACAGCAGTGAAACCCCCCTAAATCATTTTTTCCAGCATTAAATTCAATGACTTTTCCTGGGGTGACCCTACCTTTATAAAAAGTGAAACATTGGCCTTTTTAATATTTTTATAAAAGATGTACACCATCAGGGTACAAAGATTGTCACATCTATTAAAGCAACAAATTATGATGTGTGTTTTGTAGCAAAAACCAATGGCGTACACTGAATAAATACAGTCTCTCTGCACTGTGAAGTAGGAAAAACACAGTTACTCACCAAGTTGTTGATGAGTGACAGGTTGTTTCTTCATGCAAAATAGATTTATGGTTTAAAATTCAATTAAGAGGCTTTATCATAGGGGTGCGGCGAGGGTGGGTCATTTCTGACCCTGTGGACACGGGAGTGTACAGAATATGAAGATTACACAATTATTAATGGCCTGATTGATGTTTTCTTTATCGTGTATTGGCAGCATAACAGGGCCAAACGACACTCCTCTTCCTCTCAGGCACGCACACAGACACAGACAAACGGTACACATTGACATTTGAGAAAAGAGTCATTCTGGATCAGTCCAAAAGTTCGAAAGTGTTTATTGAACAAACGCTGATGTTTTTTTGGACCCCTAGTCCTCCGGCAGAGCATTGACCAACATTTTAAAAAATTCAATCTATATACTGTATCAGAGTAAAGGCTGTACAATGCACTCTACACATCCACGAAGCACCACGGTAAATGGTCTCATTGGTCTGTTTGACCTCCAGCAGGTCTCCATTCCTCTGGTTTGTTGTTCAGGGGAGTGATTCCTGTCAGCAGTGCTGCCTGTGTGGTCCAGGACTACCGGTGGACTGGCACAGAGCTCAGGCCAGGAAGAGAGCCGATGTGGACTGGCTCAGTATTTTGATGCAGAGTGAATACTAACTGAGTGGTGAAATCTGCAGCACAATATAGTCCTTCAACAGCGAGCAACGGTGCCAACAGCAGTTCTAGCTGACAAGTAGTGAGAGAGATTCCCATGTGTTGATGGGGAATGAAGCTGCACACACACACACACACACACACACACACACATTCAAACACACAACACACCACATACACACATGCACACACACGCACACACAAAGCACTCAAACACACACAAAACACTCAAACACACAGCACACCACATACACACATGCACGCACACACACACACAAACACAAGCACTCAAACACACACACCACATACACACACTCAAAGCACTCAAACACACACACCACACACACACACACACAAAGCACTCAAACACACAGCACACCTCTCATATTCACACACACACACACACACAAAAAAAGTGAAATAAACGCACATACAAACACACACATGACACGTATGAATGCGCACACACAACAAAAATGCACATGCATACACAAACACAGAAATGCACACACACACAAGCAGTTCTTCACACTGTCAAGGCACTAACCATCCACTCCGATACAATCAGTAATGTTTCCCACATGCTGCTTTACTGTGTGTGGGAATCAAAGAGGCCAGGCCCTGTGAACAAGGCATCTGCATTCTTCTCAGGTGTCATGGGCTCGTCCAAACAAAGATGATAAAGGGTGTATGGACAGAGCATGCCCCCCCCCCCCTCCCCCCTCCCTTGCTGCTGGGACCTGAGCTCGTACATCGGGCTGTGGGAGATGAGTCAGTGTTTGCCTGCAGGAGTCTGTTGGGCCTCCACGCCCCTGTAGGCAAGAGCGGAATGCCTGTGTGATCCTGACTGACTCACAACCAGCTCTCCCTGTAGGCTGTGTGTGTGTGTGTGTGTGTGTGTGTGTGTGTGTGTGTGTGTGTGTGTGTGTGTGTGTGTGTGTGTGTGTGTGTACACATCCTAGAGTTACTGCGCATTCCTGCTCTCTGACTCACAGCCTTGCTCTGTGCCGGCCGGATCAGGCATTAAGGGAAAAGGTCACAGCCGGCTCTCCCAGGCAAACACAGGACCGTGGGTGCAGTGGGCGTGGCCGCTGCTCCCGGGAGACTCTTCGATTGGTAGCCTTTTTTTTCTCTTTTTTTTCTTGAAACATGAAATATGTGTACACCGGCAAACCCATGTGACTCACCCTTTTGTCAAAGAAAAGACCGTTGCAGCTGGCAAAGACTCAGCCCTGTTTGAACGCCAGCAGGGAATTCTGTCGAAGGGTTATTGCTGGCAGTGTGAGGCTTGTTGTGGAGACTGTTGTTCTCGCATTTAGCTCGATTTTTGCAGCATACATATTTATTTTTAAAACGTTGCTACGGAGCACTGTCAATTAGTAATTTCCCAGGAAATGAGCACTGAGTACAATTGTGAATGGTTGTTAGGGGGCCATTTGACTGGTTCCGGCAGGTGATGATTTTACTATAGTAGATTGACTTTCTGCTTGTATTGCAACAATAAAAGGTTTAGGGTGTGTTCAAGAATTTCACAACACATAAACCGGTGCTGGGAATGAAGCAGGGATCTGTGTGAAAGGCACACTGAGGCAGGAATGCAACCAAAATAACCAAAATAAAGTTTTGCTTTCGTTGTGCGAGTAAAACGAAACTTTCTCTTCCCCCATTCGTGTCTCGTCTCATTTTTCAGTTTGAGCTGGAGTCCCGTTTGTTCTCACACTTTTTTTTCACTGTTTCTCATTCTGAAATTCACATCAGGCATTTTCTTCTTGTTTTTTCCCAACCCCTTCCCCCTACTCTCTCTCCCTCCCACCGTCCCTCCGCCCCCCTCCTCTTTCCCACCAGACCCTCCCACTAGATTTCCCGTAAAGTTGTGTCTCACTTCCTCATTCTATTGCGGGTGCCCCGGGCACCGAGGGGTAATCACATGACCTGCTTGTGCTTCCTGTTTCCTCAAATATCTGCAATCTGAGACCGGCTCCTCTGTGGCCTGTGGTGCTGCACATATATCACACCTCCCGCACTCTGCAGCGGTCCTGGCGTTCATATCGCTCCGGCCTGACCTCCCTTCACTGTATCTTACGTGTAAATGTGCAGTCCTGGCGTTCATATCGCTTCGGCCTGCCTCCCTTCACTGTATCTTACGTGTAAATGTGCAGTCCTGGCGTTCATATCGCTTCGGCCTGACCTCCCTTCACTGTGTCTTACATGTAAATGTGCGGTCCTGGCGTTCATATCGCTTCGGCCTGACCTCCCTTCACTGTGTCTTACGTGTAAATGTGCGGTCCTGGCGTTCATATCGCTCAGGCCTGACCTCCCTTCACTGTATCTTACATGTAAATGTGCGGTCCTGTCGTTCATATCGAATGTGTGAGGGTAGCCCGAGGGGAAAGTGTAGGTACGAGAGAAGCAAGGTGCAAGTGTGAGTGGGAGGCACCTACAGTGGACACACTGGAAAGTGCACACAATGTGAAGAAAGCCTTGGCTGGGCTGAGAGTAACACTGGCACATAGTAGCTTCCTTCAGCCTTGCGTCGACCTCTGTTGTGTTTTCGTTTCGTCAGTGGTGTTGGTTTGTGTGAATCTAGAACTCCTGTTCAAGAACCTCTGCTCTAGATTCACACTTGCTTTTTCCTGAGTGTGTAGGATTTACTGCACTTATTGGACTTAGTGCATTTATTACTTCGGCTCATGTTACCGTAACAATTTATTGTGGAATGGGGACGCACGTATTGAGCAAACATGGCTAAAGAGAGCTTATAACTCCAACAGGAAAGGTACCAAATGTGTTCGAAAACATAAATGCCTGGCTTGATTTGTACCCTTTTTTGCCTGGCTTGATTTTTACCCTTTTTTGTACTGGTCACATACAATTTATTATTCAAAGCAAATAAAAACAACACGTTGAGTTAAAATGAGGACATTACCTCTCAAAGGAGGCATAGTCGTGTACAACTTAACTTCACCTGTACAGATGTGTATGTGTGTATTGCTGTGAGCATGTGCGTGTTTGTGTGTGTGTGTTTACGGGAATAATGCTCAGCCTTAAGTGTGGTCTGGGAAGTGAAAAGCAACCTCAGGCCTCTGCTCAACTCAAACCAAACTTTGGGTATCAGTACAGTTGATCGGTAGTGGAGGTGTTTTTGAATCCAATTAATCAGGAGGAGAATATGTTTTGCGCTTTGAGTGAGGACTGGGATAGGATGTGGAACCCGGAAGGCAGGGACCAGCAAGTGACCTCTGACCCACGCGGTGCCTGTCTGCTGTTCTGGTGCTTGCCCCTGTTTCTCAGCTTCCTCCAGCTGGATTCCTGCTCCTTGCAAAACCGTTTCATTCGTTTTAGTCTAATTTCCAGTCCTTTAAATTCCATTTGCTCAGTTAAAACAACATTTGATCTGAGATGGCCCTTTCAGCTTAATGTCTAATTCTTATTTTTTTCCGGAATGGCCACTTTTCATTATTGATAATTGCTTTATCTGCGTGAAAATCATGCAACACTTAAAGGATAATCATCTTGACATTGTTCAAAATACAGTGTGTGAAAAATAGCTCGGTTGTACGAAAACTTCAGTGTAGCCAATGGAACATGGTTGTTACTGTATTGTGGTGAATGTTATTGTAGTGGTCTTGTTTGGGATGGCTTTGGGTAAGGTGGTCATTCAGTAGTTGTTGCAGGCAAAGCCTGAGTCAAGGAAGGGCTAAAGGTTTAACAATATTGAATTAGACAGAGCAAGATGCTCATACCATCAATATCCATTCTCCAAAACCCCATAACAGTGTTTCTCAGCTTTGGGATGTAAAATGTCTGACCTGCACTACCACCAGAAAACCAAAATTCATGAGACATACAATGACACACTGCAGTGTAATATCATACAATGCCAGCCATGGATTTGCCACATACAGTACATTGTTTTCTCAAAGGTGCACAGAGAATGCATAGCCTACATTTGCTGTGATGTTGATGGAAATATACGGCTGAACAATACCAATGAATGGATGAAAACACCTGCAGGAATGATAAGGGTAATTCTCCAGTTTGTTTATCTTACTGTAACGTACAATGAAAGCATTCTACGGATTCAATTCCAGTAGAGCAAAGGACAATCAGGTTTGCCGGTGTATCATATGGTTTTGTTTTGGAACGCTTCATTGTTTGAGATTGAGTTATAATGACATTATTTAGTTCTGTGTAGATGTTTAAATGAATGTCATATTCTCACTTCACTAAAAGATTTGCCTTTGATGCAAGCTTGTACTTAAACAAAAAAAAAAGCTTTTGTAAATAGATTTAGCTGTTTTGAATGTTGTGTTAAGAGCGTTGAAAATTACGCTAAGGGTTTAAAAAATGTGCGTAAGCAATAGAAAAAAACTTTAATACAAGGACTTAGACTTCAGCTGAGATTGTGGCACTGAGAGAGGAGTTGTCCGGAACTGTGTCAATCCTTTCTTTTCCTTGGGTGACCAAACGTCAGACAGCTCCCCCATAAGCTTGTTTGTACATAGCAACCAACATTCAGTCAAATAAAACCCTCTCGTCCATAATAACTTTTGTATAAATATCCAAAACAACGGGCAAGTATAAAATAAGTAGGGCTATCATTTTAGCACAGTGATTTTGAATACATTGCATGCCCAGGGTGCAGGCAATTAGCAATGCGTCACAGAAATAATATATATTTAATTCAATACGTCAGTGCATAATTTTAAGCTCTATACTTTACTTCCAACACAGTTATTGGTTGAAAGGTAAAGATGTCTCTACTAACAATTCCCCGCTGCTTTGAAACAGCATGTTGTCCAAGAACCTGACAACGTACCTCTGTCGCAAATCATCAAGACATCTTTAGTTTGAAAACGTCTGGCAGTTAACCTTGTCACCGGTATGAATAAGCACCTCCTGTAATCTCACATGACGTGCTGGCAGCAGATCAATCGGGGGTAATAGAGCAGAGTTCGTAGAAAGTCTATTCTCAAATGAATATCTCTATCTTTCGTCAGCCTTTAAAAGAAAGAGGTCAAATGTTTAGGAATCAAGACCAGGGACATTTTGACAAATAATACATCGTGTGGAGTCATCTTGTAAGTCGCTCTGGATAAGGGCGTCTGCTAAATGCTTAAAATGTAAATGTAAATGTTGTGGAGATTGAGGGTATATCTTGGAGATTAACATGAACAACTCTCCACCTCAGTAACTGCAGTGTACAAGGCTGGTCATTAGCATTGCCATGGCTGTACTCTCTTAATCTGGTCACTTATAGTACACTCTGATGTTTAGTCTGTTTTCCCAAGCCTTTGCTACAAATATAGCAAGACAATGAATTTCAGACTATAGCTCGTGTTTTTATAGCAACACACTCGATCATCCAGACAATTTAAAGAACAAAATAAAAATCTGACTTACACAGTGAATGATAACATGTGAAGAGATCACAATGTGGATCCTAGGATGAGCAAGACTGTATGGCTGTGGAAAAATAAGAACATAAGAATACATAATGATGAGAACGGGCCATTCAGCCCATCTAGGCTCGTCGTGTCCTAATCTAAAGAGTATCCAGTACTGCATCTAGCCTGGATTTAGCACAAGTGTTACTGCCTCAACTACCTGGCCTGGCAAGCTGTTCCAGGCATTGACAGCTCTCTGTGTAAAGAAAGAACGTCCTATATCCATGCGGAATTTGCCTTTAACTAATTTCCACCTGTGGCATCTTGTTCTGCTAGCCAAACCAAATTCTTGGTAGTTCACATTGTTAATCTCTTATAGGAATTTACAAACCTCAATCAAATCCTCCCCAAGTCTCCATTTGTTGAGCTTGAATAGATTGAGCATCTTAAGTCTATCCTCATAACTTTTACCTTTCATACCAGGTATCAGTTTAGTTGCCCTTCTTTGAACTTTCAAGAGCTTCTATATCTTTCTTGTAGTGAGGTGCCCAGAACTGCACACAGTACTCTTAGTGAGGTCTGAAAAGGCATTTTATAACCTTAATGTAACCTCCTTTGATTTATTCTCAATACTCTTTGTTATGTATCCCAGCATCCTGTTGGCCCCGTTTCACTGCTGTCACACTGCTTAGATGCAGATAATCTTTGATCAACTACAATTGCTAAGTCATTTTCAAATTGAACACCTACTAATTTTTCTCCTCCCATGAAATACCCCGGTCTTATATTTGTATTCCCCACATGCATAACTTTACATTTAGCCATACTGAATGTAATGTAATGAAATTACATAAAATAATGAGATATGACCCCCTCACAGCAGACTGATGACCCTGGACAGCTGTATGGCAATACTCATTACCAGGTACCAGTGAGGAAAATTGATTTCATTGCTTTTTCCAGGTATTGTGTTGACCTAATTAATACACCACTGTGTTCTCCCCACTTAATCTTCTGAAGGTTGTCGAGTGTTGAAGAGAATTATTGTCACAGGACACGTGGAGAACAAAGTGTGACAATGTCATAAGACGAAAATATAGGCAGGCGTGAGATTGTCATGGTGAGTCAAAGTCCCCGTTTGTCTATACACGAAAACTCAAACCTTGGACCGTGCTCTTGCTCATCGGTTCGCAATGTATTCCTCTTGTGGCCTGGCCTTCACCTTTGGACAGGTATTGTGGGGGAGATTGTAAACACTGGAATGTGCAATAGGGACAGGAAGTCACCAGACTATTCTGGCAGACTGGTGGGTATCATTGTCATTGAAACAGCATAGGGAAAAAATAAAGGACAACTCATGCTGGCACAGTTCCAGCTGATTTGTAAACGGAAACAAAATGAATTGAATGAAATGCAATTGGAATGGGAGCGGGAATTTATATGGAATGTGCTGTTTACTGTGGTTGGTTACTCCAGCGTGTCTCGTGCGTGTGCTTGTGTCAAGGGCGTAACCACATATTAAATATTGTGGGGGCCATAATGAAAGATAATGTTTTATATCTACTAATTAATGGGAGGGACAGGATATGACTGTGTTGAATATTGTGGGGACATGCCGTCCCCCCACTCGTTACGCCTCATGGCCTGTGTCCATATGTGTTTATATGTGTGTGTGTTTTGCATTTGTGTGTGTGTAAAGGTGTCTATCTATACGACAGTGTTTGTGTGTGGGAGTACATGTGTTGATGTGCACATGTGTATACAGAATATGATAGTGTTTGTGTGTAGGAGTGTGGATTTAAGTGCACATGTGTGTATATGACAGTGTTTGTGTGTGGGAGTGCATGTGTTGATCTGCACATGTGTATACAGAATATGATAGTGTTTGTGTGTAGGAGTGTGGATTTAAGTGCACGTGTGTGTATATGACAGTGTTTGTGTGTGGGAGTGTGTGTGTTGATGTGCACGTGATGATATGATGCTGTTTGTGTGTGTGGGGGTGTGTGTGTGGGGGGGCTAAGTGTTTGTATGTAGGAGTGTGTGTGTGTTGATGTGCACATGTGTATATATGATGCTGTTTGTGTGTGTGTGTGTGTGTGTGGGGGGTGGGGGCGGGAGTGCTAAGTGTTTGTATGTAGGAGTGTGTGGATTTATGTGTGCGTGTGGGCTCGCCATTAAAGAGTTGCCGCTTATCAGCTCTGGTTGACTCTTGTACACACAGCGCAGTGCACTTGACACAGGCATTCCGGAACTGCTTGTTTCAGGCGCCAGCTTTGATCCCGATAAGGAGGGATGCCACCCACTCATTATTCTCCACATCAAAGCACCGCTGCATTGATTATCTGTCCATGGGAAGGCGGCCCATCAACTGGGGCCTCCGTCAGTGACCCTCCCTCTAAACCGGCACTTTATTATTATTGCCATCACATTAAAACACTGCTGATATCCTAGCTGGAAATGGCACTCATAGTGGGGCAAAAGCTTATAGTGAAATAGATTGCTAGCACATAATGTAGCTTCAGCCCCAGCGCGTGTGCTTTCCCCTCACTTCAACCCTAACTCCAGAGTTACCCATTACCAACATCAGAGAGTGGAAGGGCAAACGAGAACAGGAGATGCAACGAGACGGAACATATTCTGACTCACTCAAATGGCAAATAGAGGGGGGGAAAGGGTGTGCAATGACCAAACTCTTTTAACCGCGTACTTACTTATTTACTTGCGTGCATGTGCACACAACGTGCTTCTCCGGAAATCAAAGTAATTCACAAATGAGCCTGATTTTAAGAACCATAACATTGTCAAGGCAATCCTTCGATTCTAGAAGCGTGGGGGTTGTACGAGGGAGAGCCGGAACTTCCTGCCGTCCTCATCCTCACTCACAGAGCGGTCTGACCCACTTCCTCCACAGCGTGACCCATTTCCTCAGCGGTCCGGCACGTCTGTCTGCAGCTGCAAGCGCTGCAAAAAACCGGGCCGCTTACACAACCAGCGAACCGGCTCCGATACCCTGCCTGCTGCTCGGCCGAGGCCACAGAACTACTCCCTCTGAACCTGTGCCGAACCTGCTCCACAGTGACATAGCCATTTAAAAAAATATATACATTCATGAATGATTTGTTTATGGGGGGTGGCAAACAAATTGGTGGCGGCGAGGGGGGGGTTCGTGAACAAATTGTTGACGGGGTGGGGGGGGTTCATAAACAAATTGCTGAATGGGGGGGGAGGTTGCGTGTACAAATTGTTCAGCAGTAGATTAACAGTTCGGAATAAATATTTCGGAGGGGGTTGAACACAGGGGCATAAAACCCAACGCTCGGCTCAGCGGTCGTCTGCTAAAGAAATGAATCCACACAGAAATTATTATTATTATCATCAATAACAATAAATACACACGCATAGGAACAGGAACCCCAACCCACACACACAAAGCAGAGGCGGTTTTCCAAAGAAAACACACTGCGCCTCCAGGATAAGCGTGTTGTCCAGGAAATCGCCTTTGAGGCCAGCGAGAACACAACATTTCCCGTCTGGGCTAGCTCAGTGCTGACTGGGCTGGCGCTGGGGATCGGCAGGCCTGTTTGATAACCTGTCCAGGAATGTGTCACTCCAGGGAATCAATAACAGTACACATTATTCAGGGGGACGTATGGGCAGAAACACAAAAACACACATACCGACACTGCCGGGAAAGGTTGATAACCTGGCAAAAACACTGTTGCGCCAGAAATGCTGGAACTAGTTGGCCGGAATTCTTTTGACCAGTATTTCGAAAGAGGTTCTCACCCAAGAATCAGGAGTGACTGGGTTAAATGACCTGGGGCCAGCTGTAAAAACAAAAATGGTACACTGATAGGAGCTAACCCACATGGCTGTCATGCAAGTACATGCATGCCGCCAGTGGCGATTTTAGGGTTTTAAAACAGAGGGTGCAATGTTCAAAAATCATTTTCTTTTCAAAGTTTTTTGACATTGATTTGAAAATTGTCATATTTTCATCCCAACAGTAGGGGGTGCAAATGCCAATCGCCACTGCATGCCACCTTACACAGGTCTATGGGCGTACCATATTGTATGGTGGAATGCTGAGTTGTCCACTTGTGAAAGCTGAGTCCTGCTTTCTGCAGTGGCCCACACTGACGTCAATGGGGCAACAAAAAAAGGACACAATGTCCTGGGGGTTCTGCTTTTCTGAGAATCACACATGACTCTTCACTTCCCTGTCATTTCTCTGAAAACGCTGCTTCCCGCTCTCCACGCCCGCTCAGTTCTGTAGAAAGTGGAAGCGTTGATCGCCCGCAAGCCCGCACACTTCCCCTCGAGTCTTTCACAATGAACGCGGTCGGAAGGTCATTGAGTTGGATTTCTTACTGTATATTCTGATGTTCTGCATTTACTATTGTTATTATTATACGGCACAGCTCCTATGGATCAATGGCATATTAGCAAAGGCAACATTGCCTGACTACCCACCAATCATCCATCCATCCATCCATTGTCTAAGCCGCTTATTCCTGGTCAGGGTCGCGGGGGGGGGCTGGAGCCTATCCCAGCATGCGTTCCGGGCGAGAGGCAGGAATACACCCTGGACAGGTCGCCAATCCATCGCAGGGCACACACACCATTCACTCACACACTCATACCTACGGGCAATTTAGACTCTCCAATTAGCCTAACATGCATGTCTTTGGACTGTGGGAGGAAACCGGAGTACCCGGAGGAAACCCACGCGGACACGGGAGAACATGCAAACTCCACACAGAAAGGCCCCGGCCTGGATGAGACCTTCTTACTGTGAGGCGACAGTGCTATCCACTGCACCACCGTGCCGCCACTACCCACCAATCAGAAGCATACAAAGCCTGTTACACGTCATCTTTGAACTTAGACATCACATTTGTTAAATTCATACATTATGAACAAAAAGGCCAATCACAAGCCAATCAAATTTCAGTAGTTCGCTACCAAATATGTATATTAGTCAGTAATACACACATTTGGTGTATAGATGGAGTGGGCTGTACCTATCCGGGTGCCAAAATTGAATATAACATATTGACGTATGTCAATGTCTGTAGCCACAGAACTAAATTAACTCTATGTTTGGTTCTGCAGTGATAGACAGTATTACTTGGGCCCCATATTGGTCTGTTTGTTTTTCAATTTGTTTGCAGTAAATGCTTGAATTAAATTATTCAGTATTCTTTAGCTCATGATGCACAGCTAGAGTCATTGTTGATGCACTTTGGAATTAAGATTCAATGTTAGCTGAAACACATCAGCACATATTGAAATGGGTTAAGAATGTAATCCTTGTCTAAAAATTGGGAAATATATCTTTATTTATTTTATTTTTATTTTGAAGTGCTGTCATCTTCAATACCTACTCATTGGACTTGGAAAATAGTTCATCTCAAATATTTCTTTGGCAACAGAGGTGTGTTCGCTGTTTTTAAATAATTAAAATAATTGCATTAATATGTCTGTAATGTTTTTTTAGAGACATTTATTACCCTTTTCCATTGCAAGAATCATCAGTATGCAATAGTCATGCTTGGTCCTGAGAAAGAGCAAAGCATTGTTAATATACAATTAGAGAAACAACATTTTCTTTATTGGCTTGAGTCAGCCATTGTACTTTTTTGCCTAGCAACTTTATTTGCTAGGGAACTTTTCAGCTTGATAGTGGACAGTGCAAACCAAATTCTTCTTGCCAGTTGTCCCAAAAAGCACATACGTTTAACCTCACAAATACGAGACCCACTATGGGCTGTTCCACCATGTGTTCATGACATTAATTGGATCAATGTGATCAATTGAGGACAATTTTTACGTGCTTAATATCAGGCTTGAAAGTTGAACCATCGTGGGATTCTTACTTTGAGTTGATGTGATGAATCCTTCACATATACACATAAGTTTCACATACTCAAAGATGGGGGAAAAACAGACATGATTTGAGAATGGTGGTGAGGAGGCCAGTGTGGGATGTGATGTTTCAGCACATGACAGAAAGGGGAAGCAGCACTTGAAGGAAATACTATATACATCAATGATGATAATAATAATAATAATAATAATAATAATAATAATAATAATAATAATAAATGCCAACACCGGGGCCTGTCTCTTGAAGGAAGTTCAACATAGTCAGGGTATCTTTGCTTTAACCGGCTACACAAAACCTAACAAAGGCAATTACGGGTAACCTGTCTCACGATGGTGGTTATGAACTCCCTCTGCTGCACAGTGATTGCATGGCTTCGACTAGTGGCATTTGTGACGCGTCTCTAGAAGCTTGCAAAAATACGATATTCCCTCCACGGAGAATCTGTATCTCCGATATTTAAAAAATCTGATTACGCAATTCTCTAGGATTGGTGAGGCCATTTTCCAGAGAGCTGATTGGTGAGCGGGTGGCCTTTTTATAGGATTTGATCCGTTAGCCTGAACTTAACCTACTCCGGAGCAGGTTAGGTCTGCAGCATAAGTTACCATGGCAATGCAACCTGGTTAAAAGTGAGCCACGGTTGTGAGACCGAAAACCCAGGGTTAAACCCAATGTTAGCTCGCTAACCCACTAATCCTGCTTCGTGAGACAGGCCCCTGGATACATATTTCCGTTTATGCGTGTCCATTTATTTATTTATTTGTCCACATGCAGAACAAGAGAGATTACGCTAATGAATGTAAAATTAAATTCTTCTTTTATTTAACCTTTAATGAATCAGTGTAAAAACTTCACAAAACGTTGTTTTCTTAAACCCTATCAAACTAATGACCTTTCCCCATATAATACCAGAAGAAATAACTCTTATCATCTTGCCTCCATTTACTCTCAAATTGAGCAGAGAATGTATTTGTAGGCTATGCCTTCAGACAACCATCTGTAAAAAAAAAAAAAAAAAAAAATAGGAATGAATTTGATGGATGTGTTTTAGCACACTAGCAGTTCCAAAATCATGTATTTGGCGCAGTGTTCGTTACCCTAACCACTCGTTCAATAAATCCCCGCCCTGATACGTGATGTACAGTTGTCATCTGCTGCCCTCTGGTGCTTTAATAGTTGAACTGCATTTGTGAAATCTTTGCCGTGCCATAACGATTTTCCTACGAAATAAAAACAAATAAATAAATATACAGAAATGTATATTTTTAAATGCATGCATTAAACATGTATTATTGGAAATATTGCCTGCTTTGGACCTGAGGGAAGATAGGCCTCTTACAGCGAATTCCACACCCTCCAATAACATTGTAATTCAGGTTTATAATCAAACCTCTAAAGAAACAATTAGAGCATGGGTGGGCAAAGAGGGCCGTATCTGTTTCTGGATTTCATGCCAATTTATTTCTTAATTATTTAATTAGCCCAATCATTTACATATGACGACATTTTAGCTAGGTTTTCTATTAAACTCGTGAATGACATCTGAAGACTGTTCTTGTGTCCCTGTATTACATTTTTACTGTAATCTAATCTGAGAGTGAACCGGCATTAATGCGTAGAGTTAATTAGCTCATTGAGCCAGGTTAACTGGTAGGAACAAAAGCCTGCATACACACGGCCCTCCGGAATTGCCCACCCCTGAATTAGAGTAAAAGGAAAATAAATCACGTTTCTAGTGCGTTGACTTTATAAACTCATAGCCTAGTGTGTGCAGGTTTATTTGTAACCAATGCATTACACCAGGTGATTTCAATTATTTGCCTCCTTAGTTGAAGAAGTGAGCTAATTAGTGAAATCACCTGGTGTAGTGCATTGGTTGCAACAAAAACCTGCACACACTCGGCCCTCGATGGAATGAGTTTGACACCTGTGACTTAATGCATAGTATCAAAAAGGAAAGAGAAGTCCGCAGTCAAATGTGTATTGTTTAACTAGAATAGTTGTTTGCGGACGCTTCGGTCTAACCTTTTATCGCTGCACGTGTTAATCAAGGCACAGGCGACGACAAAACGTGCTCATGCAACTATTGTAAATAAACAATATAAAATAGAGTGTGGACTTCTCTTTATTTTTTATAGCCTACAATCAATTTCCCCCTGATAAATACACAACTAAAGGAGCTGAAACATTCTTATCTGTAACAGAACACATTTCATGCATTCATTTTGTTTGAATTTATTTTATTTCATATTGTCATGTACAACAAATCATAATAATCCAGATATGGGTAAAATAATTAATGTAAATACTTTCAGCTAGATATAACACTGAAATGAGTATGCATTTACACGTTACAGTAACATGCATAGTTGTCTCAATGAATTGATGTGCAGTAGGCTACTATTACGTATCTCAATAGTTATGTAATCAGTAACACAGAAAGAACAATCGGTATAAATTACCATTTAGTTCCATAAAAGCTTTTCATCGCTGTGATTCAACACAATACATATGCTTTTGCAATAGCTAGGCTATATCACTTCCCTTTCTTACCCCGATTTCACTGTTTCCCTAGCTGCTCATTGTTTACCTGTTGCTGTGACATAATATTTTCGACAAATGTGTCTGGTTGTTCACCAGTTGTTTTTTTTAATCAGCTAAATCAGGAAGCCAGTAAACATTTAAATCATCACGACAATCAATCATTCCTGGTATACCTCATTGTCCGCAAACCGTCGATTTTACTAGTACATGGGCTACATTTTCTGTATGTATTTAGTTCTATTTTTCAAACGCAGGGGATACTCCTAAATACACGTCACATTTCACCTGCCAAAACCGATTCGACACCTGTGGATGCCTGGTGACGTCAATCAAATGACAATTCCCATCGGCAACCGCTATTCTCATTGGCTGTTCTCGCTGCACCTGTCAAGGACGTCCACCAATCACAGCTCAACTTGATCACACTCCAAGATGGCGGCTTCCATCGCTGTGTTTTACGCGCTCCATTAATTGTAGCAAAATATATATATATCGACATCCGCTACAATTTGCAATTGCAACTTTGCACTCCAAATCCGACCTTATCGATTGTTTTTCAATGTTTTCCAATGGTGAGCTCGTGTGAGAGAGGGGACGCAGTGTTACACCGAGAGGGATCCGGGCACTTCTCCGAGCATGGCCACCGATAATAAAATTCAGTTTTGGAGGAGAAACGCCAAGGTTCCGGGAAGGTATGTCCTTTTTAATCTGTCCTTGCCCTTTGAAATGTAAGGCACGCTATCTAGAGCGCACAGCGGTTTTGCAGGCCCTCCGCAAAGCAATCGCTCGTTACCAGTTGCAGCTGTTATCTAATGGTAGTGTGGTCAGCTGGCTAGCTATTGTGGTAACAAATGTATGAAGTGCGCTTTATAACTTTTTTCCGCCACTGCGTTGCTTCGATAGCTACAGACAAAAACAACGCAGATGTAGCATCTTCGACTTCAAACTGTAACACTGGCACGTTGACTGCTGCACCTTGACTCCTACTCAGATATGCATGGCTAATGAAGTCTCCATATGGCATTAGGCATCCTCCGATACCGTCGTGTCAAGCAACATTTCTTCGCCCTAACAAACTTTTGGGTGACTTGAAGGAGTACACGCCTTTTGCCCACAGGGTTTAGCTGACGCAGTCAAAGCGTCCTTTCTGGACTACAGTATACTCTTTAGTTGTCCACAGTGGACAAGTCTAGCAGCTAGTGGTGTTGGGTGACGAAAGGGTGATGAGAACGGGTAGGGGGGTTGTGGTTGGGATTTCTTTTTAAAGAAATACGAACCCAAGTGTGGCTTCTAATAACCGTGTTCTTGAGCACTTTCCTTTGCTGTTCGTATTTTCACACAGCGCTGTTCTCAGATGACAGCCATTGCACATGTTGCTGTAAATAATGTGCCTGTGCGAATTATATAAACATGTTATAATAGCTAACCAAACAATCAAAAGCTCACTTAATGTTCGCACTGGATTTAAATCAAATTAAGTTAAAATACGTATATGACACCAACAATCACCGCATCATTGATTTATGTCAGATTTTATTTTAACATGCATACTTCAATAACTGTACAGTGAGTTTTGGCTGTCTTGACAAAACAATGTGATAATTAATGTAAAATAGTGCTGCATGAACATGTAAGTTAGCTTGCTTCAACCCACCTTTTTGGTTTTAAGGTATTAAACAGGGGATATTCACCAGCTGATCTGTATGCATCTGAATCGATGATGAATATAGTTATGGAAGAGGATGGATAATAATCATCCTAATGATCAGTATATAATAATTATATATATATATTTGTATAGCACTTGTCATATAGTAAAGTAGTACAGAGTAATTTACAGACATAGTAACATAGAAACCAGGTAGATATACCAATATAATCAATGCAAAATAGCCAAATAACAAAATAATTGAATTATCTATTTAATTAATTTAATATAATTTTTATATGTATACATTGACCAGAGGAGGTTGTGGGCTCACTGGTGTGAGCTGCCGTTTCTAAGTGACATAACGGACAATTATGCCCCGCCCTGCAGGGCATTGGGCCTAGCTGTCACTACCACGGTCCAGATTTGATATCAGCCCACCCACACGCTAGAACAGTGCCTTAACTGGATGAGCCACCTGAATCATATACATTTTAGCTCAGACTGATCAGTCAGGGAACATCTTGAGAATCTTGAGACCCTGGGTCACAGGTGTCAAACTCATTCCATCGAGGGCCGAGTGTGTGCAGGTTTCTGTTGTAACCAGGGCACTACACCAGGTGATGTGCATTGGTCCTTCTTATATACCCTTATCAGGGCTGACAGTTTGGTGTGAGAATCCAGCATTCTTTGTCAATCCCACAGCATAATGTGGGAAGATCCTGCAATGTATTAATGCTGCAAAATATTATTATTATTATGTAATTATTATTTAATAATTTCAAAATATGAAATACAGATGAGCGCTCCAGTGCAGTGGTTATCACACTCTGTCCTGGGGGACCCCTGTGTATGCTGGTTTTTGTTTGTAGTATTTTTGATTAAATTTAATGCATGTTTTTGCTCATTGGCATTTGCTCTGTCATTGAACTCTTCATTTTTCACAAATGGTTTAGTTTCAGTGACCAGGTGACCACACTTTAAGCAATTGGGACTGCACTGATATCATTTAATCAATTCAAAATGTTACCTCTTCCTAAAGGAATCATTTGTTATATAGCACATTACAGAAAATTAAGGCATCATTTGTTCTCACTGATTATAAGGCCTGGGACTTGGACATGGGACATGAATTATTCACGGCATGCACAGTCATTTCTGACATAATGTGGCCTTAACGATCCCTCAGTAAATATTCTAATTTGTCTCATTTTGAACAACTAATAGCTTGTTACAATTCAGAGGATATAATTGTGATTGAAATGGAAACCAGCATATACAGGGGTCCCCCAGGACCGAGTTTGAGAACTGCTTTAGTGCAGTGGTTCCCAACCCTCCCCTCGTGGACCCTCATGTGTTTGTTCAATTTCACCACCAGCACACCTGATTCAATTAATCAATGCTGATTGAGTCGTTAGGCTAATTGGTTGAATCAGGTGTGCTGGTGGTTAAATTGAACGAATACATGGCCTGGCTGGGGCTTCGCGAAGAGAGGGTTGGGAAACCACTGCTTTAGTGTATATCAGGGGTGCCCAAGTTCGGTCCTGGAGATCTACTGGGCGTCCAGGCTTTTGTTCCAGCCCAGCACACCTGATTCGAACATCCATTGCCTTGACGAGCAGTTGATTAGTGGAATCAGGTGTGTTAGTAAAGTGATTAATGGAATCAGGTGTGTTTGTGCTGTGCTGGAACAAAAGCCTGCACAGCCAGTAGATCTCCAGGACCAAACTTGGGCACCCCTGGTGTGTATTCTAGGTCGCTTTGAGTGCATGGGATCAGGCATGTGTGTGCGTGAGTGCTCTTGTCTGCTGATGTATGAAGTTGGCGACAAGCTCAAAATAGACGTTGTCGGCTAGCTGATTTAAAATGCAAACGTGAAGCGTAAGTCTCACATGATGAAAACGCTTGTAATAATGATAAACAGTTAATAGCACTCTTTAAAAAAAATTATACTTAATTGCGAAACAAGCTGGTAATTGTAGGGCTAAATTTAATGAAATGTGTTAGGTCTCGAAGCACACTCGATGTCCCTTTGTGAAATACCGAAATTGTGAAAGATACAGGACGAAATTGCAAGCACATTTATGGATGATGTGATTGGGTTAATTCTGGATGTTTCAAGAGATATAACGGCAAACGTTTAATTACTTATGTGTAGGGTTTCACCTCAAGCTCAACAAATATAAGGAACGTGTCTGACTTTCCATTTATTCAAAGTTAAGTGTGCCTTTGGGTATACGAATATTATAATTACAAGTATAATTACAATTTTGGTGGTGTTGGATAGTAATTCTGTTCTTTAAATATGTTGATATCATTTCAGGGATAGACCGACAAGACGATATGATGCATTCAATTTATTTAAGCTGAAATGCTAAGCAACTGTTTCTACCCCATTTGTTGAGCATGGGATGAAAATCCCCCCTCAGTGCCTGCCATGTAACGTGACTGATGTGCGTATGTGATGTCCTTGTGACATACGGATCACTTAATGTATTTACCTCTTTGTCTAATGTACACATCTCGCCTGATGTACACGTGAATGCCAAGGAATAGGCCTACGTATGTATGTGCTCTCTGCATGTGGATTGCTGGCGCTCTTAAGAAATGTCATGTTTTGAGTAAGTTGGGTATATGTTTATGAACAACATATCTACCGCATATGAAGGACAAGCTCTGAAATGTCCCTCAAATGTCAAATCCTTTATTACCGTTGTGGTTGTTGTGGCTTTCTCTTGCCAATGAGAGGGTATTTGGAGCCTGTGCTCGTCTAATTCACAATGCACTCATATGCTGACACAGCAGTTGCACAGTCTGGCACTGACCAGAACATATTGAAAACGAAGAGGGAAAGGAATTAAATCAACTTCAAATCAATTTTACCATGAAAAAAAAACCTGGTGGGTATGACACATGATCACTGCCTTGGGAGAGTAGATCAATTTTGTGAGGAATTGTGTTAAAATGCGATGTTTTGTTTCCCGGTATGCATCTGGGTGTGCCCATTATACACCAGTATCGCCTATTAGCCATTTAGATTGCGCATGAAATAATCACAGATCCTCTAGCGGTTGCGTGTTATTGCAGGTCTGTGATCACAACCTGTTACATAATATTAAATGCGTTGCCCAAGTGCGCTGCACAAATACGCAACATTACTAGTGCAATAGCTGAGGTTGCATTATTTCCCTCGCCACGATCACAACGCAGTTAACCGTTTGGTAAGAGCAATGGACCCGAGGCTGTGGAGGAGGATCGGAGTCGTGTGCGGATCCCTCTGGCAGGTGGCCAGGCCCTCCGTGTCATCCAAAGTGTCCCGTTCCCCTCTGGCCCGTGTCACCGAGGGAGACGGAGAGAGCGATGGATTTCACCTTTCAGGACATGGCAGAGTCTCACAGCCATTGAGTCTGTGACCCATTTCATTCCTGGGCCCGATGTGGCCCGAAGGAATGGGTGTGACCCTGAGGGAGTAGGTGTGGTCCCCGTGGCTCTCTCTGTCCCTGACTCAGAGCATACACGAGACAAAATGGTGGAAGTGAAACCACACCGATGAGCACTTTTTCATCGTCAGGCTGTTTGACATTTGACGTTGACCGCTTCAGTTCACAGCCGTGAGATTCTTACTGGAACACCGCTAACAAAAGAAGAAAGGGAAACCGATTCAGGCCTTCTGGAGCTGACATGAGCAAATGTGAATGCGCTGCATTCTTGGTCTGTGCGTGTGGGGATGTCTCTGTATTTCTAATCGAAGGCCTAAATGCATTTTTACTTGCAGGGTGGCCCTGAAAAAAATGCAAGATACACTTCTATCTTCCTGAGCTGCTCAAAATATTATCCATTAATGATCCAATGTTCATGACATGGATTATTAACGTCCTGCCATTCCAGCCTGCTGCTTTGGCCTGATATGAATGGCGCATGCCACTTGGAACTCATGTATTGTGGGGTCTATGTTTGTTGCCAAATGATCAGGGTTGGGATTCATTCCAATTTAAATTTTAAATTCATGGGACAATTCCACTTCAAATCTCATGTGGGGAATTGACCATGAATTGGAATGACATGAGTCTATGGCATTGGAATTGAAATGGAATTTAGACATTTTCATTTGGAGTTCATTGGAATTGTAAAAATACCAGTCTCTGGAATTGGCATTTAATATATGGAATTAATTAATTAATTTATGGAATTCAATTTAATTACATGTTGATTCAGGAACAGTGGCTAAGGTGATGTTGGCATGGAAGTCTGAGTTAAAGGCATCATCAACTAGGGGCGACTGTGATCGAAAGCAAGTACTCCTCGACTGTGATGTCCGTTCGTTAGTTCGAGACGGAAGGCGAAACGGATAAACAACTCAGTTTCATTGTTGATTCAAAGAGAAAGTTTGACTGAATCCTCAGTAGTCTGTCCAGTGGTGAGTACATTGTTTGAAGTAGACCAACATAGTTACAGCACAGTAGCAGGTATCAGAGAATTGTGTGCTGAAGACTTGTCAGTACGTAGATCAAGATAGTGGTTGAGGTGCTCGTGTGAATTTCTCATCTTTTTTGGCTTTTTCCATCTCACTTAAAACTTTTTTGGGTTTAATTTCCAGACCTTTTTCACCGTACGGTAATCTAATCATACTCGCATGCAGAGGAGGAAGAAAAAGAAGTGCAGTGCGTGTTTTTAATTATTCTTATTATTTTTATAAAGTCCACATATATTAAAGCATGTTTATTAACAATATTAACTACATTTCATTGATGCTCCACATGACCAGACCAGATGTCCCGCATGTTTTGTTATTACTTTATTTTATTGTTACCGCCTCTCAACAATATCATCACAGTGTCAATAAACGTCGTTTTAGAATTGCTGATGTTTTGATTATTAGCCTACTGCATTTTGGGGAAATTGGAGGGTGCCAACCTGCCATCTCAATATACAGTATATATATATATATGTATATATATATATATATAGATATATATACACAACCTTTTTCAGTTTTGTCACAATGAGTTGAGATGAGACTGAAATACTGGCATATATTTCCATTTAGGCTCTTTTGGTCTATTGATTTAGAATATAGAGGAATTTAATTGGAAGTGAATTTGATTGATCTAGAAAGGTAATTGAAGTGATGGAATTTAAAGGGACTGAGTGTTAGGGATTGCTACAGATGGAGGCTGTCGTGTGCAATACTTCTGACCACAAGGCTGGGTTTTTCCTGTAATAGATATACACCGCACACACACACACACACACACACACACACACACACAGACTGTCCCCACAGCAAGTGTTGATTTCACAGTGGCAAGTGTGTAACCTGCTAGCATCTGCCAAACCGGATCCTCTGCATGCGGTGGAAATGAAAAGATTACAGTGGCAGGCTGTTCGCATTTACAGAGATGCTGGCATGGGCTTAGACTTCTACTGTAGCTGTTATTAGGCTATTTGAATAATTATGATAATCCCTGTCCTACGCCTACAGTAACGTTAGGTGTACAGTCGCTCCTAATTAAAGTAGCTTTCACACACTAGTGGGCACCACGTGTATAGTGGTGTCGTGTGAGGTAATGTCGCTCTGCTTTGTGTGTGTGTGTGTTCGTGTTCTGTAGGGAAGATGCCTCTAAGGAGCAGTGTTATTTTATTTTGCCTGAAATATTGCAGAGGTACTCTTTATGTTTTGATCTCTTCCTCAGATTGATCCCCATTACAGCACTGTGCTGTGTTTGTGTTGATGCTGTGATGAGTTTAAGGCATCTCGCCAGGATGGCCTCCTCAGTCACTGCCAGGATAGAAGCGTCTGTCGGTGCCAAGTCAATAAGTCATAAAACGTATTAATGTTCGATCCAAATTGAATAGTTTCAGCTGCTTTATTTGAGTCCCAACTGATAGGAGATTTGCCACACACACACACACATACATATATATACAGGGGTGCACATAAGTGGTACGCCAGTACGCATTCGTGTCCTCAAATGTTAATTGTGTCCTCAAACGTTAATTGCGTACCAAGCAAGTCGACAAACCTTTGAAAAATGCACGACTTTAAGTTTAACATACTCGATCAGTCCATCACTCAAATGAACTTACCAGTTATGTATACAGTATATATATATATACATGCATACATACCTACACACATACATTTATACATACACAGTGCTATGAAAAAGTGCGCCCCCTTCTAATGGTATTTTGGTCAATTTTGAATCAGAAGGATATTTGACCATCACATACGTCCTAATATAGACAAAATGCGATGTGATGTAGCAAATAACACAAAAAGTTCCAACTTTTCCATGATCTACTCAACAAAAACTCCTCAAGCTTCGAATGCCCCTGTGGGGGAAAAGTAAGTGCACCCCTAGCTTAAGTAAGCGGTAAAATATTCTTTAGTAGCAATTACTTTAATGAAAAATGTCCTGTAAGTTATTTATAAGTCTCTCACAGTGCCTAGAAGGAATTCTGGAGCACTCCTCCTCACAGAATGTTTTCAACTCTGCCTTTCTGGCATGCAGAGCTCACATCCGTTCCTTTCAGTGCCTCTGAGTGGGCTTTCAGCTGCGCAACGTGTCCTGCTGCAGAGCCCTCAGGTACAGGATGGAGTGCCTCCTGCTGACTCACCCGGTTCACTCATTGATCGACGCGACGTCCGCCACCACGCTTCACATTGTCCAAGGGCACTTTAGCAGCGGGGTTCCTCCAAGCTAATTCTCCGATTGGACTAAATCGAAGAATTGGCATGAATTAACCCTACTGTGTAAGTACCCCATTACAACATGAAACGCGGAGGCAGAAGGGTGGCGGTTTTGCACTTATTTCGTCGTTTTTAGCACCTCTAATGTTAAGTGTTCGTCTATCCCTGTTGGTGAGCATCGGCTTACCACCACTGTTCATCTTTCCCGGTGCAGTTTTTCCTTGTTTGACGTATGCCGTCGTGATTTTTAACACCGTTCCCCTCGACATATAATTTTGCCCTTAATGTGACTGATGCACCTACAAGTTAGGTGCCAATGTGTTGACCTCTTTCGAAAGGAGAAACGCAGCGGTGATCAGCATTGACATTAATATGAAACGCACGTGTAGACTTATTTTTAATTGCAATTTGGTGTTTCCGTTATTATGTATGCCTCCTCTATATACTGTTATTTGCTTTGATTAAAATGGAAAAATAACATTTGTAAATTGTAAATGCATGTTATACTCCTGTGTAAATACATATCATGCTCCTAAACTTGTTAGAAAATGCAAATGCAATACAAAGTAGTGCTAATCAACAGCAAATGTAATTAAGGGTCATTATTTTCCCCATCGGTCTGAAGCGACTCATCAGCTGCTTTTGTTGGCGAAACATTACATTGGTCAGGTCTGACCCCCCCGAGCTCCAAGCTCATTTTCTGCGTAAGCAAGCGCTGTCACCTTTAACTCATTGCTTTAACCTCGGAGCTTGCAACACTGCAACAAAACGGTCGGATTGGTGAGCGCCGTGGGGTATCTGGCCCCCACAAAAGTACAATCACAAATGCTCCAGTGAATTGTTAGCAATCACAGCTAAACAAAAGCCTGTTTACGGGTATTTAACGAACAGATTTGCAAGCGTGACGCACAGGCTAACGTTGTGAGGTTGTGCAATGTGCGGCGGCCCGAATGACTAATCGACCTGGGATGGGAAAAGGCCGCCGCCCACATCGGAAACCAGTCGAATCGCAGCTTCTGCGTAATTCCACCCACTCGTGCAGTGAGGGGAATTAAAGAGCTTTGCTGGTGTGGCGTGAACTGTTGTGACGGCGGCTTCCAAGATTCTTAAACCCACGAGCCGCCCTGTAATATTTAAATAGCACGCAGTACTTTTCCTATTCTTCTTGCATATGGATGAATGTATGCATATGGTATATCGATGACTCGTTTGAAAGAAAAAGACCAATAAAAGGTTTTCGTGAACACACTGCTGCTGTGATTCGGCTAACTGAAAAGTTCGCATTTTATCACCACCTGATTTTCAAATAATCAAACGCTTTGTATTATTATTATAAGATGCGACCCAGGCCCCGTGTTAAAGCAATACAACATCTTGTCAAATGAATGTGTTCTATTGACATTGTCGTTACTTGCAGCTGGCTTTATGGACATCCGAGGGCAGTGTTTGGTTTGATGAATTTAAATGTGTGTACATGCGTCTTGCCCCCCCCCACCGTGACCAGTCCCCCGTCCCATCGTTGGGTCACGGCCCACAGGTTAGGAACCGCTGCTGCAGTGTACTGCTCTCTCTCCTCTAGTTTGCAGCCAGTGTACGGAGCGCAGCACCCCCCCCTCGACCCTCGAATACACCGCACGTAAGTGCTGCCTGGCGCAAGCCTGCATGCAGCCACAGCCGTTTGCCCGCACTAACGTTTTTTTTGTCTGAGTTTTATTTTGCAATAAGCATTTCTTCATGGAATGTAGTCAATTTTTTGTTCATTTTTTGTGGTTCCTTTAAAATGGTTATCTATGCATGAGTATACACATGGCTATATAGATTATATATATATATATATATATATATATGCACGTATGTGTGTGCGCACGCAGTGTGTATGTATATATCATTCTGTGTAAATGTGCTTGCGTTAATGATGTTGGTTTTTACCGTGCAACGCTTGTGTTTATTTTTTTCGCACCCCTGGAAAAACTTCAACAAACTGTTCGATTTTGTCTGCTTCAATTGTATCGTCCCCCAAATCCTTTTCCGCTGCTGTGCATCCTGTCTTTCTCCCCAGCACTGCTGGCAGATGTCTCACGCTTTATTGATTTTTTGACACTTTTTTTTTTTTTTTTTGCGCACATCACCAGTCCTCTTCTCTGCTCTGTGAGAAATGGAATTCAAATATTTACTTTATCTCAACACAGCTTTCCGGGGAATCCGAAAAAGGGCTTCACTTCTCCAAAAAATTAAAATAATAGGCACACAAGTCTGTTACATAATTTTTGGGAGTTTCCATATCAAGAAATACCAGTCTTATATATATATATATATATATATATATATATATATATATATATATATATATATATATATAAAGAGTCCTTTAAAGTCTACACCCTATCTAAAAAATGTCACCTTTTGTTGCCTTACAGCCTGAAATTAAGACATATTAACTCAGACTCTTCCCAACTTTATTCACACATTTTACACTACAACTTCCAAGAAAAAAAACCTCATTCTCAAAATTTCTGAACATTAGTTAAAAATAAAAAACTTGGATTGATAAGTCTACACCCTGCTGAGTTAGTGCTTGGTAGAAGCACCCTTTTCTTGAATTACAGCCATGAGTCTGTTTGGATATGTCTCTACCAGCTTTGCACACCTAGATTGGGCAACGTGCCCATTCGTCCTTACAGAACTGTTCAAGCTCAGTCAGACTGCGTAGGGACCGTCGATGAACTACGCTCTTCAAGTCATTCAACAGCTTTTCAATAGGATTTAGGTCAGGGCTCTGACGAGGCCACTCAAGGACATTCACCTTTTTGTTTTTTTAGCCAGAAAGTCTGTACTTGGAGCAAAGTACAGAAAAACTCCACTGTTGCTTTAGCTGTGTGCAACAGTGGAGTTTTTCTGTACTTTGCTCCATCCATTTTTCCATTGGCCTCTTGGTGGCGTCTCTGATCAGTCTCCTTCTTGCTCGGTAATCCAGCTTTGATGGATGGCCTGATCTAGGGGCTTTATTCTGAAGTGCACTACCCAGCAGTGGAATCCTCTTGGAGCAGCTGATTGTATCCTGAAGTAATCATAATCACTACAGTGGAACACAGGTGGAGGCCAATTAGCTTGGTGTGTGATCTGGAAGGTGATTGGTTACCACTGAAATAGTTTACAATTAGTATGATAAGCGGGGTGTATTATCAATCTAAGTTATTCTAGTTGATTTTTAATTAAGGTTAAGAAATTAAGAATTTTTTAACTTGGAAGTTAGTGTAACTGTAAACAAAGGTGGAGAAAGTCTGATTTAATATGTTTTAATTTCAGACTGTAAGGCAACAAAAGGTGAAAGGTGACCTGGGGTCTAGACTTTAAAGGGGCACTCGCTCTCTCTCTCTATATATGTGTGTGTATATATATATATATATGTGTGTGTGTGTATATATGTATATATATGTACATGCACGCACGCACGCACGCACGCCAGCACACAAACATATATAAAATTGACTCTTTACTCCTTCCCAGGGAAGTGTGTTTGATAAAAGAAGGATTTGAATGACCGTTTGACATCTGTGAACCCGCACCCCACTCCCACGAAGCGCACGATGCTAACGTGTCTCCTCTGTTCACATTAAGAAACGGGTGTGTCTTTCTGCCTTTCTCGCCCTCATTCTGTTTTTTTCTTTCTACAGGTTTCTTAAAGAGGCCCCAAAACCGACCGCATTGTCGATAAAGACCAAAAAGGCCTCCAGCTTCCACGAGTTCGCCCGCAGCACCAACGACGCCTGGGACATTGGCGATGACGAGGACGAGGACTTCCTGGGTGCCGCCCGCCTCGCGTCTCTCCCTCCCTCGCTGCCTTCCCCGCCCCAGCCCCCTCCTCCTCCTCTTCCTCCCCTCTTATCCTCAAACAGCCTTGATGCCGCTGAGGCACCGCCGACGGACACCGGGTCGCCCCGGACAGACGGTGGGCGGGACAAGGCGAAGACGGACAGCAGGCCGACCAATGGGAGGGTGGTGAAGTCCTGCAGCGAGGCCCAGCTCAGTAGTGCTACGGGTGAGGGTGCGGGCGGGATTCGTTTGGTGATGTCCGTTCTGTTGAAGTGAAATTCAAAACACTGTCTCGTCGTAACCTGGATTAGAAAGCAGTATAGCTTCCAAAGCCTGAAATGACCCCGGGGGGAGCATCGGTTTTTGAAGGGGTTGCGGACTTTCTCTGGGTGTATAGCAGACAAAAAAATAATAATTCTCATCGTGATTTGAGGGAAATCCCAGTCCTCCAGCTGCCTGCAATGTGGGCATCTCTCCAGTAGGCGGTATCAGAAGCAGCAAGAAATCTGCTGTGTCGTGGCACCAATATTTGCATTGTCCTATTTATTTGCTTGGCTGATACCCTTATCAGGGCGTGACATAGCTTACATTTTACCAGTCAATTTATACAGTAGAATGTTTACTGAAGCAAGTACTTAGCTCAAGGGTACGGCAGCAGTGCCCTTCTTGCAACCTTGTGGTTACGAATTGAGTTCCCAGAGAATAGCAAAGGTCAGCAGGCACACACACAGCACACACCGCAGACCACACATCACACATCGCACACACCACACACCGTACACCCCACACCAAACATCGCACACACACAGCACACGCCACACAAGCACCCCTGAGTGGTCACCGCCCACCACCCTCCGCACTGAGGAAGGCCAATAGGAGTCCATTGCAAAAGGAGCCCGTGAGGTTGGTCACTGCAGCCTTGGCTCACAGGCTTGTGTGTAGCAGACAGATGGTGCTACTTCTGAAACTGCTTCAGGGACCCCCCTGGTCCCTCCTGGATAACCCACACCACTGCAGCCAGGCCATTCTTACCCCTCTTCATTTGGTCTCGCTCTGTGTCTCTGTACCCTCGGTGTCCCCTCTCAGCTCTGCCATGCAGAGGGGGCTGTGGGTCGGCCAGCTCAGAGGATAATATGTATGTGAATGGGCCACTTCACACTGAATGTTGCACACCAACTCTTTCACTTCATTAGGAATGTTTGTCCCTTAAAATTGGAATGTTGAAAAATGTCAGAGCACATAGTGCTCACGTGCACAATAAAAATACATTTTTGTTCTTTCACTATAAAAAGGGGAGCGTATGCAAAATCTGAAATATTTCTAGTTGAATACGGCAACGTTCTTTGGGCTGTGTGAGCAAGCATTACCCTCGCCCAAGAACCACCTGTCTGCAGTAAGGTTTTTTTTGGACTCGGTTGAAATGAGCCGCTTTTGTTGTTCTCATGTATGAAGACTGGAGATCCAACAGTACAGTTACTGCACTGGCTGTCCGAGATTTATTCTATGCAGGCTCCAGTGTTGAGTTCCTTTATGAAAATCGGAACACTGCCGAAATGAATCGATAGATGCTGAGTGTGAAAATATGGATTGTGCTTCTTGTTGTCCCAACTGACTCCATTGTTTCCGGTGGCTGCCAAAAGATACGTTGGTAGTACTATTCTTTAATAGTTGTCAGTTGGCCACCTATCCAAGTTTGTGAACCATTTTTTCCGATGTGTGGTGTAATGTATGTAGAAGTACTGTGTAGTGTGAAGCTCAACGTCTTGTACAAATATTGACTCTGCAAAGGTCTGCGTTTACTCACATTTCCAGTCCAGGGAGTTAATAATACAAATAATCTATCCATGATTGCATGCAGGATTCATCATTAATATTTCCCCTGGTATTTTGATTTGCAATATTATGGTTGAACACTCAATCACATACGGGGTCTCAGTAGTAGTTCTCTGTGGCTCAGATGGTAGAGCATGGCGTTGGCAATGCTTAGGTTGTGGGTTCAATTCCCACTGGGGCCCACATATACTGGGGGGAAAAAAAGTATGCATTCACTACTGTAAGTCGCTGTATACTGCTAAATGGCATATATTATATTATATTTTATATCAGTAGTAGGTGTGTCCCTAACGTTGTGTTGCGGCCAGTGTGGAGTTCCTGTCCGGGTGATGTGGCGCTCTCTCTCTCCTCCCAGTTCGCTCGCCCCTGCAGAAGCAGCAGTCCCTGCCTCTCCGGCCCATCATCCCACTGGTCGCCCGCATCTCGGACCAGAACGCCTCGGGCGCCCCGCCCATGACCATACGGGAGAAGACCCGTCTGGACAAGTTCCGCCAGCTGCTGGCCAGCCCCAACACGGACCTGGGTGAGTCAAAGCCCTCGCTTTGAAACGGGTCACTCCCAATCAACGGGAATTGCAGCTTTCAGCCTCCACGTTTCCCTCTGCTCTTCAGATTTAAGCGACGCTGGAAAATGTACTGAAAGTCATCTACTGTTTGCACAACCAGCTGTCAAGGTTAACATGTGGCGCAAGAAACATTGGTGCAGCACTCTGCTGTGTCAGATTTTTAATTTGTTGTAAAAGCCGTTATTTGCCACAATTCTTCTTCTTCTTCGTTTGGGTATATTCTTTCCTGCTCCCCTAGGCCACATCCTTTACTACCTCAAGCCTATGGTTCATCTTGGGCACACCTCCAGCAGCCATGTCACCGTGCGTCATCGTTAGACCATGGATTTCTAATTTGACATGGTCATGGGAATACCTCTTATGATCTTGGATTGACGATGCGCACGTTAGTTTTTCTAATTTAGCATGGGAATATGCATAAGAGGCTCGCGCGAATCTTAATCAATCTTACCGTTGTTTTAACACGCCACATTTTGTTTTACATAGCAACATAACAACACCGCCTGTAGCGAGCCTGCTTAAAAAATCCGGGGGTGTGAATTTAATCCGCCCCACACAGACTCCGACAGACTTGTGGGGACGTACATGCATACATGCGCAGACAGGCAGTGACACATATTTTTAAATAGTCTCTCAGGGCTCTGCTCTATGAAGTTGCCTGCAGCTCTTGGGAATGAGCAGCAGGGGGAGCCAAAGCTCCATCACAAGCCATCAGAGGTGTTGTAGCACTGAGGCTCCTGCCATCATCAAACAACGCTCTATTTTAGCACTGCAGGAACGCATGCTGTCTGCGTCGTTTTTAGAATTCTCGATGTGCTACCGTATGGCAGTCATAGGCCATGGGCCAAAAAGAAACTAAACAACAAAACAAAACTGAAAGGAAATTGTGTGAAAATGTATAAGCTCCTTAAAGCTGTTATTACACTCTTATGGGATGTATTTGTGGGGGTGGGGGTTGGGGGGTGGGGTCTGATGAAAAGAACATTGGTAAATCCTCCTTTCAGAAAGGAGCTTTAATCCCAAGGAATCTTTTGTTCATTAGTGTTGAAACATTTTATTATTCTAAAAATACTATTTAGTCCTGCTCGTGTTTGTAGAGCCACGGTAGTAAGCATTTTGTTGTTACACTGGAGGATATACAAGAATACTATCGGGAAAATACACGTTCTTAGGTACATAGTGGGGGGAAAAAATGCTTAAGCTGCTGATTCTGTTATTCAACAGCTGTACTGCACTAACAGAAACACAGAGGATGGTAGAAATAGTACACGGGTAAGCAGAGCCAGGCATTTTTTTGGGAATCCCCAGTGGCTCAGTTGCTAATTGCCAGGAGAGAGCAGGCTGGTCCCCAGTCCTAGGTTCGAGCCTCGGCTCTGTGCTTAAATGGGACTCCCTGACTATGAATGGAGGTTTGCAGCAGGAGGACAAGTCACCACCGATTCTTCTAAATTGGGAAGAAGAAAAACAGAGGGCTGGCAGGCATGCTGTATGAAAGTTCACCAAATGAGCGTTACTGGAGGGTGACAAGCCCGCAGGCGCCGGCAGGTGTTGGCTTGGTCGGGTGAAAACTCACCTGTTGGGCCCTCATCGCCATACATAGGCCAGGAAGAGTTCCAGTCCACTGGCGTTTTTGTTTATTCGTTTTGCGGTTTCTCTTATTCGGAGAAACGTGGGACATGTTGCGTAAAATATCAAGGTTAGAGGCACATCATTATAGATGTTGAATTGGGATTGAACATAATCAAAAGTGCCATCCTGAAGGGGACACATTCATTCAAGTCAACAGTCTATGAAGTACACCATTAGTAACTAAACTTGATTCATGCACACTTAATGCATGTCATTCTTCCCGCATGAGAATGCCCATCAGATGTTCTGATGTTTCGTTTGTCGTGCACCTCTGAGTCTGGCCTCAGAATGGTCTAGAAGTGCGCCGAACACCAGGACAAGCCGTGCAGCGAAGCGGGGAAGCTCGAGGAGTGTTGTTCACTTATTTGAGATTGTTGTTTTTTTTGTGGTGCTATTTTTGCTCCAACCATGTAATGTTTGGGAAGGGGGGAGAGGGGGAGTGCAAAGGCCATTTGCTGAATGTGATAAAGAATGCTTTTGAACAGCTTTGAAGCCCGGGGTTTCACCCTTACCTTGCCACATCACGTTCTGCCTTTTCTTACTAAGTATTTCAATCGTACATTTTTGTATATTCTATCCATGAAGAGCTTGAGAATCCACATGGGTGTTTTGATCTTCTATCCAGCTTTCTGATTAAAGTAAAAAAAAAAATGGAAACTTGCATTTTCACTGCAGTTGCGCTTCAATATGTGGACAAGGTTTATACCCTGCTGGATGATTAGCCCAATTAATTTTGGGGATTTTGGTAAATTGGCAATAAAATCCTGCGCACTGTAAATCAAAAGACTCATTAAATAACAACAGCACACTTATAGGCAGACACCCACACAAAAAGTTTATTTTCCAATGAGGCCAAATTTTCTTTTCTCAGCCAATAAAGCTCTACTTTGTAGTGTTATGGGTCTTTGCCATTGGTTCAGAGCTGTAGTAAGGCAACGTTTAAGCAGAAATGCATCATCCTTCACACATAGGTACACTGATTTATTTGGCATCCCCTGGCTCCTAAATCATGTCAATGTCTTTACATTTTGATCCTATTCGGTAAATGAAGAAAATTAGTTTTTTTAGAAAAGTAAAGGTTGGCATACGTGAGACAAATTGATAGGCCTATTACAGCTGGCCATGATAAATGCATTTCTGGGAGGAGAGGATTGAATCCCATAATATGCATGTACGCATGCATGTATCTATTATTATAGATAATAGGTTTTTAATAGCTTTTTAAATGCATGGTGTGCAACCGAGGGAAGTTGCTTCACTTGTATTTGTTTTTCGGAAGTAATTTATAACTTTATATTCATAAATGCTGTTAAGAAATGGGTCAACACACTTCTAAGGTAATATTTTAGGCTGTTTGAAAGAGTGTTTGGATCCTCAGAAACCCGCCTGACTGACCTGTCGAGCGGTGCGTACGTTTCAGAGAGCAAGCGTGACACCTAATTGGCTAGCTGGCTTTCAGATGTGGCACAAGGTCGACTGATTTCCTTCCTTATTTGTTTTTGTTTTTATTCCACTGCAAGAATAATGTTGTTTTTCCACCAGAGTCCGTAGTGGCGGATAGTGGGCTAGGTGTGCCCCCGGGGTTTTTTTTCGGTCAATGTAAAAGCAGCAACAAGGCGACATGAGCTAACCCCGCTCCCTCGTGAATATTCATCGATAACTGAACTTCAGAACAACGCTCCCCGGACAAAACCCCATTAAGAGCAAAAGCGCATTCACAAACCGCCAAAATACTTACACAAACGAGGCAAGGAAGGTAACGGTCAAGTGAATTTAGACTAACAGTATTCAAAAGTGCAACGGTTTAAGAGGCTTAAGTTCCCTTTCAGTGCTCACGGCAATAAAGACAGAATGAGCAGAAATGTTGGCAGCTATGCCAGATGAGTTGAACCTGGATTTGTCCGTCTGTACCTGTGAGTGAATGATGTGATTTGGAAAGGCTCGGTCTTTTCGAATCACATTTAGCCTTTGCCTTTTCCTCAATAGAAAGGCAAACGACTAGAATATACAATCGAACTGAGCCTGGTACTATTTAGAATGCAAAGTGAGCGGTGTCTCTTCGACGACCGATTTGGACGTTGTTTCAACGCTGAAACAAAGGCAGATGATGCTCACCGGGTTTGTTGTAATAATTGCCTCGTATTGACAGTGTAGATGGGCTTAGCGCAGCATGCAAAGCCTTAACAGATGTACTGTCCTGTGTAGTGATGGGTGCTGGTGGTAGAGCAAGCTGGTTGCATGCTTGTGTTTCACTGTTATGTATTTGCAATTCACAAGAGAATTCCCCCCCCCATGTTCACAAAATTGTTATGGTAAAAAAAAAAAAAAAAAAGACTTGTTCAAAAACTAGTAATGTTGGTGATGCTAATGCACCCGTAAAACCCAAACTGGCAGATAATCTCACTGGGGACTGTATTCTTATTCTATCCATTAAGAAAGGTGTGTTACAGGCGGGTTTTCATGAACGTAAAGCTGGCATATTCTGAAACCTTGCCAAGGACATTTTAACATTCATTTCTTTACGCAGTTCATTATTGTATGGCAAAATAATCGAAAATCCAGCGGTAGATTAAATATGGGGGGAATGACAGGAAATGGGCAGGGGGAGATGGGTCTAAAATATGGGAGACGCGGGGAAAGGCGGGGGTGTTGGCAGGCACACTCTGGCTGCTTCACCTACCCTACTACAGTACTGTATGCACAACGACCACAGAGACATGTTCTATTATACATCTCTGACTGTATCATAGTCCACTAATCGGATGGAGACTAGGGCTGTGTTCAAAATATCAAAACAAACATTCTGTCGTTCACTTCCCGACGATCCATGTATCGATATTTCATTTGTTTGAGTTTTTTTAATTTTTTTTACACATTTATATTTATGATCCAAGATATGGAAGTATAGAGCTCTTATAGAGATTTTATTTTTTATTTTTTTATCTTTGGCCATTTCATCAATGATATAATGAGTAGCTGACAATAAATGACTGCTCTTCTTCAATCAACCCCAACGAGGTGACGTTTTCTCAATTGAAAAATGCTTATTGTAACGGTACCACGAGTGCCGAATCGGGATATCTATCGTATGGTGATTCGCTTGCTGGTACCCAGCCACGGATCACAGATCGTCTTTGTGCTGCAGTCCAAGCGTAAATAATCATTCCCAGGAAATCCTTCCCGAGTGCTCATTAGGGCCGAGACTGCGCTACGGAGATGATCACAGATCCGTCATGGGAAAATCACAGCGACTCCGACCGGCCGGCGCTGCGGAGAGGCGGGGTTGGCCGGCGCTCACATCGCACATCTGTTCCACGTCTGCGGCTCACGTGCGTGCAGCACACTGCTTGTTAATCCGTCTGTCTCGTAATGCTGCTCTTCCGTCGCGCTACGCCTGCGCCGCTAGCAATCTTGTTACTGGCTATGTCCAATTAGCGGGGGTGGCTTTGAAGCGCGCACGTAAAAGGTAGCAGAGGTGCTGGCGTAGCGACAGCATGACAACGGCACCCGTGCGAGCCCAGTCTCCGCACTGCGCGATTGAACAGTGAGAATAAATTCTGCGTGACGCTTTTCCCGGTCGAAACTTCAGACGTGCGTGCGAATGTTGCACGACTAGTGTAAAACATAAATATTTCCAAAGAATTCCCATTCTAATAGGCTGAATGATAGTCGTCGGCAGGAAATCAAAGGTCGAATTAACTTCAGGCGTGCGTTAATCCGCTTTCCCTCGAAGGGAGCGCTCGTTTGTTTTACGGCCGTCTTTGTCCCTCAGATCTCGAATGGGGATCTTTGCCGTAGCGCCCTGCTCCTCATTGTGTCCCGGGTTCATTGATTGTGCCCTTGTGTTTTGTGTCCGTTCTCCGCTCATTCCATCGATTTGTGTTTTGCGTTCGTTGTCCTCGTTCGCCGCGCTCCTCCAGATTGTTGTCTGTACTCTCTGTGACCTCCGTGTCACCCAGACTCTCTCTCTCTCTTTCTCTCTCTCTCTCTTTCTCTCTCTCTCTCTCTTCTCTCTCTCTCTCTCTCTCTCTCTCTCTCTCTCTCTCTCTCTCTCCTCTCTCCCTCCTCTCCCTCTCCCTCTCTCTCCCTCTCCTCTCTCTCTCTCTCTCTCTCTCTCTCTCTCTCTCTCTCTCTCTCTCTCTCTCTCTCTCTCTCTCTCTCCCTCTCTAACTGACGGGCTCCTCTCTCCCTCGCAGAGGAGCTGCGGAAGCACAGCTGGTCCGGGATCCCGCGGGAGGTGCGCCCCATCACCTGGAGACTCCTGTCGGTGAGCACCCTGATACCCCCTCCTCTCCTATGACCTCACAGTCTCTCTCCCCCCCCGAGCCCCAAGTTGCTGATTGAATTGAATTGAACATTGCATTTACATTTACATTTTACATCTTAAGCATTTGGCAGACGCTCTTATCCAGAGCGACTTACAAGATGTGCATTAATACATGATCATAGTTTGAGCAAGAGATCAGTGCAGTAACACAGCGATAGACATCATTGCAGGCAGCTGCGTACCATACCTGTAACACTGGGAAGGAAAAGGTTAGTAATTTTTTTTTTTATTGAGTAAGCAGGGATACATAGTGTTGAGCAAGTAGGCAGTGGTGATGACAATTAGCTATAATTAGTTAAGAGGAGAGGCGAGGAAATATGATGCATGCCATATGGAGCCGCGTGAGAACAAAAAAATTGAGCGGCAGTGTAGTGTAATGGTTAGGGAACTGGACTTGTAACTCAGAGGTTACAGGTTTGATTCCCAGGTGGAGCACTGCTGTTGTACCCTTAAGCAAGGTACTTGGTCTGAATTGCTTCAGCTGTATAAATGGATTGTATGTAAAGAAATGTAAACTGTGTAAGTCGCTCTGGATAAGAGCATCTGCTAAATGCCTAAACTGTAATGTAATGTAAATGCAAATCCCAGGCCAGCACATCGCAGAAGAGCGCACGATCAGTGACGGAATACACCATGACCTGAGGCAGCAGGGAGAGGCCACGTCCCACAGCCCGGCTCCTTACAGCCGAGCGCTGGTTTCTGTCCGAGGCTCTCGGCCCGAAACACTGAAACGGCAAGCAAAACAATGCCGTTCCCCTAAACACAGGACATTGGCGTGCGAGTTCCAGTGCTCGTAATGGCCAAATTACCCAAGGGATTGACAGCAGAGCCAGCGGCGAGCTGTTTACCACAAAACGGCGCTCTTTCATATTTGCGTTTAGCGGCTCTTTGGAGACCCTGTCGGATTCACGCTCTCTCTCTGTCACTCCCTGTAAACTTTAACAACGAGGGTTTGTTTCACTTTTTAGTTTTCATTTGAGAATATGAAATGGGACTTGGCAAGATATTGCTGTGTTTAAAAGGCTGTCTCGGTGGATATTCGCACACCGCCAACAAACATCCTGAAGGTAGCTTTGCACTCTTAATTAAGATTTACATTCTGCATTCCCCCCAAAATGTTGTGCCTGGGTAATTACCCTCTCTGTGCGAGTGAGCCAGCGACATTTACTTTGCTGTTGTCTAGATTTATTTCTCCCAGTCACTGTGTGAGATGGGGGAAATGCTGCTGTTGACAGGTTGTCTGTCTCAGGGCCATCTCGCGTACCCGCCTTGCAAAACAGGAACAAAACACAAGCACACACACACACCCACACACCCAGGTGCTCACAGGTGCAACAGCCCACGCATGCATACCCACAGTGTCTGGAGAGAACAGTACTACCTGCCAAGAGTTTTGATGTATTGATTCCATGCCATCTTTGCTATTCCTGTTCCTTACCCCTCGTCTAACAAATGTTGCCGCCTGCATCAGAGAGTGAGAGGTGTGTGCCCGTGTGTGTGTGTGCCCGTGTGTGTGTGTGTGCCTGTGTGTGTGTGTGTGTGTGTGCCCGTGTGTGTGTGTGCATGTGTGCCCGTGTGTGTGTGTGCGTGTGTGCCCGTGTGTGTGTGTGTGTGCCCGTGTGTGTGCGTGTGCCCGTGTGTGCCCGTGTGTGTGTGTGTGCCCGTGTGTGTGCCCCGTGTGTGTGTGTGTGTGCCCGTGTGTGTGTGTGTGCCCGTGTGTGTGTGTGTGCCCGTGTGTGTGTGTGCCCGTGTGTGTGTGTGTGTGTGTGTGTGTGTGTGCCCGTGTGTGTGTGTGTGCCCATGTGTGTGCCCGTGTGTGTGTGTGCCCGTGTGTGTGTGCGCGCCCGTGCGTGTGTGCCCGTGCATGTGTGTGTGTGTGTGTACTGTCAATGCTGCCAGTTTTGCTCCAGCCAGTTGAGATATCAGTTCTCCATTGAAATTCCCTCCCACCTGGCCCATTGACACCAGTGTCGTGTGCCATCAGTGTGCAGTGCTCCTCTTGGGCCGAACAGCACCGGCCCGACCTGCTCACTGCTGAGACCAGAGGCGTGGCCTCGACTAGCCGTCTCCACCTCCGCCCTTCACGTCGTTAACTAGCTAAAGGTGTTAGCGTGTACAAAAGGTGTTCGCACCAGCGAAACCAGTATTTCTACTGATCTCATTGGTCGAGAAAGTGGTTTGTGTGCGTAAAAACATTTTGCATGTGCTAAAACCTGTAGTACATTTGTGTATTAGTCTGTTATTCTTTAAATATTTCCCAGAGTAAAGATGATGGCTTTGAGTATTCCCTCTGAGCAGTGCACTTGGCACATGTAATGTGATTGGTCACCAGGGAGTGTGATGCGTGTACCCATTTATGCCCTTCCGGCACACGCAAACGCGCGTATGAACCCGCGCACGCCCACGCCCACGCCCGTCGCCTTCGGTATGCGATCCCGGCCGCGTGGCAGTTCCTTTATTAATTTATTTACCCGCGCTCACTCTTTTCTTCGCGACTAATTGAGCGTCCAGGCCCGGAGCCAAGTCTGCCTTTTAATGTGGACGTGAATATTTATCTGTGTGACTCCGACCTTCTGTTCCTCTCTGGGGAACGCAGGCGGCCGTTTCCTCGACACCGACTCTCTCCCCCGTAACCTATTCGCTCCGCTTACTCGTGCGGTCGTCGAGTCGGCCAGACTCTCCCCCTCTCATCCGATTAAAGCGACCCTGCGCGTCTCGCCCTCCTCCCTCCATAATCGCTGACTTCCTGCCGACAGGCCGGCCGGCACGTAGCAAGTTGGGTCTGAGGCTGCTGTTTGAGGGTAGGTCTATTATCCGGCCTGCGTGAGCTTGCCGCCTTGATTTAGTGCTGTGAAGGCAGACCCCCCCCCTCCCATGGGTAACCAAGGTGTGGGTATCATGGGTAACCAAGGTACGGGTCTGTAGTTGGCACAGGGTCTGGCGGAACCCGAAGAGCTGTAACTGTGCCGGAGCTATCGGAGTTACAGGGAGCAGTGTTGTGGAATAGCTCAGAGTGGTGTCCTCACTCCCCTGTCCAACAGGCACAACCGCACACCGTTGGGGGGTGGGGTGGGGGATACTGTTACCGGCGCACCACGGATATATATTTTATTCAGTGCGCTAGTCCTTTTCATCGGCGTAGCGCTTTCGCTATTGTGCCTGGCAGAGCGCGGGTGTCACAGAGAGTGCCGCTGTGTCATCGACGCACGGAGGGAGGCAGAGAGGGAGGAACGAGGGAGCGTGTTTTACTGGGGCTTATTTATGTTCCATAAGCTCCTTACAGCGGCGTGACAGACATTCCCCCTCCTGTGTTACTTGACCCAGGTCTGTCGTAGGGCTGTCACTTTAACACCAAAAAATCCTGTTCGGTATTTCTAGAAAACATGTAGATTCGTCTGAACGGTTTTCGAATATGCCTGTTACAGGCCTACCTTTCGTTAGGCTAAAAACCTCTTCAGCATTTCCCGGAAAAAGTCCTTGTCTTTGCAAAGCGTGAGAAATGCTGGTTCACACAAGCAAACTTTGTTGGCTGCGTTTAAACTGAAGCCTCATTTTTGCATCGTTTAAAGTGATAGCCGCGCCCTCATGTATTTTGACTAATTAGATCATCTTTCCCATGGTAGTGTTTACTTGCGCAAAATGCAAAATATGAAGACAAACATAACACCGTCATAAACATAAGGCAAAATTTAAAAAAACATTAGGGAGGGATTCAGTTGGCCAGGTTGTGGTATAAAGCTGCACATGAAGTGTCTTCCTCCGACTCGGTTCTGCTCAAGCTTAACTTGTGAACTACGGCCTGGAGAGAAGTGGCGGCCGACATCGCGTGTTTTGGACGAGGGCGTGCGCTTGTCTGCACTCTCCTAGATGGACAATGCAATTGGTCATTTCAAATTTGCCGAAAAAGGGGGTGAATAAAGCATAAATGTAGCAATACCCTTATTTATAAATGCATTGTCTGGGTGGTGGGTTAGGTGGACCTAAGCTTTTCTGGCTTTATAAAGCGCTAGGGCAACCTAAGTGGAACCAATCAAATGCCTCATGCGATTGTTCAACTGTAATTTTATGCTTTTGTTTATTTTGTGAATGTGTTCTCTCTCTTTCTTGTGCTGTGGGTGGAGTGAGTGTTCATGCGAGAGCCGGTCAGTTCTCTGAGGAATCCTGTTTCTGTTGTGACTGAGAATGGGAGGGAGAGAGCCTCACGTGAGCGGTCCTGGCGTTCACGCCTCCTTCCAGTGCTTTGGAAACGCCACGCGCTCCTGTCAGTGACATCGTCGGCGCATTTGCATTTGATACGGCGAGGGAGAGAGGGAAGAACGGCGCGATGGGGGACGAGCGTATGGGGGGGAGTGGGAGATGAAAGGAAGAGGGTCATGTAAAGGAGAAATGGATGGAGGGCCAGACTCACAGATTTATGAAAGATAAGTGGTCACAAAAGGAGAGGCCAACTAGTCCTTTGCGTTATTTTTATTTTTTTAGCATAGAAACCTGTTGCTCCTTAATTTATGATTATTTCTCATCATGTGCCAAAACAAGAGATCAAAAAAGAAATGGATTGTAAAAATGTAAATGCGAGTGATTCTCCCCCTTATCTGTGCTCTCCAGTGGCCCTGGCAGGCAGACGGAGACTGGCCGCTCAGCATATATATGCATACATATCCCTCTGTGAGAGGGGACCCTTCTGCTCTCATCTGCACCACAGCACACATTAATGGAAGTGTGTGTGCGTGTGTGTGCGTGTGTGTGTGTGCGTGCGTGTGTGCGTGTGTGTGTGTGTGTGCGTGCGTGTGTGCGTGTGCGCGCGTGTCCGTACATGTGTGCGTGCGTGCGTGTGTGTGTATGCTTGCGTGTGTGCGTACCTGTCTATGCTTGTGCGTCTGTGAGTGTGTCCGTCCTTGTGTGCGTGTGCGTGCGTGTGTGTGCGTGTGCATGTGTGTGTGTGTGTGTGTCCGTACATGCGTGTGTGCATGTCGGTGTGCACGTGTGTGTGTGTCTGTGCCTGTGTGTCCATGCATGTGTATTGTGTGTGTCCGTGTGTCCGTGCATGCGTGCGTGCGTGTGTACACACAAGTGTGGGAGACCTGTGGCTTTGTGTTGTCAGTGGCTGTGAAATGAGGATGACGTTACCATAAGAGATGAAACCCTCTGACACTTCGGTGAATTGTAATTAAAAAAATGTCTCAGGC